>JBBPDB010000032.1:1261094-1273891 GCA_037974465.1 Brachypetersius altus | reverse complement strand
CACTCGCGGATAACTGGTTCTCTCTGCCCGACTCTGGCTGGATCAGCAGGTTGCAGGATGTGTGGTGCGTTATACACAAGTGTTGCCAACAGGGACGGTGTAGAGTGCCCTCTGGTGGACACACTATACAACGCCAACACTCATGACATGGTTGAAGGGTGTTTTGTCCGTTTTTATCCATGTGTACTTCAATACATGCTGAATCAGCACAGCCAGTGCCTCCACACACGACACTAATAAAAGTACCTTTGAGATTCTTGTCACCAAAAATGTGAGTCACATCACAATCGAAAAACATTCATCTGTAAAGCATTGTTTCACTAAAACCATGGAATGGCCGAGTTCTCTCTTCTGTTGACCTTCATGGGTGCCATCAACTGTGGTGTCTGCCAGTTTACACTGATGCTACAGAAACTCGGACAGCAAGAAAGGAGACTTTGAGGCCGATTTTGAGACCGTTTTGCTCCGCTCGCCAATTGAGAAAGGTCTCTCAGTATAGAGGTGATCTTAATCGTCCCAGGGACCGTTCGTGTCAGGCTGCAGGGCCCTGCATGAACAACGTTTTTAGTTTTTTTCCTGATTTTTATTTTTTTTTTTAACTATACTTTTGAACACTACCAAATGGTGCTGAATGTGTAAAACACTAACTGGTCAAAACGAGGCACAAAAATTGATAGTGTCACTCAAAGCATGTTTCTGTGCTTTGTTTTCATTGTTTAACTGCCATCTTACAGCAGAGCAGGGGGCGGATCACTCATCTCTGGAATGGTGAACAGGTCTCGCACCCACAGCCTTATACGGGTCTAGGGCAGGGTCTACTCTTCTAGGGTCTACTCAGACTTTCACAAACTGACATGCATTTTATATTCTGTAGATATTTTCTGGAGCAAACTGAGCAAATCGAAGCTAACTGGGGGACATCATTAAAATGAATAGACAAAATAAATGTGCATGCTGCAGTAGCCTTAATCTCAACAAGCAATTCAACTGATTTGAGTTAAATGTCATCATTAATATTAGCTGGTGTTGGGTGAGCTCTGAGGACTGGACACACAGACTGCAGCCCTCTCCATGGCCCTTGCTATTTTCACTCTCCTTTTCCAATCTGTGCCATCAATTCATCTTCATGTCACAAGCCCACAACTCAACGAGAGCAAACACAACGAGCTGTTTATGGAATAAACAAAGCATAGACGCAAGTAAATTGCACTGATTCTTTTAGAAATCAGGATCCTCAAGTATATTAGTGCTGAAATGCTAGAAGTTTATTTGAATAAAGGCGGAACTTAAGAAACACCAACGCATGACTTTAATGGAAATTTTGGATGACATCCAACCAGGTAGGGCTGGGCGATTAATCGAAAAGTAATTCTGAACCTATAATCGATCAAATGTTTCCAGGTCGATCATTTCGATTACTTTCCCTTTAAAAACACTACCGCGTGTGGAGTCACGTGACCCCGCTCCGTTATGTTACGTTATTCCGCCGACATGTCGAGCACGGAGAGCTCAAACACTGAGACAACTGAGCAACTCGTCAGTGAACTATGAGGGCAAAATAAATAAATAAATAAAATAATCGTTCATTAACCGTAATCGAGTTCAAATGTTCAATTAATCGAGATTTTGATTTTAGACCAAATCGCCCAGCCCTACAACCAGGTTAGCACTGCCTGCTAACATAGCCCAGATCTGTCCACTTCAAGGACTGTTATAATGTATGTGATGCATTTCTGTTGGAACATGTTTGTGTCTCAGAAATGTAGCTTGCCTTAATCTGTTAACCCTAAGGAGACCCAAAGCAAAGCAGGCAAACTACAGTCATATCTAATGCATGGCTCTGAGGAAAAAACAAGGGAGAGGAGGACAGAAAGTGCTATCAACAATGATGCCTGATGTGTGAGGTGTGGCTGTATCCAACACAAACACTGTATTTTCTGTTGTGAATAACTTAAAAACCTCATACCACAGAAGCCTATTCCATTTTTCAACTGCATCTGAATGGCTCAATATAAACAGTTGGTTACCTGACATAGAGAGAGCGCTTTTCACTGGTGCGCAGGGAGCCAGATCCAGAGCTCATGCTGCTGTTCATCATCTGCTCCCTCAAGTCGTGGATCTTAGACTCAAAACGGCTGTATTCTGCAAAAAGACATGAAATATTTATTTAACGCAATACTGTCTCCCAAAGTGAATAATGTTCTCAGATGTATGCAGCAGAGAATGTCCACATTTTACACAGGATGTACTGTGAAGCGCAGCAGCCTCCTGTAGACTGATTAACAGAGGGGCGTTCATCATGTATCTACACGACATGTGCTACAATATTTCCTGCCAGGTCATTAATTACACATTAATTAAGTAGAACATGCACCACTATTGGGTTTGGGAAGTATCACACGGACTGTTCACTATTCAGAGCACTACTGAAGTGAGACACATGACTGTATAAGAGGCACTTGATTAAACATGTAGGCTACACCTCTGCGGCAGTGGGGTCTGGCTGCAGCCACTACCTTAGCAACCAGTCAACACAGGCACAGAGAGGGAGAGAACTGAACGGGGGAAAACAGCAGCACACACACACATGAAGCCAGGAAGGCTGTGTGGTTAATCTAGTAAAGGCATGATGGGTGTAAATATCCCGAGACTAGTTAACCATTATAAAGTTAACCGTTCCTGAACAAGTTCAGTTCAGAGAACATGTGAAACGAGATGCATTTCCGCAAGAAAAGACTGGGATTGCATCGTTGCTATAAAACCAGTATTTGGAGACGGTTTATGTTAATAATAATAATTAGGGATGCACCGATTGCAGTTTTCTGGGCCGATTCTGTTTACCGATTTTTTTGTAAGTGTGATCGGCCGATACCGTTTTTCCCGATACCGATTTTTTCCCCAGACATAAGAAAATTAGAGCAGCTGCATGTAGTCGTCGTTGACGACGACACAAAAAATGGGTTTCAACTTTAGTGTAACGTGGGAGTTACTTTCCCCTTTTACTGGTTACTTTTATAACAGTGATATATGATAGTGGCAGCTCTACCGCAAATACAAACAAAAATCTCATTTTCTTTAACATAAAGCTTTTTTTTCATAAATTTTCTTTATAAATTTAAATAAATAAAATGGATACATAAACAAGTAAATAAAGCCCCCCAAAAACAATCGGTTTGAAATCGGCAATACGTGCGAGGGCCAAAAATCGTCCGTTTCCGATCACTGACTGATCGATCGGTGCGCCCTAATAATAATAATAAAAGAAAAAAAGAAACTGGATTCGAACTTGCGATCTACTACCGCTGGACCACTGGGGAGAAGTAAACTTGCCAGCTCCTAACAAGCTATTTGTAGCTATTTTGCTCCACGTTTCTTTTCTCTGTATTCGGGTTTTGCAAATTTTTTTTTTGTCCTTTAAAGGGTTCCTTATCCGTGACGTCACAAACTCTTTTTGACCACTGAAATCGTTGAAAAATGATTTGACAACTCCTTCTCTCCACATACATGCAGAGGATGTTAACAGACATTTTTAACAGTGGAACCATGTCCTTACTTCAAAAAATGCTAAAGATAATTTTAAAAGGTGACCATTCTCTCTCTCGCCATGTATTACAAGAGGAGACTCGACCACAAAAGGTTTCTTTTTTAAGTCAATACTGATCCCCTGAACGACAAGCTGCGTACATGTGCACTGAAAGATATTAATGAACATGTTTATAGAACAATAAAAAAAACTACTGAAGAAATTCCAAACAGCTCTAAAAAGAATAATAAAATAAAACAAGTCTTAAATGTGATTGCTCACACAATCGCATTAAATGAAAAACAAACAAAAACAAAACAATAACAAAGAACGCATTCAAATCCTGAAAACAGACTTCAAGGCAAACAAACGAGTTCTACAATTGCAGCTCTGGCCATAACACAGCAGTTAGCAACACAGCAGAATGACAGAGTAAGGTAAAGTAACCGAACACCAAACATAACTAGGGAGACACCCTTACACCCTTACAGAAAGGTAGAAGGGAAACATTATGACTACAGAACACTCACAGAAAACAATGAGCTCGTTGTAACGACAAACATGTTCCACACAAAAGCAGACCACACCAGTCATCAGACACAACTGTTCGGGTCCACGGGGATTCATTAAAAGCCAACAGCAGCTCAGTACAAGCTCTCAGTACAACAAATGTGCTAGTCATTCCAAGTAGAAACAGGACCGATCCGATATTATATCGGTATCGATACAGCCATAAATCCGATATCGCTCAGACAGCCCCGATCCCTATAACCACCCCCCAAACCACCAACCTGCGGCAACTTCTACCTGAGCGAGCCGTCGTGGAAACGTCACTCGTTTGGAGACACTTTAGTTTGGAAATGCCGAAAAGCAAGACGCGCCAGCGTGCCGAGGGAGTAAGGTTGTGTCGTTCAATACCAAAAATTTAATCAATCAGCTGCAAAGAGTATCAGGAGTTTATGCTAGCAAACAGGGAAGAGACTCCAGGCAGCAGACAAGCCAAAAGCAAAAGGAACATTAGAGAAGACTCTTAGCTCTCCCTCAAGATCTCTTTGGGGTTCTTTCAAGGGCTGTTTTTGCCCTCTTCCCCGATCTCCATCTCTCAAAACACAACGAGGCTAAAGAAGTTGTTAGATTACACTCTGCCCAGGTCCTGTCTCACAGTTCACATTCACGGCGTTTATCAGACGCTTTTATCCAAAGCGACTTCCATTCCCTACCTACAGGGGGCAGTCTCTCTCTGGAGCAACCCGGGGTTAAGGGTCTTGCCCAGGACCCAGTGGTGGTGCTGAAGGTAGGATTCGAACCCATGACCTCTTGGTCCAGAGGCAAGTATCCTACCCACTATGCCACCAGTAATGAAAAACATATTCGCTTTTCACTTTCTTTTTTAAACTCGGTTATTATTGCTAAAATGGACATAATACTGTTTAGATGATTCAGCACAGACTTGTGTTTTTGATATTTATAAAATTCTGGAAAACAGGAAAAGTTGGAAAAGCATTTCTGCAGTGTATATTCTGTGCTTCGTCCCAAATAGGTTATTATTGACAAATGTGTGTGTGTGTGTGTGCGCGTGTGTGTGTGTGTATTTGTGTGTTTTACTTTATTTAATTTTAAAGTTCTTTTATAGCACTTGGTGATCTTAAGCTGTGTTTAAATGTTAAATGTGGAGGGAGGGAGAGAGACTTGTCTGTAATTGCTCTTTACACAACTAGTAACTAAAACATGTATGTATGCAAGTATGTATTTAGTTTATGTGCAATTGTGCTATTACACAGACTCATACTATCTTTTTGATTCCAGAAAGAAACAGCAAACCATGAGATGCTTCTTGATGGGAAATGCATCATGGCCACCACAGCAAGCTTCTAACAGCTCAAGGAGCAACATGTCTGTTTCTAAAGGTTTTAGTTCTGTTTTTGAATAAAGGGTTGGAAATTAATGCTTTTCTTGTTTTAAAAAAATATATATCCGATTAATCGAAAAAAATAATCGATAGATTAATCGATTATTTAAATAATCGTTAGTTGCAGCCCTAGTTTACTGATATGAAAACTGTTTGTTTAAGCAGCAGAGGTGCAACAAAAAAGCAGCAGAGGTGGTGTTTTACATCAGTGTTGTTGCAGATTAAAAGGGAACATATTATGAAAAATTAGCTTTTTTTAAACAAGTTATAATTCTTCACTGTTTTGGTCCCTTTCAAAACGAGCTGTTTCAGGGCTCTGTCCCTTAAATACTTAAATACTTAAGGTAGAACTTTTTAAGAAGGAACGAAACCGATTGTTGTCGGGACATGGCCATCGACAATAAAATAGAGACTCAGAGTTCTTCAGTTTTCTTTGTCTGTTTCTTACAGTCAACAACACGACACTTCATGTGTAACCTGCCTTTGCCTGTAGCCACAGCACTCAGCTTATCTGTTCTCATAAAACTAGCAGACAAAATGGCATGTGAACATGTTTTGTAGCCCATAGACCTATTATAACGAAAGTGAGTTTTGCATAATATGTCCCCTTTAAATGTTACTTTTCAATGTGGGTCATTCATTTCATACTTTACTAGCAAACTCACAAAATTATTTATTATTACCTGTGTGTCATTAGTTAAACATTAACTAAATATTTTAGGGATGCACCGAATATTCAGCCACCACAAGAAAAACAGTGATAACGCAATCAAAAACCACAACCTGCAGCACCAGATTGGATTAGAGTCAACATGTCTGCACAGAAGAGGCAAGACCCTTCCAGCAGACCCACTCTGTCTGTGTTTTTAAAAAGTCAACAAAGTTTTCCAGTGATTCCAGGTAATATATGGCCATACCAGTCTTTGTTTTAATACACTATTTTGTTATAGACCTGCAGAGAATGTTGTTATATCTTTCAACAGTTTTTAATGCACTTGTTCTGAATGCACTTTGTTTATGTTTATGCACTTGTTCATACGCCTCATTTAGAATAGATAAATGCACTTGAATTCACTAGTTTTATGAGAGAAGATATTTAATTGTATAATATTTCAGCTTTCTTGCCTTTAGGCTATTCATGAGTGGGGCCAAGTAAAATATTTTATTTCAATTTTTATTTTATATTTTGCATTGCTTGAATGTTAAATAAATATGTTCATAGTTTTGTAACAGATTTATTAATTTAACCATGGAAATTAATTTATGCAATTGCAATGCTTGACTTTAGTGAGGTATATACATACAGTCTCAGCCATAACGGCAATTTCACAAAAAAATTGTTTAATAATTTCTTTTGCTGTTTCAGTGTAGGTTTCGGTCAAAAAAATAATTGCGGTGCATCCCTAAAAATATTTCAAACCACTTAGATTCTACAGCTGCACCTGAGACACATAAAATAATAATTGGCCCCTCCCCATTTTGAAATATTATCTAACATTTTGACAGGGGAATCAGTTTGGACCATTAACATTTCTGCACACCCCACGGGCAGAATGACAGCGTCCTGCGACTTGGACGGAGTGTCATCACGGCAGATGGATATGAAATCTCCAGGGGAGTGTAACGGCTCTTTCTCCACCCCCACCACACACACACACGCACACACACGCACACACACACACCTGATCATGTGCCTTTGTCAGCAAGCTGACAAACCCTTCATAGCCACATATCTTGTTCATGTTGTGGCATCAGAGTCGGCGTGATAGAGGAGGAAGGGTGTAATGGGGGAAAACGCAGATCCGGACCTGAACCTGGTTTGATATGGGTGCAAAAGCAAAGTCAGGTCTAAAGGATTTCTTTCAAGACACTCATTTTCAAGACACACAAGGGTGGGCAATGTTACAAAAACAACAATAACTTGAACCCTCTTATGGTACAAAACCATTATCATGCATTTTTACCATCTTCCAATGTCAAGGTAGCCATACCATACGGTGCCTTCAAAAAATATTGGCACCTTTAAAAAAGGCTAACACAAAATTTTGAAAACAGAATCTTCTCTTCTCCAAGCATGTTAAGCTGCAGCAGTTTGAAAAGATGGGGTCACTGGCTTCATGTGGCTTCACCTTCCCAGTGCTCGAGGCATACGCAATGGGGGGACCTCAGCTTATAGGTGAAATCGTGGAGAATATGAGGAAAAATGGGAATTTTTTTTTTTTTTTAAAGAAATCTTTGTAAGGCAACCACAGTGATGAGGACAGTCAGAGAACTAAAAAAAAAATCCACAGTTGCGGAAAAGGCGAAAGTTTTGGAATTACTAAGTTCATCTTGCTGATACCATAAGGCATCACCTCCATGCCAAGAAACCATTTGAAGGTAAGCCAGAAAAAAGCTTTTCCTATCGTTTTGCCAAAACCTGAGCTCTTAGACTCCAAACGCTAAAGCTTGATCTTCCAGCAGGACAACAATCCAAATTACAAAACAAAAAGAAAACAAAATCAAGCTCTTGCTTGATGGGCTCATGACTATTGGCTTTCCAGACCTAGTCATTCAAAAAAGCAGTCTTTACTAGTCATCAGTCGTCAAAAAAAAGTTAAAAGTATTTTGGTACTAGCTTGTCAACAGAAACTGGGTGAAAGACAGATGTGGTCAGAGGCATTGCTGAATAGTCTCAGTCTCATGCACTCTGCCCAGAGTAGTACAAACTACTCTGACAAACTACATACTAAAATCACCACAGAGGTGAAATTCCAGCATCTTACCTCTCACAGAGAATTGTGATATCCACAGCATCCTCAGAAAATAGTTTTATCATAACTACAACATACAGCATTCTTTCTTTATCCCTAGTCTCAACACTCACAAAGCAAGAACTGTGTGGGTGCAGAAAATAAAACAAACTGTATAAACACTTCACAGAGGCTGAGGCTTCAAGATACCAGGTAAATAAAGGGACTGAATACATTCTAAATAGAGTGAAAGGAATTTTCTACAGTTAGATATGGGGTCCTAGAGCAAGCTTAGTATAATCTGTTTCTTAAGAAATAAGAAGTAAAGATTCCATTAGGAACAGATTAAGTGTAGTTGTGAACTAAAAGACATTCTTAATTAACCTGACTAATAATATGTCTTTGTTACTGTAGCAAGTTGCGTGGACCCTGTAGGCTGGAGACTCACTTTGAAACTGTCGGAATGAGACACATAATAACAGTTTTAGTGATTGGGATAATAAAGGTCCTATCCTTTACTTTGATAGCATCGTGACTTTAAATTGATCCTACGGCTTCTCGTGTCTTTCCACTGCTGCTAATTCAAGAACATGGGTTTTGGGGAAAACAGAGAGAGAGATAGAGAGAGAAATCATTTCTATTTTTTAATAATTAAACATTGTTATTTTTAATACTACTACTACTACTACTACTAATAATAATAATAATAACAATAATAACAATAATATTAATAAGCAATTGTTACAGTTTTTTCACTGGTTGCACATTATTGGCTTATCAGGGGTCACAAGATTAGGCACTACGTCTGAACAGGAAAGAAAAGGCCACCAGCATTGATTGGACCAATGTGAAAGAAAAACAGCCTCCGAAGCACAATGAGGGTATTTACAGCAGTGTACAAAACCCCATTGCCTTTGTCAGGCAACAAATATTTCTCCCAAAATGAACTTACTTACCTCACTGTACCTTTAAAGAATAGGAATTTTCTTAAACTGTTACCATTGTTCCATTATCCTAAATGTCTGGTGTTTGCAGATGAGTTTTTAATCTAATGCAGCTACTTAGTGCCTCACCAATTGTCACTATGCAAGCTACAGGCTTACTTTATCACACACTTGCCTCAAACCAGGTTGAGCTGTTATGTATCCTAATATAGACTTGCATATCAACTCTCTATGCACAGGTTTCAATAAGGCTGATGTGTTTTAGGTACGTACACTCCGGCCCTGTGAGAACATCATGTAGATGGACATGCATGAATGTCAAAAATTCTCTCGGCATAGCACGGATGTTGACTCATTGCCTCAATGCTGAAGTTACTCATGTATGTAATATGACAGTGAATATGACAGCCAAGGCCTCAGGGAACTGTGTGTAGCCCACTAACAAGAAACATGACGTAACACAAACATGTGTCATATCGTCACGTACACTGTAAGTGTCCATTCTATCAACAGCAAATGTGAAACTGTTTACCGGACACACATGGTTTCTCACATTCTCTCCCTCTGCCTCTTTCGTCTTCTGTGCATCATTCTTCTATTATTTACATTAAACATTTATGGCATTTATTAGACGCTTTTATCCAAAGTGACTTCCATTCTCTAACTACAGGGGACAGTCTCTCCCTGGAGCAGCTTGGGGTCTTGCTCAGGGACCCAGTGGTGGTGCTGAAGGTAGGATTCAAACCTCTTGGTCCGGAGGCAAGTATCCTACCCACTGAGCCACTGAGCCCTGAAATTCCTCTGAGAGGTCTCTGCTCCTCTTGTTGTAAAACACGCAAATTGACTTTGATTGGAAATGTGTGTTCTTTTTGTTTATCCACCACTCTATGAAAAAGTACGGCACCTGTGATTAAATTACACATTCTCTTGATTTTGTCTACTAAGAACACACTTGTGCACATTCAATACACAATTACTGTTTATTTGTTAAATTTAACACATTGGAAAATATTACAAAACACTATATGAGATCCCTGTCACATCCCTGGCACATTAATGTTAAACTCAGCAAATAAATAAAAAAACACATAACTAAGGCATTCCCTGGAGAGACTACTTTTTATCAATTTAGAAATTAAACATAATATCTGTCCAGGGGGGATCAAACATTTGCATATGACTGCCTCTTTTTGATACATTTTTATTAACTTATGAGATAATAATGTTATAACTAGAGATGGCCCCTTCTAATACTAGGGCTGTTATTGGGTGCTATATGCAAAATAACAGCTTGTCACAAGAAAGCATAAATGGTTGCAAAATAACATAGGAAAAAACAAAACAAAACATGGGAACCTCAGGGATAAAATTAGCCCTCAATTGTGTGTATTGGTGAGTCACATTACATGACTCTCAGCTGTTTGCTGGCCTCATTATATAATCAGAATTAAAAATAGGACTCTCACAGTTCAGCAAATCTGGACAATATTCATTTTTAAACAAAAAGAACACACATTTCCAATCAAAGTCAATTTTACCAACAAGAGAAGCAGAGACCTCTCAGAGGAATTTCAGAAGTTTCTTTTAAAATGTCATTATTAAGATGTAAATAAGGTTATTCGGTTATAGAGTAAATAAGGTTATAGAGGCTGTTCTGAAATATGTTGTTGCAGAGAAAGGTGCAGATGGGGGGGGGGTTTACCATGGTGGTGATGAGCATTTCACCACCATGGGGCTTTTCATTTACTTTACTTTAGTAAATTAGTAAATTGCCCAGCGTGTACCTCTCCAGACAACAAGAAGCAATTTTATACTAATTTCTTGCACTACTTGCAACAGGGCTTTTAGAAGTATTTAGCTCCTCAGACATCAACTCTGACTTATTTCCACAGCAAACCACTTTTAAACAATTTGAAAGATCAGTTCAATACTCTCAAAAAGGCAGGACATGTTCACTGCTGCCATCGAGTATGTCCCTTTTGAATAGGAGTGTAACAATGAATAAAAATGGTGAAATCACAATTCAAACATGGTAGTAAAAAAATTGTATTATGATACATGATGTAACGGCATTGTTTGTTGTGTTTTACCAGTGCCAATCAACGGCCCAGTCATTTATATCACATTTATATCATCAATCACCCAAAAACCATCCTACTCTGGTTTCTTTAGTAAACTGAGAAAATTGAATACAGTCAGTTTCTTCCTTCGAACTGAGGATATATTTAAAAAACTGTGTCTGTGGCTCAATCGTTACACCTTTCTTATCCATTCTCTCTCAATTTGGGACCATTAATCAAGTAATTTACAAAAGTTCAAGCAATAAATTGAACAGTAACAAATCATGCACTGCCTTCAGAAAACTGCTTCTAGAAAAAAGTTTTTTTAAAAAGGAAAAAATGCAGAAATGTATGTGTCCATCAGGGTTGGTCATTGAAGTAATGAGCAGTATTTAAATATGCATCATCATAATGCAAACGCCCAATTAATCACTGCTGAAGAGTACAGCTCTGAATTTATGTTTTAATCGATTACTAGTGAGGACCCTGAGACGTAACGGCATCACTTAACCTGCTGTCTTTCCACACAGTGCTTGCACAGCTGAGGCCTGTGGGGTGGCACAGATGACGGCTCAGAGCGAGCTATCACAAACAGTGCTTATTTGTGTGATCACTTAATTATCAGGTCACAGAGGCAGCCGCACAATAGGACACACACACACAGGACTGAAGGGTCAGCAAAAAGCAGTCTCATCTAACTCTTGCCATTCAGCTGCCTTGTGCTTTCTCACATCACTTTCATACCAGCTCCAGCAATGCTCTGCCTCTTGTACCGTGGCTCTCGTGACAGCCAAATGCAGGATTTGCTGATAATCTGCTTATCATTTACACACACAGAGCCACTCACCCTCCTTTTTTAGCAAGCACACAAGGACCCCGGTTCCTGACAGGCTGAAAGTTAATAACCCGTTGTTGATCTCTGAGGTCTTCCTTCTCCATCACTGCTGCCTCCTAGTTCAGCGCTACTACTGTCATGCTGCTGATTTTCACAACATAATCTCAAATGAGGGGTCGATCTGATCTACAAGAGGTGCATGGTCGCCAGCCACTCGCTCTCGGGGAAAACTAGCGGCCAGGTGCAACAGAAAAGAATAACCACACCAGAAACAGGAGCAGACATGAGGGGAAAACATCTGCCTCTTTAAGCGAGCAAACGCACCACCGACTCAACACGAAGCTATTTCAGAAAGTGGTGCTGATTAAAATCAGTGGTGTGAGATCTGTTACGAGCCCACCCAAACGTCTAGTAAACGTCCACATTTGTTTGGACGTGTTGTGTTGTGTGTGAGCGTGTTTCTTTCCGTTTGTAGCCTCATGCTAGCAGCAGTAACGAGCTAGCTAACGCTACCAGTTAGAGGAAAACAACACAACCAGCACAACAACAACAAATCCGTGAGAGCTGATTTAGAAAAATACTCACAGAAAACACATCTACGTCCGTGGAAGCCATGGTGGGAAGTGTGTATGTGCGTGTGCGTGTGCGTGTGCCTGCTGCTGACTGGGAGCTGCCCTCCTCTCACTCTTGCTCTCTCGCTCTCGCTCGCTCGCTCTCTCTCTCTCTCTCTATCTCTCTCTTTCTCTCTCTCTCTCTCACACACACACACACACACACACACAGACACTAGCTCT
>JBBPDB010000032.1:1201885-1219254 GCA_037974465.1 Brachypetersius altus | reverse complement strand
CCCAAGTTGCTCCAGGGAAACTGCCCCCTGTAGTTAGGGAATGGAAGTCGCTTTGGATAAAAGCGTCTGATAAATGCTGTAAATGTACTGACCCTGAGAAACACACAAAACAGAACTTAAATACTGCCAGCAATCATAGACCGAAACACAAACAGGTGATAACAAAAACACATGACAACAGACAAGAACGTCAACATAAAAGTCCCCAAAACTGGCCACTGACCGTACCGTGACAGCATTCATTGTAAATAAACATACATTAAATATAAGTCTAATATAATATCCACTATGTATTTTAGAGCTGGTGACCCCCAGGGCATGGCTCATCTCCATATTTAAGTCTTTGGGAATTATGTCTGCCAGTAACTACCAGATTGTACAATTAAAATTTGCTTAAAAAATTATATCACGTCACACTATCAGAAACATTAGTACCTTAAAATCGTACACGAGATGTGTTTATACATAGATGCACTTTAGTGTAGGCAAGAATGTCTTATAAAAAATGAACAAATAATTGCAAATAGGGTCTGAACATCCATCCTAAACACAGGCTGACTCGAACAATACAACAAATCCAAACACAATGACAGTCTTGCAGTGTTGTACAGTAAACATTCCAGCACTGGCCTGAGGTGACAATTAGCTTGTGCTATTGAACAAAAGAAGACAATAACTAAGCAATCAGGGAGAGGGTCTAATGGCCAGGAGGAGATTAGAGCGGAGGAAGTGGTTTGCATGCAAGCATGCCTGAATGTGTGTGTGTGTGTGTGTGATTAGAGGGAAGCATTACCGCACTCTAATTACACTCCTACTGTTCTGCTTCAGCCAGCATATTCCACAGGCCTGAGCACACATCTGCGATAAGTAAAACAAATCAGCCTTTCTCATTAAAAGCAGATGAGCTGCACCAAGTCTGTTCCTATAGGCCTTTTTAAAGTGCACTGTATAGAAGTCTAGAGCAATTATTATTGCTGTGATTAATAAATTGTAATAATATGTAATATATAAATCTTACTATTTAGTAAGTAGTATAAATGTTACTTTATTAATTGCAATATTGTATGTCCAATAGTCCTCATGTGCAATATTACTACTTAGGTCAATATGACTTTTTATATTACGTAATATTACTACTGGATTCTCTACTAGCGCAATTACTTACTCTAAACTTACAGCATTTCTGTATACAGCATGGGGTATTCATTCTGAGGAACGTTTTTTTTTTTTACTACAGATTTTATTTAAATCTTATTTAGACTTTATATCATATTGTTCTTGTCTCTGTGTTCCTGCGTGTCTCTGCAGTCATTACATAAGCTACATAAATATGTAAATAAAGTGAGAAACTGAGGTGTAAAACAATGTATTGTTTTGGACCTTTTCGTTCCAATGGGAGCAAGTAGTGTTTTAAAAAATTATATGTATTCATAATTGATGCACATACTTTATTGGCCGGTTTAAGTCTTCACTTCTGGTACTTTGTCATTTGTTTCAATATTAAGAAGTGACAAAACTGCGGCAAAAGTGTAAAGGGTTGTTATTGTTCCGCAAAGCAACACTGCTAGGTGGTGAGAATAACATAATGGATGGTGTTATTCTACCCACTGTCACTATTTAAATGCTGGCTTGTGGTCAGTTTAGAATGTTCTATGTAATTAAGGCTTTTCAGTGCACCTGGTATCACAAAAGCACAAGCCCAGGATGGGAGAGAGCAAATTAGAGAGAGAGAGAAAAGAGTATGAGAGCGAGAGAAAGCATGAGAGTGAATTATAGCGAGAGGAGGAGAAAGAGAATAAGAAAATAAGAGCGAAAAAAAGATAGAGGGAATGAAAGAGAGACTAAGAGAGAGGGTGTGAGAGAGAAAGAGGATAAGAGAGAGTGAGAGAGAGAGAGAGAATGAGAGACAGAATAAGAGTGAGAGGGTAGGTGAGAGAGAGAAAGTGACAGAGGGAATAGAGTGAGAAAAAGTGAAAGAGAGAAAATCTGTCAGCACTCAGGAGCTGCTGTCAGATTGACAGGACTGTGTTATTCTCACCGTCCAGTAATGGTGAACTTGATAGGCAGAGAGCAAATGCTAAATGTGTTATGAGCAGAATAAAGCAAGAGACTGTTGATCACGATTCTGACACATTGAAGGGGCAGCATTACTCACAAAGGTGAAGTAATATTTGTGTAAGGATGACACAAATCTGTTTAATCTGTTTTTCTCCTATAATAACGAGATTTCTCCCTGTTTCTGTTTTATTTATTTCAAAATCTGATCTTGCAAAGCTGAAAAGTTTTGTTTTGAGGTTCCCTGTGTGCTGTGTGTGCCTGTGTGTGTGAGAGAGAGAGAGGGGGAGAGTGTGAGAGAGAGGGAGAAACAGAAAGAGAGAAAGAAAGAGAGACAGAACTGAAAGGTGGTGATGTAGCAATAAATATAAGATTGTATCTCAGTGTTTCAGACACAATGCATCAGACAGTCTGTTTCTCAATCAGCTTTCCTGCGCTAGGGGAGCTTGATCCTTTGATAACATTTATAGATTCCAGACGGAGAATAAAGAACGGCCTAGAGCAGACTCCTCTCAAACACACCGACACACACTCTGACATCAAACCTGCACGCTGCCCTGGAGACCTTTGCCTCATGACAGGAACAGACGGATTTGTCTCTTGGACAGCGATGCTTGACAGGTGACAAGGTGATGAGTCTACACTGTGCATACTACTTTAGTTCAGACGAGCCAGTCAAAGCAAAGGACTATGGGTAAACAGCCATGCTAATCTAAAGAGTACAGATTGATACAGAGGATGCGCCCTCAGCAATAACATACTGTCCACCTTTAAGTGTGTAAACTATGCTGAGACTTCATATTCTCATGTCTAACACACTACATACACAGATGTTGACAGTACTTTGTAGGTTTACAGTACTGACAGAAGTCCATATTTTGCTGCACAGCTTGTCAGTACCCCCAATGGAAAGGGACCAGCATAGGACCCTTTCATTTTGACACAAGAGGCATGATAGTGTGATACTGCTGGGTACTGGAATCACTCAATGGATAGATTTATTAGAAACCCTAACCTTGTTGGTACTCCTCACTGGTGTACAATCAATAATGGTTGCTTTTTACACACAATTTGTCCTCTATCGCTTTCTGACACAGAACCGCTGCTATATTTTCAGATAACAGAGTGTTTTGTAACCTGGCAATAATGCACAGCAACACCGCCTTGCTTGATGAACCATACCACGATATCATACAGGGCTTAATATGGAAATAATGTTCTGCAATACTAACTATGTGCACACATTTCAGATTCAATAAATCAGAATAGAATTTTTACCATGAAAGTTTCAAATATGCTGAGAGTTCAGATGTGCTGTAACTTCATTTCGGAATATGAGGTAAATCTGACTGGATTTTTGCACACCTCCATGGCAACCATGAGGCAGAAGTAATCCTGCACATCATTAGAACTGGAAAGTCTGATTCTCCAAGTTCACAGTAGGCTACTGACTTCAGAAAGTCTGAAAAAACCCAACAACCCCAACTTTAAATCCAAACTCCAAGTAGTGAAATGTGTATTTAATGCTGTTTATTAGAACTTCTGTCTTATTTGTCAGTCGTATTTAATCAGTCGTACACATAGTGCTGTTCAGGGCTGTCCAATTGATGATATGTTGATGCGGTGTACCACGGAATTCGCTGTCAACTGATGTTGCTAACTGTGGACAACAATAGCAAACCTGGCTAGAACCTGATGGTCTACTGTGTTGTCAACTCAGGTGTGGCTTCATTCACAGTTCTGACGTTCCACTTCTGAGGTAAGTGAAATGCAGCACACGTTCAAGATGTGAATCCTTAAAAATCTCTGCATAGCATTGCATTTCAATATTAAATTGAACTGTTCCACTGCTTTGACATCTTTGACATCAAAATTTGGTTCATCTGATGCAAAATGACTTCAATAAGCCAACACATTTACATTACATTTACATTAATGGCATTTAGCAGATGCTTTTATCCAAAGCGACTTCCATTCTCTACCTACAGGGGTCAGTCTCCCTGGAGCAACTTGGGGGTTAAGGGTCTTGCCTAGGGACCCAGTGGGGGTGCTGAAGGTAGGATTCGAACCCATGACCTCTTCGTCTGGAGGCAAGTATCCTACCCACTGAGCTAATTAGTTACAGGGATGGTCCTCCTGGAGCAACTGAGGGTTAAATCTCTTGCACAATGTTAGAAAGTGTGGGATTTGAACCAGCGACTTTGTGTTTATCAGGTTCACAGGCAAGTGTTTTTACCCACTGAACTACTACCAACCTAAAGCTCTATTTGACTTAATAGCACTGCTTAATTGCTTAAATCTTATGTAAGAGTAGTGCAGGAAGAAGTGCATTATGAGGGGTGATGCTCTTTGAACAGATGAGCTTTTGGGAGTATCCCTCTCTAAGTTTTTGAAACTAGACAGTGGTTCTGCTGCTCTTGTCAGCTTAGGCAGCTTTTTCCACCATCAGGGAATCACAAAAGAGAAGAGTCTGGAGTGGGTTTGCCTTGTGTGTAGCAATGGCAGAGCCAGACGATGTTCTATGGAGAAGCAGAGGAATATGGTATAAATGATTGGATTAAGGTAGCTGCATGCTGGCCCTGATGTCACTCTCTATGCAAGACTAAGTAGCTTAATTTGAGCAGCCATGGGTAGTCACTGTAGATCAATGAGTGGAATGACATGCAACCTCTGAGGTTGGTTGAAGACCAGCCAAGCTGCTGTGTTATGAACCAGCTGTACGGGTGTTACCATGCAAGCTGGAAGACCCTCTGTAAGAGAATTGCCTTTGTCAGTGTGAGAGATAACAACGGATTGTACCAGGTGTTGTGTGGCATACTGAGTCAGGAATGGCCTGATTTTTTTGCTGTATAAGTTGATGTGACATGACTGAAAGACAGATCCAATGTGACACCCACGAGTGAACAGGCAATTATATATTGATATTTTGATGGATAAAGGGTTTGGCTGGGATAACCAGAGGTTCTGTATTTGGAAGATGTAGCTGTAGTTGGTGATTCTTCCTCCATGTGGATAAGTCTGATAGACAAGTTGAGATGCATAACTGTGTAGCATCAGCATAGCCATAATAGAAGAAGATATGAGAGCAAATAATCGAGTTCAAGGAGTAGAGGCCCCAGTACTGAGCCTTAGGGGACTTCGGTGGGTTAATGTTGGTGCTGTAAAATGCAGCTTTGGTACCAGTGATGCTTAATGAGGAGGAAAGGAGAGATTTATGGTTTTAAGGTCAGCAGGATCCCTGGGCGATTTTCCCTCAATAGCTCTGCGATCACTGTGCAGCCTTTCAATGGTCTCTGTCAGCCATGGGTGAGGGAAGTAAGAGTGAGTTGGTTTGGTGGATAGTGGACACAGTGGATTCTGTGGCATCACTGAGCTGAGCTAGGAAAACATGTTGAGAGGAAGCAAAGCAGAGGGTACCACTGATGAAACATTGGAGAGGTTGCAATGGTTGCGGTAGCGTGAGTGTGTCTAGTTCATCCATAATGTTGCCCAGGCGGACAGCAGATGGCTATTTTAGGGAGTTTCACAGGAGCAGACACCAGGATAGCATTATATTTTAAAAAGTCATAATTAGCTGGATGCAATATCAATGAAAATTTCCAGTTAGTGGAAATGAGATTCCCCATTCCACCGCCAGACCAAGGAGAGGGCATAGTTGATAGAGAGTGCAGCTGGGGGAGTTGTGTTTTCTAGTCGAATCCAGGTTTCAGTAAGAGCAAGTAGATCAAAGTATAGCTGGTTAGCATTTGCAAAGATGAAGTCGTATTTGTTGCCTATAGACCGACAATTTCACAGAACCACAGACAAGGGAACATGAGCTGAAGCAAAATAGGTCAGGTCTCTCTGTCTTTTTGGATAGTGATGCTGTCTGTGGATCAAAGTCAAAGTCAACTTTATTGTCAAATCTGCCATCCGTACCAGACATACAGAAAATTGAAATTACGTTACTCTCAAACCCCAGGTGCATACGTGTAACATTAAATACAAAAGGTGCAATTTTAAGAATATGGACATGTAACATTAAATACAAAAAGGTGCGATTTAAAAAATATATACAGCCAAATACAATTATACATATGCTCTGTAAAAAAATATGGTGCAAAAAGAGCAAGATTGTGGTAAAGTGACATAGTTATAACAGACAAAATCTTTAGAGGTAGACTGAGGGTAGTACTAATTGGGTAGTAATAACAGGCAGTTAGCAGAGCACTAATAGCACTAATACTACACAAAGTGACTGTTCTCCTGGAACTTGATGCTCTGGATGATCTTCTCTGAAGAACCATTGATGTTCACTGGAGAGTAATCACAGGGTGTCCTCCTGAATGCAATATGGTGAGGATTGTTTAATCAAATTTTCATTGCGACTGAAACCTTGCAAGATGTAATGCACCTCACAATGTAACATAAATAGTGTCCAGCAAGGCAAGGCTGCAACTGGAAGTCTACCAGTCGACAACAAGAGGGTCCCAAAATCAGAAATTGGACAAAGATGGATGGGTTTGAAGGTGACTGACAGCAGATGGGCTGCTGTCTGTAATTGTAAAGCTCTATAGTGGATCTGTAAGGTCAGAGAATGTCAGAAAGTAGCCAGAAAGGAAGTACAAGCTAGGGGTTCCTAGTAAATTAGAAGGTGAGTAGAGAGTGTTTTTTGCTCATTCAGACAGTGGTTTAAAATTAATTACATCCAATGGACAGAGCTTCTTTGTTTCTGTTTGTCTAAAATGTTCCTTTATCACAGGATGGATTGCAAAAAGAAGGAAGGCAGCCAAGAAAAGAAACGTAAACAATAAACATGGACATTGTGAATGGGGTTTCCCTGGCCTAATGAGGTTTGTCAGAATGACCTATTAAAGCCCTCCATCACCCACCGAATGCCCACCATCTCTCACTCTCTCTCTGCCTCCTCCCTCCGTGCTTGCCGTTTCTCTTCGTGCCCCTGTCTGCAAGCAATAAATAGTATTTGTCTCCATGATCAGCAGAGAAATTAAATGTGTTTTGCTCGTCCTCCTCAAGCCCCTTGCTCAGCATAAAGAACAGCCGAGGCTGCTGAGACATCATAACTCCATTACGGTGCTCGTATTGTACAAGATGAGGTGCTGTTTTCTAAAGAGAATTGTAGCAGCGAGAAGGATAAAGATGTGTGTGCATTTATCTGCAGCGAGCGCTGAATGCCAGAGATAGAAAGAGAAAGAAGCAGACAGAGAGAGTGAGAGAGAGAGAGAGATTGTCATTCTAGTCTAAATTCATGTCCACCTGGTGCAACAAAAGCATTTTGCTCTAGACTGTATGTTTAAATGCACCTGAAAACAACCACATGTCAAAAAAACGAGGGAACAAAACACGTTCTGAGGCCTCGTCCTGACTGAGGTGATCATAAATATGTGAAAATGAAAGACAGCAAGTGCACAATCTGGAAAAAACTAAATAAAAAAACAAGCACAAAAACACTGAGCTAGTTTACCTTTTAGAACTATGCTAGCAGTACAACCCACATGTTTATTTTTTTATTTCACACTAAAAGCCTGAACAAATTCAAAAATGGAAACCATGTATTTTGTCATATTTTGTCATCATAAACATTGAAAAATAAATGGGAGTCTAATGCCTTTTTAAACTTTGCAAAAATAAATTGAGCTTCAGAAAGTGCAAAGAGGTTGTTTAAAAAATATAGGACCCACACATTAATGTTGAATGGTGTTTTTAAGGCTACATATGCTTTCTATGATTAATGACATAGAAAGTACTACAGTACTGTGGAAATGTCTTGAGCCAACACTATATTTTGCTTTGAAAGCATAAGCTTGGGAAAACATACGCCTGTTAAACTGTCTTATCTTTGGCTTATTGCGTTGATAAATGGAAGAAATAAGAAGTGTTTTATTGTCACAGGTTGCAAAGTGCATTTATGGCACATTTTTGAAGAAAGTACGTGTGTAATTGTAACATCGCTGGTTGGCAGCCGATAGAGGCCACACTTTTCTGAGTTATAGAAGTGGACTTTTAAGTTTTTGATTCTATTGGATTGTATGTTTAGTTTATGTGTATTTAAGTTGGTTTGTTTGAGAACTTGCTTGTTGGTCCTCTGGCTTCATGTTTTGTTTCGTAATGCAATGTTTTGTTTATGTGTAGGCCCTGTAGTCCCATGTTTTGTTTGTGTTTAGGCCCTCATGCCTTTTTTGTTTTGGAAATAAAAGTAAAGAGATAATGAAAGTCTGCTTCTGCGCTTCCCTTCACTGCCTGGAGACAGGCCATAACCTGAGAGTAATACATTTCAAATACCACATCATTTGTGTCAAATCATGGAAAACCCATGGCTGTTAGAGCTCTGCTTTCAATTTTTGCCACAAATGAACATGAAGAAAAAAACACATGGTTATAATACAATAATACATAATAAAATTATATTATGGATTAACAGGGTATACAACTTATGGACTTTGGGCCTTGTTGAACCTTGGCAAGCATGTCAAAATGGTCTACTGCTTTTGTTTTTATAATTGTATAATTTTTATTGTGTATTCAATAAGGATAGTCGTTGGACAACATTATATCCTCCAGTCACTCCACAAAGTCCCCAAACTGGAGAAATAAACTAAATTTGCCTTGTTGTTTTTTCCTTTAACTGTTTTGACACTCTTGACCTCATCTTCTTCCCCAAACCAAGCCCATTTCTCTTCTACCATTCATCACCATAGTACACCATCTGGAAGGGAGCTTGTGCAATTTTTTTGGGACCAATATCCCCTCTGAAACCAATTCCATCTCTATATCCCTAGCCTCCAGCCTTCCATATCACCACAGAATGGAAAGGGCCCATCATGGTGGTGGGTTAGTGGGAGCAGGGATGGAGTGGGGGGCATAAGGAAAGAGACACCTGGGGAGGAGGAACATCTGTGTGCGACTAGCGATGGCGATAGCGATGTTTTCTCATTCATGCTTTATGCCTTTTCAGCTTACAGCGCACCACAGCTGGGGCTTTCTGACAGCAGCGAAAGGTTCGCCTGAATAAATGCATCTGAATTTGCAGTCAGGCCTTTACTGTTTTATGAATTAACCCTCACTTTTAAAGCATTTTAATGTGTCTTTCTTAATGGAAAAGAAGCTGCACTGAAAATACTCAATATGTGATTATCTTGGCCCATTGTTCACATGAAACTCTCATTTTTTACAAAATTTTGGCTTATTAAGCCCCAAATAGGCCAAAAGATAAAGAACATGTCAAAATGTTACGCACTGAATTGACTGATTCGAATGTGTAATCAAATCAATGTGAAAAATGTTTAAAAGTCTTAAGAAATGGAAGTTAGGAAGAACCATCAGGTCAAAAACTGCTCATAGATTTGTCAGGTGTGCAAAACAAAATCACCACATGACTGCCAGCAACATACAGGAAGACTTTGCTTGTGTGTGAATTTGAAAGCCGTGATTTTTGACTACATTTTTGCTCTCTTCAAACCCAAAAAAGGGCACTAAATAAACAGCATGAAAAGATCATGCACTGAACTGAACTAATTCAAATATGCAGTCAAATTGGTCGCAATAGAAAATGCAAAAGTTTGACAAAGTAAGCAGGACATGATTGAAGTAAATCTAAATTCGTGTAATGCTTGAAGACATACATGTGCTTGGAGACATGTAAGTCTAAGAAGACATACATCTAAATTATGCAACACAAGTGGGAATCTTAGACTGAAATTCGTTCATTGGACTGGAGTGAAGAAAACTGTAATAAAAAGAAAATATTTATATATTAAATGTATGTTCAACAGTTTCACCTTTTACTTTAATAAATCGAGTGGTTTTAGATTCAGTCCTATTTGTAGTTGCAGTAGTAAAAAGAACTGCCCATAAACCATTTAATGACACCTGTAATGAGGAGTTATTGAGTGTGGAGACAGGTAAACAGGACTTAACAAGAGAACAAGAAATAGAGGATTAATGAGAAATTAACAGGACACAGAACTAACACAGGGACTAACAAAAAAAAAAAGCAAACAGACACTGGGGTGGAACATACATAAACATCAACACAAAGCAAAAAACACAAGGCAAAACATGCAGCAAATAATTAAGCAAAAAGAACTTTACAAAAAACAATATATTAGAAGGCCTAAGTTGGCTTGAGATCTGGTCTTCCCTGAACTAGCAAGAGTTTATGTTTCTGTTAAACCATCATCTGTAATTTTCAAATCAGGTACTCTTTAACTGTAACCTTATTTTCATGTTAAATATAAGGATAGTATTGGCATTTGTTACATTTACCATGCGGTGGTCCCTTTGTGGTTCCTCTTGTAGTACACAATGATCGTAAAAATGTAATACTATCAAACAACTGTTTAAATACTATCTGAAGTTTTTTTGTTAAGAGATTATTATGCATATAAAGTTCTTTGATACCAGTGTTGTTAAGTGTTAATTTGTATCCTATTCTTTGGATTTTGCTTTGAGTCACTTGTTATTTTTATTTATAATTGCTTTCAGTATTTGTGGCAATATGCTGATCTGCAACAACTGAAACTATTTGTGTCAATCAACATTGATGTATTACAAGAAAATATGATAATTCTGAAATCCTTTAACTGTTATTTAAAATTGAAGTCACTTTTTTACATCCAAAAAATTGTCGCACTGTCTGTGTATCTTACCAGTTCAGATATAAACTAACCACACTTTTAATTAAATTTTATAGTGTACAATGTTGTTACAAGAGTGAACTGTAGAATTTTGTGTGGTGTATGCCAATACAGAAGACTCTAGGATTTCATGATCTCTGACCTCCAAAAGATATTGACATATTCACATTGTTAGGATGCAGACTTGTACTCCTGATGCTTCACTGACTGTAAATGAGCTCCCACTTATACACTCACACTTTCACACCCATTTACTACAGATATCTGCTCATCCAGTCTTCCTTATAAAGTTAAGATGTCATGCTGAGCTTTATTTTGTGTCCCTATGTCACATAAAACGAATGTCATTGTCATTTTAAAAACAAGTAATAAACACTATTGTGGTGCCACACACAAATGGCCTTAAAGAATGAAAATGCCCAAATCTATCTGAAACAAACAAAATAAAAGATCTTTCCCCCCAGGAAAACGTTCAGGGTATTTTCCACACACAAAGGAGGGGTGGGGGCAGAGAGACCCTTAGGGTGGTCCTGATAGCAGGTGACTGAAAGAGCAGCAAATGGTGAGCATGTAGGAGAGCAAGTCCTGGTTTTACACTGTTTTTAGAAACCCTCCACTCTTCTGGTAAGGCTTTACAGTAAATGTTGGAACATTGCTGTGAGAAATGGACTGAACTCAGCCATGGCAGCATTAGTGAGGTCAGATACTGATGGTGGATGATTACTTCTGGATCACGACTACTGCCAGTTACTGGGTGGAGCTCCATCAACAAGAAACCTGAGCTCATTGCTTCACAGGCCAGTGTTGGGGGGCATCCCATTCTTTTTTATAGAAATTATACAATGTGTGTGAGTTCAGTGTCTACATCAGAAATAAGTGCACCTTACAGAAGCTGAATTCACTATTTAAGGGTGCCTGGCAAAATATAAAGAAATGAAGATTTTTCACAGTGCTGTCGTTGTCCATATACCCGTTTACATATTGCTTAAAAAAACGTTAGCATTAGCGGTTAGCATTAGCAGGGTGCAAAGATTCGTACACAAAAGAACGAGATGCTCAGTGAAGTCAGAGACAAGGTAGGAAATATTGGTTTATGTGTGTGTGTGTGTGTGTGTGTGTGTGTGTGTGTGTGTGTGTGTGTGTGTGTGTGTGTGAGTGGGTGTGAGAGGGACAGAGAGAAACACTGTTAGCATTAGCGGTAAACATTGGCAGCATGCAAAGACACAAAAGAAAACATTGAAATAAATCTCACATGTTTAGACACAGCTTACTAATACTAAATAAACTGAGAAAATTGGGGGGTGGTGGATAAAACACTACAATACGAGGACAAGACACGGAGCAGCCATGCTACATGCTACATGCTACATGCTGCAGCTTCTTCTTTTTATGGTGGTTGACAACTTTTCAGTGTACAGTTCTCAAAAAAAAGACGAGGGTATTTGCAGTTCCCGCGTTATTGTGGGGATCTCCGCGTAAAACGATGAGTTTGGTTCAGCGTGTGACTGAATCCGCAACTCCAGAGCCGCGCAAAACTGGGGGATTACTGTATTCACTGCCAAACCAAGCTTTTTCTTGGTCATTCCTCATCTTTTAAAAGAAAGTCCATTAAGCAGAGAGCAGAGTCTCTCTTCTGGCAGGTTCGCTGTATTCATGGAAAAGTGGAACATTTGTCAACCCCTCTGTTCCCAAGATGCTAACTATTCTCCAACTCTTGAGGCATGGCTGAATATTCTGTCCCAAGCTGTGAAGGAGGCCCATCTCCACTCATTTTAATATAAGTGATATAAGTATATAAGTGATATTTATGGTGTCCTGAAGACTCACACAAAACAATAATGCAGTTATTACAATTTGTAGCTGTTCTAGGGGTATGAGAAATCCTAAATGATGCATTAACTTTCTTTATTAACATCACTAGCGGTACAGTGTAGTCAGTTCAGCAGCCGAGTCGGCTCCTGCATTCATTCCTATATATTTTCCCTTCAAGGTTTTTTCTTTACAAAGAGGCTTTTGCAATTACATTTCAGATCTACCCATCCCAACAGAAATCCTAATCTGTTAACACTGGTCTGTTAAAACAGAATCTGAGTCAAAACAACACAATATATTATCATTACCTCAGGAGTAATAGGACTATAAAGCACATACAGAAGTTAGTTGTGTGGGCAGGGCTCTCCTGTTTGTCTCTTAGGTATGAAACTGACAATAAAAGAAAGGGACTAAGGAGGCTTACTGCAGATGAATTTAAATATAAGAACAAATGCACATACATACACACTAATGAGCGCTAGAAGGCCACACACTATTGCCCTACAGAGAGGAGGGGGCAGATGCTGGTTCACAGCTTCTCTCTCTGAGCATCTCTGCTCACAACTCCACCAAGCGCCTCATCTTACGTAACCCCCTCCCCCTCCAGCCTGCTCGCCTTTATTGGCTTATTTCTCGTTTCTCGACATTAGTATTTTCACCTTCACCACAATCATCTTTGCATGCAGGTTCTGCCTGGCAGAGCCCCCCCCCCGACTGTGTCTGCTACGATGCAGGCGTCTTCCCTCTAACGCTGTCTTTTCATGCAATTCATGAGAATTCACAATGGATGACGTTTGTAAATAAAGCTGAATCGATAAGGCCTTAAAGATAACCCAAGCCTCCTCAGAAAGCCTGACAGACAAGATGGAGATGCGAGGTTCCCATCCGAATTACGTACGGCGTCAACCCGGACCAGGTGCTTTAACACAGCAAAGCCGTTACATAAAGAAAACAATATCTGGTAAATATTGCTATTGCTGGGGGGGGAGGCGTTTCAAATGACAGATTGGACAAATGAGCAGAGGACGTACACGGGAGCAAAAGGTGTAAAACGATTAAAGGCTGTCGTGATAAACAGCAGCACCCATGAACGTTTAATTTCACCAAACGAACAGGCGCTTATAGCTTATGGCACTGGTTCATCCTGACTGGGGTAGCAGAGTGCTGGGTTCATTCATTCAGCTTCCTGCTCATGCCTGCTTTCTCCCTGCGCTTGGTGGAATCTCTCTCTTTCCCTCACAGCCACAGATACTTCACCCTCCATTTTAGTGCTATGCTCCTGGTCTCTGTTCCCTCACCTTTTTCCCTCGCTCATGAACACACAGATAAAAGCACCCCCTCCCAGCCAGTTCTCACACTCAAGGCACGGCATACACGCACAGGTTCATATGTGCTGCATATCCAAGCAGGCTGTTGCTCAAATTAGGGGCTGTATCTTCCATTTCATACCATGAGAGCGACCCCTCCCCCACCCCTGCTCACTCTCACACACACACACACACACACACACACACACACACACACACACACACACACACACACACCTTACTTAATTACAGTTTGTATTCACAGGTTCTGTTTGACATGCTCTAGCAGAATATAGGTAACAGAAACAGTCGAAACAACATAATTTAAATGGGGACGGGATCATAACTGCTTGAATGCTAGAACTGCACTATTTCCGTTCGTTTCCTTGCCACTATTTTATCTCATATTGTTTCAGTCACATGAGACGTCTATGCAGATGTCCAACACCCTAACAAACATGTCCAGCATCTATAGAGAGAAGACCAGCATCTATTTCGATATTCAAGACTGTTCAGTCACTCCCATCCCTCCATCATTCAGGCATTTTTCAGAAAAACAAAAAAATCTTGATTCCCTTAATACAGAAAAATGCTCTGTGGGACAGAATCCATGTCCAGGTCCGTTCTAGTGCGGGTGAATATATGAATACATTAATTAACAGTAAGGTAGCCAGGCATTAATCTTTCATGTCCGCTCCAAAGGAAACACAGTCACCCTGGACAGTCACTGCTGTTCACAAAGCCCTGGAAGAGCCTGTGGACTTTAAAGGAGCTATACACTCACACTTACACAGGGAGGACACTGACATTAGGCAATGCACGACCACCTTGAACACAGTCTTCCTGCAAATACATATCGCCGCACATGCAGTCGAACGTCGACCAGTACTCCATAAAGTCACTGCTAGGTTCGTATAGGATTTAAACAGAGGGCTTCACTAAACGTGTTCACACATGTGTCAGTTCCAGCCTAGCAGCCACACACACCAACTGCCTACACTCAACGCCCCCAGTGGCACGGGCAGATATCAAGCACAGAAAAACGCATTTACCTGATCATACCAGTCCCGATTGGAACATGTGCATTCTGGCCACCATCCTCCTTGCCCTCCCGAGTTGTTGCCGTTCACCTTGGGAGCACCTTTGGATTGGCTCTTGGGATTGGGGCCTCCAGGACCCCCGGCAGACATCATCTTTCCCTTACTTCTCCCTAACGTGCCCCCACCACCCATGCCCGCTCCTCCACCTGAAGTCTGGGGTGGCAGGGTCTGACCGCTTCCGTAGCCGGCCGGATATCCGTAGGGCTCTGGCTGCCAGTCTCCATATGCTGGGGCGTCCATCCTGCGTAGAGCAGCCATGCGGGTCACCTCATAGCATTCTGGGCACTTACAGCAGTGGTGGTGTTTGTGCATGCTGGCTGGCTCACGCGGCGTGGTGCTCTCTTGTTCTCTCTCGCTGCTGCTGCTGCTGCTGCTGCTGCTGCTGCCTGCTCAGATCAAACAGGGCACACGGCGCTGCTCGGCTGAGGGAACAGCAATCGCTGACTTTTTTTTCCTTTATCGCAAGCCCTGTTATCCCTCTCTTTGTTCCTCCCGATCCAGAGAAAGCAGATGAGGAGGCAGCAAGCAGGAAATGAGTAATACAAAAAGAACTGTAGTCTTCCTCCGTTCGATGCAAAAGCTTTCGGGAAAAAATGCCAAAAATACCGTATTTGATCTCGCAATCAGAGACCAGCCCCGATGACGGAATTCTCTTCTCGCCCTTTCTGGTTCACAGTGATATGTATAGAAATTCATAGATATATATCTTCATTTGTTTATATATTTATATATTTACACACACGCACACGCACACAAATACGTATAAAAATATTAATATAAACAGACGAGCACAAACACACAGTTATATACAGTTATATTACGCATATATTTATATATATATAAATATCTATATGCGTGTGTACAAATATATATATATATATGTAAACAATTTGAATATATATAGATATATATATTTATATATATACGTGTATATATATATAAATATATATATATATAGAAATGATATCCGCAATCCAATCTTTTTCCGTATTTCTCCCCTTTTTTACCAGTAAGACTTCCGTCTGATCTTCCTCCTGCGTTGGGAAGCGATTTCTTTCTTTCTCTCTCTTTTCTCAGCCTTCAGAGAGGAGCTGAGCAGTGAATTGCCTCTCAGCCCGCTTGCCCTAGATGTGGATTATACAGAGAGGATGTGAGCAAGCGAGAGGGGGAGAGGAATAGAGAGAGAGAGAGAGAGAGAGAGAGAGAGACAGAGAGAGAGAGAGAGAGAGAGCAAGGCAGAGGGGGGAGAGGGAGATGCGTAGCAGCATCCCTCCAGCACCTCAGCTCTGACAGCCACAGCCAATCAACTTGCAGCACAGCCATCAGCAGCAGCACCAACAGATCTCAGTGCTTCAGTGACTGCTCTTAAAGGGGCAGTGCACCATAAAATCATCATGTGTGCAGTAAAGGCATTCCAATGGTCATCCAAAGCTGGTTCGACAGAATGAAAGCTCAGGGCCACCATAACCATTCCCTGTTCGACACACGCCTTCCTGTGAGCTGCTGGTTTCCATCATCCACGCCCTCCAGCCCAGGCCACATTTAAAACAGCTATAACTGATTAGACGTTCTGTGTCTTACCTGCTCAAAAGCTCAGTTCTTTGCAAAAGCTCTTGAGCAACTCTCAAGACACTGAGCCATTTGGACCTGATGTTTGCCTACGGCTGATTCCAGTTATCCCCACGATACCCTCGTGTTCTCCCATCCGCCTTTCACTGCCTTGCTTTAACTGCAGTTTCGGATCGAGTACGTTCTTCGGGATTTTATTAAAACTTCCTTTCTCATGTGTGTACCTGGAACCAATCTCTGTCCTTTAGTCATGCACATAAGGGCGAGGTGAGGTCGAGATGAGGTTTAAAAGGCTGCAGAAAACTGTACTGAAATCCAATCGCTGCTTTGGTTCAACCACAGTGGGACTGAAACATTCAGCTCATCACCAGGAAGATCTTCCCTGAGAGCTAAACAAAGCCCAGAAAAGGAAAACATGATACTTCTATACAAGCAGCGTCACACAACGTATGATGAAAAGAACTGGAGCATGGAGTCGTACGATTCACCTGTATTCCACTTTGCTAACATGTCGTGTATAAAACCGGCGTCTACCTCCCGAGTGCTAGTTAGTGCTCTAAAATCAACAATCCCACAAACACAAACACACATAGTTTTGCATAAACGTCACCATCTGACAATCGAACACAAATTCGCCACTACAACTGCCCTTTAAACACAAATATTCATAATCCAACACTCATTCTGTAATAAGGCTCCTGACAGACCATGTGTTTTTGGTCCAGAGCACGTTGGTTTCATTTTACAGAAATGCCAAAAAAAACGTGATATATTTCATTTAGGGCTGTCAGTAGATTCAAATATTTAATCACAATTAATCTCATGTTTGCCGTAGTTAACTCGCGATTAATCGCACCTTTAAGTCTGTACTAAATATACTGTTTATAATA
>JBBPDB010000032.1:1164064-1185777 GCA_037974465.1 Brachypetersius altus | reverse complement strand
AGATCTTTAAGTCCATCTCATGAAAAATCGGAGCAGAAACAAAGGTGTTGCGTTTATATTTTTGTTGAGTGTATGTTATATAAAAAAATAGGCATGTTTATATAATGCAATGACTTTCAAACATTTTATGTCCATACTGGTTTTCACTGGTCTCTGTACTGGTATTTTTACATTGGTCTTGGTACGACAAATCATTTGTAGGCTCATTGGACCATCACTGCCTTGTATTAACTTCTGTCATGTGCTCTGTGCTAAAGCTTTTTAGAAAATGTGTTTAGTAATATATTTTTAAAGAAAAATATTCCTATATGAAAGCTAAACATTACCAACGATCCCATAGCTACTGGGAAAGCACTGTTTTACATTGTAGTCTCGATCACACAATGATATGATTAGGTTCAGGCTACTGACCACAAACATGTTCATAATCTGTATACTTTGATGCATAAACAATGTATGAGATACTGCTGCATCCTAAATGTGTAATATGTTAATGCAGCGATGATGTGGGTGGATTTCACATGATCACAAATGGATTATGGCATAATGAGCATTTTCCTCTGGGATAAGTGAACTTTATGATTATTTCTGTTCATGTTTATTAGTTGGTGATGAGATCAGGAAGTTGACACTAACAAATAGTGGCAGGTAACTTCTTAAAATATCCAAAATCTGAAGTTACAGTGGTCAGCCTGTCTACCTGCTGCAAGAATATGGATCATTAGTTTGGTAGCAGAACTGTAATGACCACAGACGAGGCCGTGCTATTTCTAATGAACAGTGTGGTGGGAAAGAGGTTTGCAAAAAAAAACATGGAAGAGTGACTGCACTTGCCAAGAACGTTCAGGCATATTATGTACATGTTTTCAAATGGGGTTTTTCTTGCCTAAAAAAAACTTACACAGTTGTCTTATGGCTTCTTTATAATTCTGCTTTTGCAGCCTGACCTGCTTAGTTATTATAATTTAAACCACTAATTTGGAGATGTATTTGTTCAAATGTATAGAATTGGTATTTTCTGTGATTTGTAGTTTATCCCTAATAAAGGGCAAAATTTTGGAGTCCTCTAAACAAACTAGTTTTGAAGGAACTTTTTTTGTAAAGTAACATTTCTTTTTACCATAAATTCCATCATGTGTGGAACTTTAAATAAATACATTCAGTATATTGTCCTTTTTCTGCATTTTATTCTATTACAAAAAGGCTTTATACACATCCATCCACTTATTGCAGTTTGAGAGAAAGGGAAGACAGATGCTTTGAACTTTTGTCTCAAACGTTTTCTCAGGAGGGCCCTCAGTGTTTATCAGCACTGATATCATGTTTCTCTTTGTCGATTTAATATTGAAAGAAACCAGTGTGCTCAGCTGCGGTTCTGTCAAAAGCAGGATTTCTCAGCAAAGTGACATGATTGTTTTCTAGCTCTCCCCCCACTGGACAGGCCTGACCTTTGGCTTTAGTAATCTGGTGACCTGAGAAATGCTGCTACTTATGAAGCACACACAAGGAAACTCCATGCTCTGCACATTATGTTTCCCTTACTTAAACACCTGAGTCTACTCATCAGCAAATTACAGAACCTTCCCTGAGCTGAGTCAGCAAAATAATGTGCGTCTCATGCTGGGCTTGATAACCACTGGCCCATACATACGAGCTAAAAGGACTGAATAAATGAGGTAATAAGTCCTGCTCTGATTATACATGCAATCATACAGCAATTAAGCACCTTGCTTCCCTGAATCACTATCTAAAATCAGTTCAAACACACACCAGTATAAATACACCCTATTCTAAAGGTGTGCAAACATGTATGTAGTGCAAGGATGACTGAGCTCCTTGAGTTAGAGTAACCTTCCCGTTTGTCTCGAGACCTTTAAATATACCAGCCTTTTCTTTTTAGGCTCCAGTAAACAAACTATAGACTTCAAAAAAACTTCAAGATCATTTGCCTTCATTCCAAAGGTTTTAAATTAAGCAAATAAGACCCACTGGCAATATTACTTCGGCTTCTGATTTGAAAACACAGGTCCATCAACCACAACAGCTTTTAAATTAAAAAGGAGCAAGGAAGAAATATTTACAAACTGCTTGCTTCAGAGGAGATTTCCACTGATTCTAAACCTATATAATTTTTTCTATATAAATTTGTGGAAAACAAGTCACTTCACTTGAGGTCACATGCCACAGAGGACAGTGACAAACACTTCTCTTCCTGCAAAAAGCATCAGTTATACATTAACAGCACTAACAACATAAAGGACAAAAAACAGTCAGCATGGAGTCTAAAAAGGCGAGCGTCCATTTCTTCACTCTTTAAGCTTCAGCTACTGTCCTCATTTTCCTGCGCGTCCCAGGTGGACCTCTCGTCCACGCGTTCCAGCGAGTCTCCGCGCTGGATGGTGAATTCTGTGGGATCCATCGTGGGAAGCTCGCTCTGTATGGGGTACAGCCAGGGCTTGTGTTCTGGAGAGTTGAGTGCCTTCCACGCAGGGTAATTTTGACCTGCCTTGTATACGCTTTTCATAACCTGCAGAGTGACGGAGAAAGGGTGTGGCTCAGGTGGAGACAGCATGAGTATCGACGGATATGACAAAGACAACATGCCCTGGTTGTTCCTGCGTTACAGTAAGGCCTATGTCACTGGAATCTTGCTTTTCAGGCCTTGATTCTGGATTAGAGCTGCATTTTTCTAGTTCTGCTTGTTACGTGTCTGTGTACATGGTTTCTGCGACAGCAGAAGTGTGAGAATGCCAGTATCAATGCTCACCACTGGCAAGACAACTAAGGGTGTCTTCTGTTCATCTGATAGAATGACTGTGGTAGAAAAATTAACTAAAGAACCAAAACTAATTAAATGAACCATGATTTTAGGACTGGCATCAAGTGCCTTAGATACACCTTGGCTTACATAATTTTAAATGACAGGAATACAGCTGGTCTTATGAAACCAGATAAGCAAGTTCTTCTAATCTCAGTTTTAGAAACGACTGTAAGAATCATGTCTCTGCGGACACAAAGGTCAGCACAAGTCAGGCTTCTTTGAGACTCCTTGTTAAAAAAAAACAAACCAAAAAGTAACTTGGTTCAACTCCTTTAAAAGAAAATGAAGCCGTACTATTTCAGGACGGCTCAAGGCATGAGTAGCAGCCCAGTCGATTACTATCCAAAAACTTGTTGAACTAGCATGTCACATGAGCGCACATTGGACGCAGACTAAGCACAAAGTCATACACGAATGCATGCAAGAGAACGGAAAAGTCTTACAAGACAGTAGATTTTTAGAAACAATTGGGTGGCAAGACAAGAAAAATGAAAAATTAAGACATCAAGTTTTAAATGCTCACCCACACAGCAATGGTCAGGACAGTCAAATCTGGATTTAAAATGGATTTACTTACTTTAGGAGCCAGGACCTGAGATGCCTTGTTGACCGCCCACTTAGGAAGGGAACCTAATGAACAAGGCAAAAGTATGGAACATAAATCTTCACATCATGCTGATGTTAACAAGTAAAGTAGGAAGCACTCAAGATGTCTTACCCTTAGGATCAGCTTGTGAGAGGTAGGTGAAAGAGCAGCTGTTCAGCCCAGTTGGTTTCACCAAGTAGCCAGTCAAAAAGGAGACTGCCCTCACCAAGTCTTTTCTTGGAGGGTATTTCTACAGGAAATAGGATCTCATCAGCCGCTCATCTCTTTAGATTACAGAATTTTAAGCGACATGAGCACAAATAACTTAGCACACGGCTTACCACTAGCGTTAAGTAGTGTCAACAAGTGCAAAACTACACCAACAATTTACTTAACTATGATCGATGGAGACTGACATACCGGATGTTTGACAGAGTAGTTCACGATGATGTATTCGTCTTCAGATGCCTGCCAAGAACGTATGGTAACCACATCTCTGTTTTTTAATGGCTTAGGACACAACCCTGTGAATCAAGAGTAAGATCCCTTAAGAAATGAGCAGTAGGTTCCCATTATTCCTGTATTTCAGAGTGTGGATTTAACAGTAAGAATAAACACTACAAATAGATATACAGGCTAGAAAAATATACTTAAGATTTTACTTCACAACAACCAACCCAGTTAAAAGTTTAGGAACATAGTTTACTGTGTCTACAAAGTAATGTAATAAGCTGGGTAGAATTTAAAAGGACACAAGCTTGTCAAAGCGATTGACCCCAAATAGTAGGTCATAGATAATGAAGCAGAGAATGAAAGCAGAAAACTCACAGGAATAGTAGCCCACGTCGGCGTTGGGTGAAAGCCGAGCTATTTCACAACTCTCAAGCATAGCAGGGTCCCATGTTTTCCGATACTTGTTGTCATGAAGAACGTCATACATCGTGGCTGCCGATACATCACTTATGGCAATTTTACACTATGTGGAAGACACAGAAAACATGAATGTTGTATTCTAGTGGCAATACATCAGTACAAGTCAAAATATAAACATTCTGCCATCAGGAACTTCGAAAAAGCAACTACAATTGCACTTATTACCGCCCCACCCCCCTTCCTTTTGTATTGCAGTTACTATTATTTCAACAGGACCGAATAAATAATCTTGGTTTCAAGATATGGCATTGGATTAGAGAAAATAACTTTGGATCATGGAACCGGTTACAAAAACATTTAGAACCACAAAAAGGTTTACCTTGATTTTGTGTACTTTGGCGACGCTGCCTTTGTTCACCTGCGGCGAGTTGGAAGAGGGCACCTCGACCCACACCTCCATTCCGTTCTTGTTGTATTTGTTTTGCCAGTTCTCCGTGGAAGTGCACTGTCTCCTGAGGTCGGCAAAAACGGACTCGTCCGGAATGATCCCCGCGCCCTGAGACATGGCTAAAAACTGCTCGCGAAATCTAACAGCACAGAAAAGGTTCTTCTTTTTGAACGATTAAGACCGACGAAGCCCCGCAAGAGCAGGACGGAGTTTTAGCGCTCAGTGTCCCACCGGCCTCATGCTGTCCCAGTGTCGAGGCAGTTCAAGTCAGACTGGATTCTTGTCTCGAATTCTGCACCTGCCAGCTAAAGCCCTTATTACGACTTCCTGGAGTCCTACAGGTGTGAGGAGTTAGGAGAGCACGCCCACTGGCCCCGTGTCCTGCTGCCGTCACTCAATTCCAACACCAGCACGCACACATCACCTTTTATATAGACGGTCTTAACACACCACAACGCCCCCAATACTGGGTGTGTCCGGGTGTAGTGGGCTGAAACTGACCTATCACAGTTGGCGCAGGTATGTAAGTTAATTAAGGTCACCCCCTATTTCCTTTCATTGAGGATCGAAACCAATTGACACAGCTATGGGGGCTTGGAACCAAATTCCAAGACAAGGAGGAGTGGGAGTGATAAACTTGGGGTTTTAGTGGACATTAGGGCCACTACTTATTTTTACATCCCTGTATGTAAAGAGTCTTATCAGGTCTCAGTTAAATTCGGTATTTAATTCAACAGTGTTTTTCTTAACCAAAATGAAAGGGGCTGGTGTGAAATTGATTTTGACTACCAGCGCTAGTAGCAGCTCTGCAAAGGAGAAGAAGTGCTATACTTCTTTAAACAGTAAATCACACGACAAACAGTGTCCACTGAGCAAAATGACACCAGACATAAGCACTAAGAGGAGCTTCCCAACAGGTTATAAGTCTAGTACTGGACCATATTTTCCATTCAGTGAAGAATCTTCTTTCTGAACACTACTTCAGAGAGAAGGATTTCGTTTCAGTCCTCTACTTTTCTGGCTGGGAAATCCCACTTTGTGAAATACTCCCCTAATCCAGGGGTCAAGTTGTTCTCTCTCTCTTGGTTTCTATCTAGTACTTAAGAAACTGCTGACCACTGAACTTTGTTTCCAGATCATGAAATGAGAACACACCACTGACACGTTTGGTGAAATATCTTTTATTTCATGTGATACACTTCAGTGTTTCTTTAACCTTCCTTTTTTACAGCAGATAATAGTACTTTTTTTTTCCACACAAACTTTGCTAAACACTAGTAGACAGCATATCTCAAATAGACAAACACACTTCAGAATAGCACACGGCTGAGAGTTCAGTTGGTGACGTGGTACAGCTGTTCAGGAGAGTTGTTTCTTCTTATTAAATACTTACATATCCAAATAATGTCAAATGCCAACATTGTAGAGCACGCTAGCTGATAGGTGTGTGTGTGTGTGTGTGTGTGTGTCGGTGGCATCGGAAAGTGTACAGTTGAAAGTGTGTGCGTGCATGTGTCAGCAGTGATGCCTTTCAGCAACTATAGACCCACTCAGGCTATATTCTTACAACTACACAAAGAGCATACAGTTGAAAGGGAGCGGTCAAAGTAGTGCGACCATAGTGATGAGAAAATTACACAACCAGGTTTCTGTGATACAGTAGCCAAGCAGAAAGGTAAACTTGTCCCGTCCCCCCCCAAGTGTTAACTGTCATTCAGGCCAAGCATACAACATATTTTATGCTCCTAGCAGAGATAAATAATTTAACACATAAAACAGTCTTAAAACAAGCAATAGCAACACAGGTTCTCCTCAAGACATGTCTCTACACTAAGCAACTGCTGCCAGTAAGAAAAGAAAATCTGCCTAACGAAACCTGTGTGAATCAGCAGGCCTCTGTAAACCATAGCGCTGTGGCTTCATTTTGTGTACTGTGACTGAACAAAACAAGCAAGGCATTTTGTGTGTTAAAAGCCATCCTTAGACAGCATGCTGTTCCTGCGATGGTGCACCAAACACAAGGCGAAACAATGGGACAAGGAGCAGTGATAACCAGATGTAGTTGTTAAAATTCAATACTTCCTCTAGTGGGAATTGCCAATGCTGCATCCTTACCTTACATCAAAGAACCATGACTTATTCTTGGTATTTTATGCTGTATTAATACATTTTAAAATTAAGGTTAGGTCTCCGTTACAATTTATGGGTAGGTTACATAAGAGGCTGTATGTTTTATTGAAACTAAAAATCTGGAATAATAATAATTATTGAAGAAGAATATACACAACTTTGTCTCCCCCTGCGAAGTACATTCACATTCCATGCAATTCCCCAAAAGAAAGGTGTACAAAAGCAAGTCCAACTCAAATGCCTACTAATATTAAATCTTCTTTGGCCATAAACCTTGATCCTGAAACAAACAAAAAAGGAACTCACATTGTACTGGCCCCAACCCCAAATCTGACAACATCCAATTATGGTGACGTATGAAGTTCCACACGCTGAAATGATGTTTAACCTCACACTAGTCTAGAGCTAGAGTGTTCCTTCCCTCCGTGTCTGGTTTAGAACTGGCTCTTCTATTTTCCTCTGAAACAGTGTGACCAGAAGAAAAAGAAACATTTGCCAATCACACACACACATGTAACTACAGCTCCTGAATAAACAGTTCTATCTGGATTTCCCTCGCCATTCTCTTCACTGAAATTAAATAGCAAGGCATCCAGACATGTGACCTTGGTCCAACATAAGCCATTCGGAGAACCCCCACCCCAAAAAAAAGGAATCATGACAAGTGTGATGGTACTGATGCTCAAAAAAGTGCAAGAACTCGAGAGCGATTGAGCCATGTCAGTCTGCAATCCTATATAATGCCATGCAGTCAGAATAGATGAGAATCCGATGAATATTTAAACCTATGCTGTGATTTCGTTACTTTTTTCCCTTTAACATATATATTTTTGATAATCTGTTTTAATACAGAGTAATAGCACATCCACACGGTTACTCCGAAAAGTCACTGAGTCAAGGAGGAAATAAAAGGTTCTCCAACTAATGGCACAGGGCCACTGATTGGAGAGAGTGGCCACTGAGAGACAAGCTGTTGGTGGGGAGGAGGCAGGGCTGGTGGGGGTCTGGGGTGGTTACTAGCAGGAGCAGCTGCTCTCAGTCACAGGCAGTTCTGGAGGCTTCTCCAGTTTGATATCAATCACTGAGAGAATTAGGTTAAGGACAGCAATCTCATATCCGACAGATATTTATAAAGAAATCTTAATTTAAAAAAGGTTGAATACATTGTAAAAATCCAAAGCAGAGTGTTTAAATAAGGCCAAAATATGTATTCAGCCATCCTAGATTCTACAAATAAATGGGTTTTTCATTCAGAAAGAAAAGAAAAAAGACAAACTTGACTCTTATGTACTGTAATCAGATTTGCAAAGATTAAAATGACTGATATCTTTCAGAACAGCATGAGTGCAGATAACACCAAGGGTATGAGATGTGAACACAGAACCATGTTTTTAGTGCTATGTGCCAAACACAAAACTTCATTGATCTTGCCTCTTAAAGGATACTGTCCTCTTTGCTTTTCTCTGGTGTGCTATCCATTCCAGGCAAGGCTGCTGCAACACGTCGGAACAGCTGTAAAAAAAAAAGTGAAATCAACTTTTGCTGAAGATGCCACATATAAACTTTTCTGAACTGAATCTACACAGTACTCCGAGTACTCTATAGTTCAAAAGGGTGTGAGCATGAAGTTGTAGGAGTACTAATTACTTAAAAAGGTTAAAGCAACTGTATGATCTAGATATTGTGACAAAGGGAATTATAGGAAACACAAGCCAAGTTATTTTACAGGGTAAGAAACGGATTTTACTGGGTAAAAATTGCAGTATTTCGTGAACATGCAGAGGATTCCGATGGCAGAGGTCACAAAAAGGACTATGCACGAGTCACTAAAAGCACAGGCAAAAACACAATACAGTGGGCCACAGAGCCAAGGACCTCATGACGCGTAGAGAAAAGTGTCCAACAACACTCAAGAATGGGCGAGGCCGAAAGAGACAGAAAGGAAGACAAAAGGCAGTGCGAGAATGAGAGAGAGTGAGACAGCAGCAGAGAGGGTTGGCTGATGGGGTCAGGTGGGGCTGGGTTGTCTTTGTTTCATTACACTCTATACCTGTTTGACATTGTAGCCAGTCTTTGCACTGGTTTCAATGAACATGACATTCAGTTCCTTAGCCCTCTGCTCGCCCTCCTCCGTGGTGATCTGTCTGCTCGTGTCCGAGCAAGAGGGGCGGCATACAGGTAAAAGAAAAAAAAAAGGAGGGTTGGGTTGGGGGGTGAGAACAAGAACAGAAAAGGGAGAACAGGAGAGAGAAAGAAAAAGAGGGAAAAAGAAGAGACTTAACTTCAAATTAGTAAGGAGGAAAAGAAAAGATTAGTTTTTTTTAATAATATCCTTTCAAAAGCTTCAGAAGAAGAAACAGCTGCCCTGCCGAAAAATGACTGAGCAACAATTTGATAAGAGTCAGTGACAGAAGACCAACAGATTTTAACCAAGGCTGAAAAACACCATCTTGGAAGAAGGCTGTAATGGAAAGCTGTACCTCTGTAGTTGTTTCTAAACACCTGTGATTTAAGACCCACCTGCTTGACGTTATAACCAGCCTTGGCGCTGGTCTCTATGTACATCACATTGAGCTCGCGTGCTTTTTTCTCTGCAGCTTCTACTGAAACTTGCCTGCCACAGTCCGACAGAAAGGAGGGGTGTGGAAATGGTTCAAATCATAATGGAGGTGGGAAGACAAAGATGACAGAAGGGATTCAAAACAAAGCAAATCAAAAAGTGGCTCATCATGGAAATTCTAAAAGCAATAATTTTTATAAAAGTTAACAAAACTCCAACTTAGGTGAGGAAAATCAAAGAGAAAAGGAGTAACTAAAATGAAATGAGACAATAGTACGTATAGTAAATGGCTGGGAAAAAATGGAGCTGGAGCCATGCTGGGAGAGGATTGTCACACTACTGAACAACTACAGTACTATAGTGTATTTTAAATCAGTACCATTGCTCAGAGAGATCAGTTTTCTCATTACTATACCTTTTATCAGCCAAGTCTGTTTTGTTGCCAACTAGCATGATGATGACATCACTTCCTCTCTCTGTTCTGACATCATCTATCCATTTTGAAGTTTGCTGGAAGGAGTTGAGATCTAAAGATGAGGAAAAGACGCACTTAAACATAGATCTACATCTGATTTTGTGCTTTGATTAGTCTGCAAAAAAAAAATCACTCTCACTGCAGAACAAAAGCAAGCCATTAGAGGAAACGTATACAACGTTAGTATAAAAGTTAAGGGAAGTTCAGAGTAAAAAGTTAAGGGAAGTTTAGTACAAGCCTGAAGGGCACTAGCAGCCTAAAAAACATACACAGTAATGTATGTATCGTAAAAATGTACCTAAAATATTTAGTTTTGGTTTTGTTTATAACGTTATTAAATCACTTGTTTACAGAAGATGTCATCAGCTGGTTGGAAGAAACCAGCTCAGTCCACAAGACTGCAGTGTCGGAGTGACCAGCCATGAAGCATCTGTGGCTATTGGACTATGCTACTTGTCACCTTGGGACATAAATCTTGGTTGACCCAACAAGAGTGGCTCTGACTCACTGGTAATGTCATAGACCACCACAGCGATAGTGGAGTCACGGATGTAGCTGGGGATCAGGCTACGGAAGCGCTCCTGCCCAGCAGTGTCCCACAGCTGCAGCCGAACCTGAAGAGCCAGTTGATGGCATGCATAAGACAATAGACAAGGAGAACGAAAGAGAAGGAAGACAGAAGAAAGTTAAGATTCAAAAGAACAGATTAGAAGGCAAGGGAGCAACGTTAAGAGAAAAACAATTATCTAGAAATCAGAGAAATTCACCTTAAGATGCACTACATTGCCCAACTGAGGAAACTACACAACACAATTCACCTTTTGAGAGGTTTTAAGATGATAGGAGAAGGAGTCATTCCATGCAGACAAAGCCGTTAGGATGAGTGATGCATTCTCTCATTCCCGCTTCTTGCAAGACGCTTTAAGAATGGTACTCTCTGTGCTGAAATCATGCTGGACATCTAGCTGGGGATCTATGAGCCGCAACACCTTTTGTGTGTTCAAGCCTTTGCAATGTAAGGTGAAGGTTATTTATCCTCTCCTTAAAGACAGTGGCTATTAGAGCTGGCCGACATATAATCTATATCAGTATACTGTGTTGACAAGCTGTGATGTAGATAATTAATGTCACAATGGTCAGAAACAATGGCTTAGCTACTTTATTTCAATTCCATGTTATTCTCGCATGGTATTCCGGGCCTGACAGTCAATGACCATATCTGTACACTATTGGATGTGTAAATAGGTTTTGATTTTTTTTTATTCTGAAAATGTTTTCTGTCTGATTAACAATCACAGTACTGTGTAAATTTCCATTTAATGTCATTTAACTATTAATTCAAGTTACAAGATATATTCTAGTAAAAAAAAATAAAAATATATATATAAATGGCATATATATATAATTACTGGCCTTTGTCATTTGGATTCACTAGTGCCTAATTTACTTTAATGGCTCCAAAAGAGGGATGCTCTGAGTCATCCAGCACACATAAGCTATGAGAGTTTCATTCATTTGAGCATCTCCCAAATGTACTCCACCACGTGCCGCGAGCACTATGATGGATCGAAGCAGGAGCACCAGCTACCTACTTGCTATATCATAGACCACCACAGCAGCCGCAGAATCACGAATGTAGCTGGGGATGAGGCTACGGAAGCGCTCCTGCCCTGCAGTGTCCCACAACTGTAGCCGAATCTATCACCATCCATATGGCACAAGCCGCAAGGGCCCCAATCGGTAAACAGCCAAGGGCAACGTATGGGTAGACAAAGACACAATCAAACCAAAATGAAAAGCTAAAGTAAATGGCACAACATAATGACTGTAAAGAGGCAAGGGTATGCACAAGTTTTATGCAAAGAAACTGAAATGGTTCTCTTCTACAGTGGTGCAAAACAAAAATAGCAGGCTAGTTTAATGGATGTGAAACAAATGAAGCTGTGGCATGCTGTTTACAAGAACGTCATTACAACAGAATGGGCAACTTCTGGAAGTCATTCAGGATAGGTCAAAACATTTGGTTCAGTTGAAAGATACAAAAGCCAGCACAGACAAATATGGCTATGTTTAGCATCTGACACCCATAAAAGTCCTTAGATACCCATGGCAAAAGCTTCTTACCGTGCGATCTTCCAAGTACATGGTTTTTGATAGAAAGTCTATGCCAATTGTCGCCTAAGGTAGTAAAGTACATAATTGTTATTCACACACAAACATTAATACTTGAGCTAACAATTTTGAGTCATGTAACTAAAGAGACTGTAAAAGCACTGATAATGTTAGAATATCCTGGTTTAAGGTTTAAAATAAGGGTGGATTTTCACAATGAAGAATTTCTGTTAGCCAGTGTGTCTGAGAGGAGGAAAGATATTGGACAGTCCTCATTTTTGACTCATTATTATCTAATTAATTATCCAGCTAACCAAGAAATCTGACTTTGTGAAATCCAGACCCTGAGCATCTCCGTGCCCTGAAGACAACTTGAGGATCAATCAGGTATACCTGGTAAGTGTTATCAAAGCTGTCATACATGAATCTGGTGATGAGAGAAGTCTTTCCAACTGCAAAAAAGAAGTAGTGTTTCAGTTATAACTGTACTGGCCCACAAACCACACAATACACAGGCGACCATTTAACCGGGGTTACGTTATATGAAGTGGCTGAGTTGGCAACATGGGTGGTGTCATATTCCTACTACTGATTATAGCTAAGGACTATCTTTAAAACTAAGCATATTATGCTGTAGACAGACAGCCACTCATCCAAAGCTTCAGATTTCTTCGAAACAAACAGGAGGATGCTATGAGAGTCGTGTGGGAGAGTGTGACACATCTCTGACATAACTAGACAGCTAACGCTAGCCAGGTTGCTATTAAGCTGACGTTGCTAAGAAATGCTAGCAGTTTAGCACCTGTAGCCAGCTAGCCATTAGCTAGTCAGGAGCCATTTAGCAACTGTATCCGATTCATAAGACATATAAAACTAGTGACAGAGATTTCGAACCTTACGTAGTCCCTATTATTTGTACACACAGGTTTCCTTTATGTTAGTCAGCCAGTAACAGCCACGTTAAACGGTAGCTAGCCTTAGCACTGACTTTCAGCTAGCTTAGCTTAGCTGCATTTGTGTCGTTAATTACTGGAGACTACTTAAAAAATAAACAATCATTGACTATTTTAAGCTAAAAGCCAGCTTTCTGCGCCGAGTAGCACGACTAATAAGCGAGAAGGGAAATTACTGTTTGGACGGGTGGGCGATAGCTTCCATGCTAGCTACAACAAGGGGTGCAGGAATATACAATGGAGAGCAGCTTTTGATGATAACTGAGAACATTTATTTTATGTATTACTGGGAGACTTTCTATAAATGAGTTTCCCTTTCTGTCCTAGCCTCGGTGCCAGACCCGGGGTTTGTAGATAAGCCAGGTATGGTTGTGAATTAGACAGGAGCATCCCTCTACTCTGGCCTGTCTCTTGCTATTTGCTCGTTTATTTTGACTTTGACCGCTTACCGCTCTGTTCGCCCAGGAACACAAGCTTGAATTTCCTCAGAGGATTGCCAAACTCCCCGCCGCCGGTCGTACTGGACATGTTTTACCAAGAGAAATAGACGGACAGCCGCGTTCAGTTAATTGCCAGTGTGAGGACGAAGGACACTGTGTAGTGTAGTGATCAGTCCAGCAGAGACGAGCTGCACAAATGATCTTCAGTGTTTCAGCGCCTCCTAGTGACTGAGGAGGAAACAGCAAGAGTCTTCAGACCGAGGACCACATTGGGAGCAGGAGGGTCTTCTCTCATTTAAGAGCTACACGTGACTGCTTAGTTTTGAAGAAATTTGTCCCATCTTAACTTTGAGCGATGAAAACCACATGTCCAGCTGCCCTTTCAGTTCACTGATGAAGCCTTCACAAACACATACACTTCATGGACAAATGTATTGGGACACACGTTTTCCAGGGGTTGGGCTTACTTCCAGTGAAGGACAACCTTAATGGTTCAGCAAGCCACGTCGTTTCAAACCACCTCCCGACTGTCCCCCAGTGCACAAAGCAAACTCCATAAATACATGGTTAGAAGTGTTCAGCGTGGAAGAACTTGACTGTCCCGCACAGAGCCCTGATACCGACCCCAATTAGCACCTCTGAGATGATTTGGAACAGAGGTTGTGAGCATCAGTCCAGCATCAGTGCCTGATGTTCTACGTAATAATTGTACTCTATGGAATGAATGAGCACAAATAACCAGAGAAACGCCAAAATCTTCTGGAGAGCCTTCCAAAAAGAGTGGAATCTGTTATAACTGCAAAGAGGGAACCAATTCTGTATTAAAGTTTATCTATTTGATTGCAATGGTCAGGCATCTCAATACTTTTGTCTATATAGTGTATTTACATTATTTCATCATTTTGTATTGTTTGTATAAGCAATTTCAATTGTTATATTTGGTACATCAATGTTAAAGCCAATGTTAAAGACAAAAGAACGTCCCAAGTGTGACTGTCAGGACTGTCCAGAGTAGTCTGTACAACTCAATATTCATTTATGGCTCAGGAATTCAGTAGGTCTGTATACTAAAATGATAAGAAAAAAAACATCACTGTCGAACCAATTGTTTTACTGTAGTTTTATTGAAAATGTACACCAATGAAATCTTACATGAAATATTTCACAAATATTTTGTGTTATGACGGGGGCGGGGGCTGACATGAAAGGCAAAGATGATACTAGAAAAATGGAGCCTACAGTCTTAATGTTTTACACAGCAAAAACTGTCACGTCCCACCAATATTATTTTTCATTAAGACACATCTCTACTTCAATACACAAAATAGATCCTTATAAATTATATATATATGGATGAACATCTGTATCTGCCGTTTGACGCATTCAGAACAAAACTGCCAAAACTATAATCTACCAAAATGTACTATTTGGCAACATTTTTTAAAAAACTTGTCAAGCAGATAGAACTGCACACGTACCTGGAATAAATACACAACAGAAAAACAAGCCAATATAGAAAGCATTTCGATTTTCAAATTTGAAAAAGGAAAAAATATATAGAAAAACAACATGTGGAAAAAAGCATGCAAAGGGCAGATTAGGCTGTCAAAATGTGAATTGAAAATGAAAGAGGCTGAGAGTGATCTACATGGTATTTTGAAGTGCTTCTTTAGTTAAAGGACACAGTATCAGTATGCTTAGGACTCCTCAGTCTTATAACGGGCCAGCTTTATTAAAAACAACTTTTCTATCCTAGATCATCAACCCAGTAATCTGAAGATAAATAGACCTTGTGTGTTATTTGGCAACATTTTGAACTATCAACCAAACAAAAGGTTTCTTTGGGTTGTCTTTGTAACTCACAGCCAGTCGACGCTTAAGTTGTAGAAAATAAAACTTGCCTGTCCTCTACTTTTTAATATCTACAATTGCAAGTTTAATCACATAGGGCTGGTTTCCCCAGACAAAGGTCACTCCTAGTTCTGGACTAAACAGCATTCTGAAAGAAGAATCTGCCATGAAAGGAAAATGTAGTAGAGGAAAAGGCCTGTCTAGGAAACCGACACAGTGTGTAGTAAATATTTATTTGTATTTATTTCATCTGCACAGTTGTGTTCTTCCCTGTCACCGTTTTTCCAGATCAATCACTTCAAAACATTCTTGTGTGAATACAAGAGACTCAGGCCGAAATGAAAGTTAAATATGTAAGGTCATTTCTATATTATATCCAGTTTAAAAGCAGATGTCTTCACAGCAAAGAATTATGTCTTTTAGTTCTGTCTTCATGCATTTTTCTCCCAGAACTTTGGTTCTGGTGTCTTTCACAAAATCTGCAAAACATTAGTGTGGGACTTGCTTTGCATGCTGTAATCAGGAAAGAGTTAATGCTTATTGCGAAAAACACCATGTGAAGCCCACATAAGGCCCTGTTTGACTGAGCCGACAGCATGGACGTTCTGAAAATGTTCAAATTGATCATCAAAAAAAAAAAAAAAAAGGCTGGCAGAATGAGAGACAGAAAGAGGAAAATAGGTGCTTTAGTTCTTGTGGAAGCTGCAATCCTCTCTTCATACAGGTGGCCAAGACAGATTTAAAAGAAGCTAGAGAAAGAGAGAAGGGGACACAAACACAGGTTAGAGAAAGTGGGAGGCAGCCAAAGAGAGAGAGAGCAAAAAGCTACCAATGGGAAGGCAAGGCGCACACACAATCAGAAATCCTGATTATAACTGACAGCCAAAAGCATCACAATATAAATGTGCATACATACACACTTGTTCCTATGTGTTCCTTGTTTACTATGTCCACAAACAAGAATTTAAGTGTAATCACACTTCGAAATGCCGGGCACTTCACATGCGAGTGCTGTAGACCTGTTAAAGTATAGTCATGTATCATGGATGACAGTGTGGGCCCTTGAGATTAGTCAGCATCAAACAAAAAAGCCCTTCGACTAAAACAACTGATTTCTTGAATGCCTATAATCTTCCCGGGTCAAAAAATCTTATTAATCATAGTGTTATAAGCAGTACACTTGAAATTACAGTGGCCAGTGTTTCTCAAGACTGGTACTTGAGACACCCTGCCCTGCACATTTGAGAGTTTTCACTGCTTCCAGTACACTTGATCCAACAATTAAGATTATTGACAACCCCTCACTGAGCTGAAAAAAACACTAAAATGTGCAGGGCAGGGTGCCTCGAGGACCAGGCTTGAGAAAACACAGCTTTAGACAAGTATCAATTAGGAACACGCTAATCACTGTTAGTAGAGGTCATTGCATAAACCAAAAGAACACGGGCCTCTATTGAAAACAAGAAAGCCGATCTATTGGCAACCCCTCGGGGGCTGGGATCCACACTGTCTCCCCATGGCCTTGGGGTACCGGTTAACCAAAAAGTCATGGTCTCGTCCCTTAGCAAAGCTGTGGGGAGGGTGAAGGCACTACTCAGTGCAGAGCCAGGGATTACTGCAAAGAAAAGTAAATACACACACAGCAATGAGCAGCGAGGCTATAAGCGATCCACAGCACTAGACCCACCAGAGAACACAGGCTGGCCCATATTAAAGAATGGTACTTCAGCTCTGGTCACACCCATCATACCTAAAAATCAAAAGGCCAAACATACAAACAGACCTACTGAGTGCTGCTGGTCAATATAAAAAGTGCTGTGCTGTCCTCAAGAGCCACACACTGATCTCTTTTCAATGGTAAAGCGCTCAAAGGACGAATCATATATTTATGAATTTAAAACTGGAAACAAACGGATAAAAGAAATCCTATTATCTTTTATCAAGTTTTCATATAACAATTATGCAGATATTTTTTTACAGCATGTTTAGGCTATAAAATGTGTCCCATTGAAGTCTCAGTACAGTAATACATTTTTAGTTCCCAAAGGGCTCTATTAAGTAGAGCTTAGTATGATGCTTCACAAATAGACTGTAGGATTAGATCAGCTTTTTACCTAAATCCCTATGAGTCACAGCAGAGGCTTAGCTGTATTAGTTTTAGTGAAAGCAAATCACCACTAAAACACTTTCAAAACATGATTCTGAATTTAACTTTACACCAGATGTCAGAAACAAGTGTATAGAGTATATTTAAAAACATATAACAGCAATTTAGCAAAAAACAATGATTTTGCCCACAATTTAAATATTTGGTGAAAATTGCCCTTTATTATTGGTTTAAGAAAACTCTCTTGTACACTGACACAAGTGCAAAATTGGTCCCCTGGCAATGTGATAAAAAGGCTAAAATGTTGCAAGTACAAAATGTGCTTTTTGCACACATTCATCATAAAATAACTGAAAAACAGAAGCAGATGAAATAAGGAGGTGCTGACATTGTTAAAAAGTGGTACAGCAAAAGCTTTGCTCTATTACATCTAATACAAGCGAGCTCATGGCATGTATATAAAAAGACATTGAGGTATGGGTGTAGAATGGACTAAGAACATTCATGTAACATGCAAATGTAAATGCATCAGGATAAAATGAAACCAAACACCACATGGCAAATTCAGTGCTACCCAGATGCTGAACATGTGCAGAAATGTGGCGTCAGACATATTGAAAGAAATCATTTCAACATAAGACTAATAAAATATTCATATCAGAATATAAACTTATCGAATATGGAGTGATGCACACCTTCAGTATTAGTAGCATGGGATGGTCTCACTGATTGGAATGAAGGCATTACAGATGGTGATTGTAAAAGAACGCTGGGAATGCCAAACCATGCCCAACTGATGCCAGTCTCATTTTAGCCTTCTACTCCTGCTACCACAATAGTCCCACTCGTCAATGTTAATAGCAAATGCTAGTCATGCACAACAGATCATCATCATGGGAGCTCAAAATAGGCCATTAAAAAGTAGAGGAACAGTAGCTCTTGAAACAAACAAACAAATTTTGCAAACAATGCATTTGAGTCAAAGATTCCATTCACATTAAAGGTCCCTCTTCAGTGTGGTTATGTGTGAGACGTGGGAGGGGAGGGGAAAGAGGAAGGGAGCGGAGTGGCATGGCTCACTGAGAGGGAAGAACTCATTCACAGCTGGCTGGGGGAGCACTTTCTACAGGAATCCTGAACTGGAAACGAGAGAAAAGGAGGATTATTTTTTTTCCCCTCTTTTGGTTACATTTACACTACTGTGTTTATTCATACAAAAATGAGATGTTAAAGGTTAGTTAACACATGTGTTAGTAGGAATAAGTGCAGTTGCAGAAGTTGTTTTTTTTGGGGGTTTTTTTAACGAGCCAAAGCTGAAATTTAAGCTGAACACCTTTTTACACTCTGACTCTCCCAAAAACAAACATGCCTACATGTCTATTTTGGATAATGCCTGATCAGCTGGAAATGAAATACAACAGTTACTCTTACTAAAAGCTCAACAAAAACTGATTGGCTAGATTACATTTGAAACAACTACCAACAAATATCAATCTCACACTCTCTATGAAGGTGTTAAGTATGTATGGAATAGTCTGTTATTAAGGCCTTGAGTTATTTAACTACACTGTTTAGTGTAAGACAATTATCAATAATAAACTACATTATTTATCTAGCACTGGTGAATTAACAGACACCCTTAACCATGGCATGATCACTGTAACACGCCTCCTATCATGCTTTAATTCCTCCCTCTGCAATCCATATAAAGGGCTCCCCCAGACTCAAAAACACTTGCACAGCATCCAGGCCATCATTGTTTCTCAAAAAACTTGATAAGTATGAATAACTTGTGTCTGCCGCATGCATCCATTATGCAAAAATGGGTGTTTGGCTGGGTGGAAGACTTGACCTGACCAACAAAAGCATTATTTTAGAGCCAAGTGCTGCACCAGTGTGATCCAGCTGCTGTAAGGGAGCAGAGAAAGACTCTTTTGTGTGGAGTCAAGGCAGAGCAGGGAACTTCACAACAGAAGACTATTATGAATTTGGGGCAGATGGGAAAGCACATCAAATAGGGTCAGTAATACACTACAACCCTGGTCATACTTCCAGTATATTTCATTATCTTCATCACAGCATGTAAACTGAAGATTTGAAATGAGGATTATAACAAATTGAGCGAGAGCAGTATTTACTGCAGGCCTGTAACAGCCTAATGTGTTTTTTTTTTTTAATGTCCCTGAGAAACCTTATTAAGATCCACCAATATGTACGCAATCACTGAGCCACTCAACAACAAAACCACTACTTTCCCTCTGTTACCTTACAGTATAAGATGTGCCTGATGTTTAGAAGCCTTACCAGCATAAGGTGTCTCATGCGGCATGCAGCAAGCAGATGGAATTAACTGGAAAACAACATGGATTTAACATGCAGAACATGCACAAACCACAGATATTATACATGCCATGTCCTGCTTGGTTACTTAAGGGAGCTGTACGTTTCTGTGTCATGCGGACACAGACAGATGCAGGGACACAGTCCTGTCCAGCTCTCAGACTGCCCTGTACAACAGTGTTTAAGTAATGTGAACGTGAAATGGACAGAGACGTGATGTGCTTCTTAGCGTAGCGAGCAGCTGACTGTGAGAACCTGTGACTAGCTTAAGGAGCAAATAAAGTCACTGAGGCAAAAAAAGAAAAAAATGATAAACCTTCTCAGTGTAAGTGTCCTCCTTCTGTATGGTCTGGTGAGGAGGCCGAATCAGCTTGAATACACAACCATGAGTGATTACCAACATGACAGGAAAAGTAGCCTGAGTTCTACACCAGAATAAGACGTTCAAGACTTTTTTCTAGATGCTTTTTGGCAGGGGAGGAGGATAATGTACCCAATCAGTGTCAGTGCTACAACAAAAAAACACTAATATTGAATATCTTATGCATCACCACCAGTGTTAGGGAAAAAAAAGGTTAGAAACTTATGAATAAAAAAAAAAAATATCTGTTTAATTTCTAGACAGTGAAGAATTAGAATGTGTGTGTCTGTATCCTATAATACCAGAGCTGAGATATATATATATTTTTTTTTTTATTTTATTTTTTTTTTATCTCTAAGCAGAAGGTTCCTGCAGTTTGTTTTATGTTTAAACTTCTCTACTTCAGACTATTTAGACTATTTATTGAAACTTATTGCCGCACCGACAAATTGCATCAAATCTCTACTGTCTAACAGTACACAAAACAACTCTGAAGTGAACTATGTTACTGACCTCTAATTTAAGCTATGCTATTATGTGCTCAAAATATTATAAGTACTATAAGTATATAATATATATTTAAATAATAAATAATGTAATTACTGTCACATACAGTTAAGTAGGCCAGTGAGGAGAACACATAGGTTTCCTTTTGCTTGTACTTACGTGTTACAATAAGGGAAAAAAAGAGGATAGAGGTCCCTACTTACTTTTTCCTCTCTTTGTCCCTCTTGAGTGTGGTAGAGCCCCCTGCTTGCTGGGCCTGGGATTGCAGTAGCTCAGCAGCCGTTTTCTTCTGCTTGAAGATGTTCAGTTCATCATCAAGAGATTTCTTCTTGTCCTCCAGCTTCTTTTTCTCATCCTGGTGCAGCTTCTTCAGACGATCAAACTTTTCATGCAGCTTCATATGGAAATAACAGTCAGTGTGCCCAAAACTGCAACTTTGTGAGCAAAATTTAAATAACGAAATAAATGCTTAGGTAGCTTTGTCAGTCAGAGGGGAAACTGCACAACATTATTTTACAGAGCAGTACACACTCACTTTTTAAATGGTTGTTTGAAACTGCTGCTTCTTTTTTGCAAATAAATATATAAACCAAATATGTTGGATGGTTTTATTCTATGAAAATAAACAAATGAAAGCATACATCATTCTTAAGCCAACACCATGAAACACTGACCTCCTTCTCCGCCTCCTTCAGCTCAGCCTCTTTCTCCTTCACTCTTTGGACAAACATCTGCCTCATCTCCTCTTCCTTTTTCTGCAGCTCACCCATGAACTCGTTCCTCTTGGCCTCATACGTCTCCTGCAGACTGAAGCCCATAAAGAAAGTAACGGGGTGAATGTAAGCACAATACAAAAATATTTTCTTGGTTCCTGCATTATAAACAACTGCAGCAGCAGCTGTGAACACAGCTAGACTTCCTGGCTGTTCATGTAAAAATGGCAGACTATTTCTTCACCTGAAAGGTTTGCTGTCAGGGTCTGTGTCTTTGAATCCCATCTCCTCTAGTTTACAGCGGCGGTAGAGCTCATAGTGGCGTGTGTGGGTTTGCTCTCTTAGATCCTCCATGTTCACCCGGATCAGCATCTCTCTCAGCTTCACAAAATCACAGTGGTTCTCATTCTCCACTGAAAGAGAGAACATCATTTAC
>JBBPDB010000032.1:1134310-1157546 GCA_037974465.1 Brachypetersius altus | reverse complement strand
CCCCTCCCCCCAACAAACTCAGCACATATATGCCTACAAATGCAGGTGGTCTTGTAGCCTACTCAAAATATTACCCCGCTTTAATACGGCTTTAATCTTATAGAATGCCACCCTACTGAGCAAACAAACACATGTAAGGCAAAAGGATGAGACATATTGCTAGTTCTGGCCCAGTCATTAGTTTTCCCCATCTGTTTCTCAGTCTCCAACACTCAGAGACCACAGGGCAGCCTAGCTTTGATAAAGCTGGGTGGGTGTGTAAACCCTTATCAGCCCTATTATTGGTGACATACGTATGATGCAAGATTAAGATTAACATAAAAAGGAGGATTTAGGCATAAAATATTTTGGCAAAAGACGTTTAGTGGGCATTGTAAAGTTATTTACAGAACAGATTTTGAGCATATATATTCTCCACAAGAGCAAGATTAACCTCAGAAGGAAAACACGTTCCCAGGCCTTCATGGAAACTGTCCCATACGCTTCCTTACTAACATCAATCCAAAACCTTTTTGGACTGGCGAAAGGCAACTAAACTCACCTGTCCTCTTTGTTGATCTGATCTCCAAAGCCAACAGTGTTGACAATATTGAGCTTGAGACGCACGTTGCTCTCCTGCAGTTCAAACGTGTTGGACTTCAGCTGCACTCCTGGCTGGTTATGCTGTGTCGGATCACCCTCAAACTTGGTGTTGAATAAAGTGTCCATAAGGGTGGATTTACCCAAACCGGTCTCTCCTAAAAAAATTATTAACATGTCATCTGTCATGTACATGTTAAGGGTATATTTCAATGTACTATTTTAAATAGGCCAAAAGGGCGATGCTAAACACATACCGAACTCATCATTTTTATACAGCCTTAACGTTACTCTAATATACTGTGGTCTTTATTGCTTCACTTTATTATATATCACCTATCATTATGCCACTGTCCTGCTCAGTACAAGCAGGAGCACGACTCATATAGTCTTGCAGTCAGCCTATGGCTTTAACTACTGAGAGCAGTAAAAAGGCTCATCATGCTGCGCCACCAGAATGTTAATTATATAGAGGGCTCTCATTGGCCACTTCTTCATATATTTAGCTTGCTGAGCCCCTTCCCATGGGCCTCTCCACAAGCAGCATGAGGAAAAATGATTTTTCCACTCCAGAAAGCAGAAGTTCCCATTCAAAATCTACTGCTGCCCAAAGTGGCAGCGTCTTACTTCTGCTGCGTGGATTAGCTAAATGCTGGATTAAATTGGCATCACCAGGAGAGAGGACAGAAAATGGCAGCTGTGGTCTGACTCATTGATCACTGGACCCATACTGGAAAATCCAAGTAGAAGCAGAGCAGTCACCGAGTCACAAGCTTTTCCTTTTCTCCTTATGCTCAATCAGAGAGTGATGTATGAAACCCTCCTCTTCATTCAGGACAAATTTGCAGGATACATGTAAACAAAAATGAGGAAAATGAAAAGCTCTGTTTCAGGGTGGCTTCTTGTCTCTCATTTCTCAAGAACTAGGGGTCAGTCATCAGTTTCAAGAGCCTTCTGTGGTTTTTCTTCTCAGAGGGATTTGGCAGTGTAGGCCACTGCTATTGGCTGAACCCCAAAACTGCACAAAGAGCTCCTCTAAACATCAGTAGGGATCAACATCCCTTCACAAATTGCCCAAAATTACATGTTAATACTGATAAATTACAGCTCTAATGAAAGGCATGAGGTCTCAGATTGGATTTCTGCTGTGTTTTCTTGGTTCTGGCACACAGCCTTTGACACAAATGATTTTATTCTCAGCTTCCACTCTCTGCTATGCCATTTGCTTATTATCTCATATTAACAAGAAAATAACAGAGGCTGGTTCACCTCTTGTGATTTCACTGTTAAAAGAAAACGTTTCCATCACATTTTTGTGGTTAAAGACAGGGAGTGGAGCTAGGAGAGTTTTCCTGTCTTCCATAGAAGAAAAACATCTGCCATCAGATAGCTGTAGCAAAAGAACACTCTGAGGACTCTAAACTCAAACTAAACAAATTCAAGCAAGGCCCAGAGGCTACTGGCTGCACAGTACACCGCATTAATATCAGAACACAAACACTGTAACTAGTGCTGATATCACACACATTTTGCTTTAACACAATCATTTTGCTGCAGTCTTGAATACTCCTCATAAATATTCTAATGCCCAACATCAGGGATCATTTCATGGGACAATGCCATCAATCACCAGATCTCACTAAATCGACATTTTTGTGCATGCTAACATAGTGGAATTATACTAGGACTGTAAACATTTAATAATATTTGATACATTCAATAATTAAAATATTGGAAATTGGAAGTCTCCCACTTTTATGAACCCACTCAATTAAAACTATATGCAACTGTAGCAGTGGGCTGAACGCTTAGAATAGTTCACAGACCTGATGCGTACATTGACAGTGACACATCAACACTGATCCTCACATTTTTTTACTTTCCTTTTACTGTTCCTTTGAGCTGAATATACACTGTTTTATTAACCAGCGCTTTAATGGAATGCTGAAAAAAGTAAAAAATTAGTAGAAGTAATAAATGGTGTGTTTTTTACACAGATGCACATGGGATGGAGTGAATGCTTTATAATGGTACATCTTAAGGCAGTGGTCCCCAATCTTTATTTGGTCACGGAGCGGTTTAATATCAGAAATTATTTTCACGGCCCGGCCTTTAAGGAGTGGCAGATAAATATACGTATATTATACAAATAAATGATACGCATAAAAAGGTTGATATTTTAAACATATAATAATGGGGTATCTTTAAAATATAATAATAAACGTAAACCCAATGTGTACTCGCAGTTTTATTAACAGCATTTTCATAATAAGGGGATCATGTGGTGCCGGTCCGCGGCCCGGGGGTTGGGGACCACTGTCTTAAGGGGTTATTTCACTTTACCAAAGATTATTTAATAATATACAGACTTTCAAAATATAATTTCGCGATGTCCACATTTACTGGTTTCTGTGTTATTTGGCACAGTATCAAAAACATTTGGGTATCATCAGAGACTTGTGTGATTCCATCTAATAACAAAAAGACATTTGATATAAAACTTGAAAAAGAAAATACTCAATAGCAGCAGGCCACTTAAAAACTATAGTGAAACTGTTTGCCATGTGTGCGTTGTAAAAAGCTAAAAATCAATTAATCAAAGGTTTGCATGTATTATTTTGGCAAACCTAGTATAAGAACTATAGTTCATAGTTCCAATTCACAAATTCTTTTTCCTCAGCTGTGGTCACACAGGAGATGATCCAAAACTCTATTCTCTGCCCCTCACACCAAACCAGAAGGCTGTGTTTATAGTCATACGATAATACCTGCGGAATGCAGACTGTGTGTAATTTCGGTGCAGCCACTAGACAGTGATTTCATTTACTGGTCTATCACGGATCATCTATTAGCAGGAAAACAAGTTTTTAAACCCATAAGTGTCCACAGTTTTTAAAAAGTGCATAAATAAATATGAGGATATTTTCTGATTCAAGTTCTTGCTGAAACTTGAAAGACAGACAAAGGAGGGGATCAGTACACATTTACAGAGGAAGGCTTTAGTGAAAGTGAGCTCCCACATGACACACTCACCAACACAAAGGATGTTGAAGCAAAAGCCATGGTTAACAGACTTGTTCACCAGCTGGTCCGGCATGCTGTCGAAGCCGACATGGCCAGAAAGCGGGACAGCACGTGCACCCTCTCCCTAAAAACCAATGGCAAGAACAAGATTTGTTTTAAGAAAGAGTGTGCAACAACAATTTCAGGTTTTCTATCTGTCTTGGCAATTCACAACATTAGAACTGTGAAGCAAAGAAAAGGATCAACTTAGCATTTGTGTAACATTGTATGTGCAATCTTGATTTAGATAATCTATTAACCCAGTTACGCAGAACACAAAACTTATGCTCCTACGTAAGAGAGGTGCAGATCAGGTAGTGAATCGTACACTTCCTCTTTCCTGTCTAGCTGCAACCGTTTAAAACCACATTTCAGAGCACAGTCAACAGAGGCTTCCATCAGCAATTCTGCATATGAATGCAAGGCTTTGCAAATAAAAAAAAAAAAGATAAATGTAGTACTGTTCTGTGAACTGGGTCTACACTTAAATTTGCTCTTGACCAGACTGTACTCCAGCATTTTCTGTCACTATTTAGGCAGGCCTGGCCAAACCCTAACAGGAAATGTTGTACCTGCCTGCTTCATGACAAGAGGGAAGCTATGTATGTCTGCTCAGCATTTTGGATATCATATCCAGTGTGTTCTAAAAACCTTAACTGTTACACCTTAGAAAAGTATTACACATATCAATCTACGGTTTACGCATAATTAATATGAATCAACTGCAATCAAACTATCACTGAATCAAAAGTTACAAAATGGAATTTAAGCTAACCCTTTTTGTTAAAGTCTACTAAACTGGGAGATAAGCACACATCTGGTAATTGAGCAACAGTTAACAAGAACATGTTAAATTTCGCTTTAGGCTGGAAACAAACAAGAGTAAAACATCTTATTGACAGAACCAACACTCTACCATCTGCTCCACATGTGCATCACTGTGAAAAGTAGAACCGAATGGAGATCAATAAGAAAGTGGATGGTGTCCATTATTAACACTAATTCCACTCTCCTAATTATGGACAACATATTTTTCACAAAAACGGGTTGCCACAGCCCAGTGTACCTAGGAAAGAATCCATATATTTAAAGTGTGGGGAAGGAGCAACCTTTTTTGCTACATGACAATTCAACCATTACAGGAGTGCCCAAGCCTGCAACAGCAGCACAATGTGCAATACTATTGGAAAACATACGTCTTTCTTCCTTTCAACCACTCTTCACACCAAATGCTTCGTAGTAGACAACGCCCATTGAGCTAGTGGGACACAGGATGGCCAGACAATAAAATAACGGTGCCAGGCTAGGACGACCTGGGTGGCTCTTCCTTTACATACTGGCAGAAGACCCCTTAAAGAATACATGTTCAACCTATATTTAAGATATTTCTAGGTCAGAACGGAGGCTAGCGACAGCAAACGTTACATCCATACATTTGGTCACTTCGAGCCGGCTGACACCAAAATGGGCTACCGAGCTATTAGAATTTGAGGGCGATAATCTAAAACGAAAAATTAAAAAAAATGTACTCAGTCAAAGTATAAAACGTATTATGTTTGTGACTCATTCGAATTCAAGCGAATCTAGTGTATATAACCCTGTTAAATTTAACAGTGTCTCTATCGTTACACCAAGCTACAGCCTACATGCTATTTCATGTGCATGAATGGAGACTGGAAAAACGAGACGTGTTACCTGAGAAAGACCCGCACTCTCGAGATAAACATTTCAGGCTCACCTTCGCAGTGACAATAAACGTTCAGCTCGCATAATTCTGGCCATAAAGTCATAAAAAAAACAGGATACACTCACCGCCTGTCTCGCTATCTCAGTCGCCGCCATGGTTCCACTCTCTGGCTGCAACCGCTCGGAGGAGAAACGACACAGTTCGCTCAGCAGCAGGGCAGCGAAAAACGAGGGGTCGACGCGGGGGGAGCCGTGCTTTATTCACAGCATCTACACATGCGTACAGCAAGATTCACATTTAGCATTGACACACAAACAAAGTGTCCTTTCTAATTCAGAAGCGAATGGTCAAATAAATCCAGAAGAGCATTTAGTCCCTACTAATTAAGTCCACAATTTTGGTCTCCCCCTCCCATTCTTAAAATGGTTCGTTCTCTAAGACGTTAATGAACGTTTTAGATTTTAATATTTTTAACTATGCGGTTATTTAGATCAGTCAGTGAGCTGTGGCACTTTGTGGAACCTGGATTATTAATTGTGAAGGACAAAGTTTTAAAGCATGTTGTAGGCTATTTCTTTATTATTTGCATATATATATATATATTCTGATTCTCTGATTCTTCTGATTGTGATATATATAGGGTATATCATTAAATAGCTCACATGGACACTTCTGTATTTTGTTTTGGTTACGTAAGTCTACGCTTCTAACTTCTGAATGAGACCCAAAGTCTGGTGTTAACTATCACCGTTCGCGCACTTTATCAGTAACTAATGAACGGTGGCGGGTCTCGTTTCTACTGCAGCCTCCTGATGGCCAATAGGAAGGGTCACATGCTCCAGAGAAAGCCTTCCAGGCAGTGATAACAGACTTGAACTTTGAATCAGTGACTTAGTCGTTGTCGTAGGGGGTGGTGCGTTTGGCGGAAACAACTAGTGGATGGTGTTTTTCCTGGGAGAGGAAAACGCGCTTGTTCAGTCTACACTGTGACCTGACAAAAACTAAACCTGTGTACTGGAGTGAATCAGGACGGCCGTTCAGCCTTTAACCCATATGAAGACCTCAGAACAGGTGAGACCCAAACGACTCAATTACTACAGCTTCTCTAATTATCGCTCCTCAGTATCTGCCGGTTAGATGCTGTTTCACAGCAAATCCCTCATATCAGTACTCATGGTGACAGGGCGTAGCATAAAAAGCCCTTCTTGTCATATAAACTCGCCACAATAGCAACTTTATTACTTCTGTGTATATACTAAATTAGGGAAAAAATAAAGTTTGTATTCTGTACACTGTAAAACAGCTTGTGGGACGTGTTTATATGAAGTCCAGTGATAATAAGAACGATTAATTTGAGCGCTTGTTTAGTTTCGGCTTAAAAGAGGAACAACACGGTTTGAAAAACAAGGAAGAGGCACTTCATGTGAGAAAGAATGCACATTTAAGAAGCAGCTCAAGAGACCGGACTGCCTTATCTCTTTCTGTCATAAACACATTTGGGCTTGCCTAATTATGTCTGTCTTCTGTAGTTACAAAGAATGAGGAATGCTGAAGAGGACACTTTCTTGGGCATGAGAACTGGTTGAGCGTTTATCTAAGCCATGGAGGACAACCCGTACAGGATAAACAGCGTGAATAACAGCGCAGTCAGAAAGCTGTCAGAAATCTCCATCAGCTCGGAAGCTCCATCATGTTCTCAGACAGGTGAGGGTGAAGCTCCTTCTGTGGGGCTAAAGCCTTTTTCCTGTAGAAAAATCTACAGTTATAGTGTAAGTGAAGGGAATCTGGCTCGCATGCGCAGGTCCAGATTGCAGAAGCAGACAGAGCTTCAGGGAGCAGAAGCACAGGACAAGGGTTCGCTCACTCCTTCCATGCGTAAAAAGTACCTGAAGGAATTATTTCTGAACTATAAGTCACACACTGGGCTGTCCAGTATATTGTCACTCCAAAGTGCGAGCCAGTGGTCAAGGGATGGGGAGGATGCAGGAGGCAACAGTTTGGAAGACCCTAGCAGTGAGGCCTTCTGGGCTTTGGACCCCCTGGAGCATGCGTGGATGTTGTCTGTGGTGGATGGGAATTATGACACCATGGTGGAGTTTCTCTCTGAAGACCCTAGTTTGCTGACCAGAAAGGACTTTGTAAGTGGGTATACAGCGCTCCACTGGCTGGCCAAGAATGGGAAGCATGAGACGTTGATCAAACTTCTGAAGCGCGCAGAGAAAGAAGGGTCCCCAGCTAACGTGAACTTAAAGGGTAGTGGGGGTCTCACACCTCTTCATGTTGCTGCAATGCACAACCAGTACATGGTGGTGAAGCTTTTAGTGGGAGCCTTTGGTGCCAACATAGATGCCATGGACTACAATGGGAAAAGAGCCTGGCAATATCTCAGAGAAAATGCACCAGCAGAGATGAAGGAGCTGCTTGGTGCGTGGGATGATGAACACAGGTACTGGCAACTGAATGTCAATAACAATAGTGGAGGTACTGCAATACCCTTAATACAGGAACCACCAAAGAACACAGATGAGGTGGACTCTTTCAACAGGAGGAATGGCAGATGGAGATTTGGATCTTTTCGAAAGTTATTTTCCCCATTTTTTCCTGGAAGCAAGAACTGATGTAAGAATAGAAATAAATTCTTTATGTGCAAAATAGAAGACCCTTTTCATGTTAATGCATTTTCACAGACATCTTAATTTCACTTGATTTTTTTAAAAATCAGTAAATAACTGATCATTGCAAACACATTCTGTTAGAGCAATGTATGGAATTGTAATATAGGCATCTATTGCTTTAAAGGTGTAGAAATGTAGAAAGAGTCTTATGTGTCATATCTACATTCAATTTCCATTTTGTCTGCTTGATGTAAGAACATGAACTGTGAATAACTGAAATGACAACCAACGGGTCAGACATGTCATAGTGGATGGTGTTTTGAAAACTCCATGGCCCTACAATGTGCCCCTAGTTGGTCAATGGAGCAGATGAAGTGTACATTTTAAAGTCATTTCTTTGAGCCTTATGTTTATGAAGACATTAACAGCTGATTGTCACATCAACCTTGAACATTTAGTGTGACAATCCTTGCACTAATTTTACACTGAACTAAATTCCTAGAAAACCATACGTTTGCACGAGTGATTCATCAGTTCATAGCTTCTTTAAAATAAACCAAGTTTCAACCATCTTACGTATTTGCATTATTCCTTGTATAACACTCTTATACTTTCTGATATCTTGAGGGCGAGTGCCTCACTTCCTCAAGCTCACAAGGGAGGGTCTAGCACTGGGCTTCTGTAAAGATGCTCTAAGGCAATGGTCAATGGAACACATTTTAATGGTTTTGATGCTCCTGACTTAAATAAGCAACAAGCTTGTGTTAAAGCACAGTAACCATTAGGCAGAGATACTCAATGACTACCACGAAGACCTACAGACTTAAGTCTTTAAATTACATAAGATCTTTAAATAACTGCAAATGTCTGATTCCAAGTACCGATCCCAACAGTGGCATGACAAAATCCTCCATAACAGCTCTTAATAGCTAGAGCCACTGTCGAAATATGGTGGAATTTGCTTTTAATGTAAATTTTCCTTAATCAGAACAAGTATAACTCAAAGCAACTAACAGCAGACCCATAGAAAATCATACAAAAGTTTTCTTCAGATGGAGGCACATTCTGCAAAACCCACATTCAGCAAGAAAGGGCAAAAGGCTAACATTTCTGGTTTGTTGCCAAATCATTTATTGTTCCACAAGAACGTTTCCAGAGAATCTGTACAAAAGAGAGACTGCTGTTCCACATGACATGACTTCTCTCCACGTCTGGGCCGAGTTGGTGGTGCTGGCAGGAAGATGATGCAGGCAAAGCAGTAGAGGTGAGAGGTGGACTTACAAGCCAAGCTTGGTCCTTCTCCAGTGCCGCCGCTTGGAGTTGTACCTGCAAGCAATAAGTTACTCAAAATTAATACAACTACTAGAAAAAGCAATACTAATCAGCAGTTTATCTTAGATACCATATGAATCAGACCAACATACTACATAACACATTATAGGATAAAATCATACTGAAACAAAACCTACCAGAACAGCTTTATGTGCCAAACTACTTTAAATGACGACTTGTTAGACAAGATATTTAACACATTACTTTAAGTTTAAACAGGCCATAGGGCAACTAAGTAAAAATGTATAGCACCTGCTGTAATTTACCTGAAACTACTGTCTGACCTGAGTTAGTGCAACATTCATGAAAAAGGGCAGCCCAGTTTGCAATCTGAAAAGGCAGAGTTTAAGCTGTCTCTGCTAAAGAGAATTCATATCACACAAGCATGGTATGTCATCTCTGAAGCAGGATGTTGCTCTCAGCAGGATAATGGCAGTACTCCCACAAAATGAAGCACTGTAATTGCGTCCTGCTTTAAAGAGTATCATTTTAAAAGCATGTGAATTTGCCCACCATCACCAAACCTACTCTTAAGACACCAGACCCAGAACATGACTATCAAACTGAGGTGAGAGATAGCTTTCCTTGTCTATCCCAAAGCATCAACTGCAAGCACCAAACCAGGTCACTAAAAAGAGCATCTGTCATTGTGGGTTACAAGTACAGTGTATGGACAACATTGGGACGCCTGACCATTACACCAATAGGGACTTAATGACGCTGCATTAAATACATAAATTAACACGGAGTTGCCCCTTAACCCTAACTGTAAGAGCCGCCCCCTCTTCCTGGAAGGCTTTCCACCGGACTTTCGGAGTTTGAGCCCATTTATTCGGTAGCGCAGTTATGAGATCCGGCACAGTCGTGGAATAGAAAAGGTTCTTCCCCAAACTGTGCCCACAAAGCTGGAAGCATGTGGTTGTCCAAAACATATTGGTGTGCTGAAGCCTCCTAAATTGAATTAAGAGGCGTGTCCCAATACTTTTGTCCTGATGTGTAGCGTTATTCCACAATACGAGATTCTCCTTACCTGATCTTGTTGCCGGTCTTCATTCTTATCCACTGCGGAATCGGCCTGTTCTGCTTCTGTTTCTTGGCGAGGAAGCGTTTAATCCTGAAAGTTTTGTGCGACGCCTGAAACAGAAGCGAGACGTGGGTTAGCCGGTTAGCACATTAGCCAGCCAGCTACCAGTAACCAAGAGCTTTAACTCCGTAAATGAAGTTAACGTGTTCAAAATCAAGCGCTCAACTCGGGCTACTCTAAAAAAGACGACCAAGAATGAAAAAACGCTGTTATGAATGTGTGGGCCCGAAATATAGCCGCTCAGACTGAAGCGCCGGCTCAGAACACATCGTCAAGAGTTTAACAAGTCTTAGGAAAGACCAATGAATGCAATTCTGAAATATGTAGATATTAAACATCCGTGAGTATGCACTGATAAAGAGATGGCTCATGAACGATGCATAAACAGGGCGATGTTGACTGATTATTCCTCACCATTTCAGCCACACAGTCCTATCACCACTATGGCGGTGGTTGAAGAGGAGGAAGCTCCGACCGGAGCGGCTGTTTATCGAGAGCAGAGCGGACCGCGCGAACAGCGCCACCCAGTGCTGTGGGATCCACACTCCCCCCATAGACCAGCTTTCTAAAATAATTATTTTCACTTTACACACACACAGTGTGAACAGCACGAAATTCTTTTTTTGCATTTGACCCATTCACCAAGGGATGCAGCGGGCTCCAGGAAGACAGTGCCCAGAGAGCAGTGTGTGGGGACGGTACCTCAGTGGTGCCACAGTGGTGCCATGTATCAGAGATTTCTCCAATTAAATAAAAACAAAACAGAGATTTTTTTTTCCTGTTTGGAAATAAAGATTGACAATCAATTCTTGGGGCCCACTTGGAATCTAGGGCACCCAAGACATCCACATCCCAAAAAAATATATGGAATCTAGAGTTCTCAAGCCATTCACATAAAAAAAAAAAAATATTGTTGTGACCTTAGACTTGGTGATTACATTAAAGCTGTAACAAATTCAGCATTTTGGAACCCTAAAACTTGCTAAAGTTTGAGACTTTATAAGCTATCCTCACTGGGATTCCACAAAAGTCCATTAGACAGCTCCAGTTTATTCAAAATGCTGCTGCCAGAGTTCTAACCAAATCCAAGAAGAGAACACATCAGTCCTCAGGTTCTTGCAATGGCTCTCATTTCAGTACAGAAATGATTTCAAAGTGATACTTGCATTGTACAAGTCACTCAGTGGTTTGGGCCCTAAATACATCTCTGATATGTTTGATATGTATAATCCTGGTAGGTCTGATCTGCAGAAGCTGCTCAGATAGTGGTGAAAAGAACTGAAACTAAATATGGCTTTACTCACTATGCTGCTCTATGATGGAACCAACTGTCTGTCAATATCAGATCTGCACCAACTGACATATCAGCCCATCTATTGCATGTTCAATTTTCCTTTATTGATTTTCAATGTATCCTTTTATTTCTTCTGTTATTTTATTCTGTCCCTGTAAAACACACAGAAAGACCTTTATGTATGATAATGTGCTATATAAATAAACCAGACTAAAGTAAAACACACGAGAAATTATACAAAAGCTTTGACAACTAAATTAAATACTGTTTGCAGTCCAGCAGTTTACTGTCCGCCAATTGCTTTCCACTCATTTTGGGAGATTTGCTGTGTGTAGGATATTTAACTAGATTTTTTTTAAAAAAACAAAAATGTGCACTTTCTGCCCTTCATGATTCAAGGAATCCCAATAACAAAATGTGGATTTTAATTTTCAGGTCTGAAGCAAGTTGTTCTCAGTTTTGATTTTTTCCCCACTTCTTTACGCAACACCTTTGCATAAAGAAAACAAAAATTAAAGTGTGAACTGTCTAAATAAACCAATTGTTGACTTACTTAGTGTTGGTGTGTTACATATTCTGTTAAATATCTATTCTTGCTTTCTACTAAAAATTAGTCATTTGAACCTAATTACTGTTTTTGCTTGAAATGAATAACACAAAAAGGGTCTTACTGAAAAAATATTATTTTACTTCAGATTTAGATTAGATTCAACTTTATTGTCATTACACATGTACGAGTACAAGGCAACGAAATGCAGTTTAAGTGCAATAAGCAGCAAGTGCAGGATAAAGGTATAAGTTATGAGTACACGTAAGGTGATGTGTACAAGAAGAAACTGAATAATATTTACAGATGGATGTACAGTAGTATGAACATAATATACATAATATACAGTATGAATATATGAAGTATGAATACAGTATGGATATATGAACATAATACAGTTTGTATTAACTATAATCAGGAGCTACAAGTGGATGAACAATTTTACAGATTGCTGCAGTGATCATAAACATGCAATGGATATGAACAAAATTCACAGTTTAATTACAGTATGTATGTATGCATGCAGATTAAAAAAAAGCTTTAAGGTTTTGCCATTTTTGTCATCTGATGAAATCTGACAGAAATGAGAAAAATGTGGAAATTCAAATCCTGTCAGTACAGAAGGGAAATCAAATGTCAGTTTTGCTTGTGTTACCATCTAATCATTGCAGCACAGTGTGTGAAATGAAGTATTTTGAACCACAAAGAAAATGCTACTCTTATTTATGGTCTAGCTCACACACATTTGTTCTTTTTCAGCTCTTCTCACGTCCAGAGCGCCAAAAGTTCTATTCCCTACAGACGGACAGACCAGTATAATAGATGTCCAGCTGGGTAAGTTTTCCCACTAGGGACAAAAAAAGAGAAAGAAAAGAATGGACTGTTACACATGTACAAAGACTATTTTTTTGGAGGTGACGTGGAGATACCATATTGCTTTTTCATATCGACTTGGAGTATCATTGTTGCTCAGATTGACTTAAAAGATGCTGATTTAATTTTAGCCTCCTGTTGAGGACAGCCAGAATTTGTTAAAAAATGTGCTTCATATCATATCCGATCAAGGTTCCTAGGGTTTTGTAAAAGTGCATAGATACCACTATATGTATCACTATGTAATAGATTATTCTCTGCATGACCCTTTATGAGTAATAGCTTTATTTTCTCTTCATCTGAGCAAGGAAACCAGGTTTAGTAAAAAAATGCAGTGATGTTTCGATGTTTTACATGTTCGTGAGGATGTGAACCATCTAAACACAATTTGTACCAGCAAGATTAATACCTGACAGGTATCTTGCTTGCATCTGAACAGTGTCTTATAAACTTACAGATTTTTTGTTGCCCATTAATAGTACAACAGAAAAGATCACACAACTGCTTAGTATATTTACTCATTCTGTTTCAGTTTTACGTGTGTGCTTCTCCCAGCTACAGCACCCTAGTAGGCAGCTAACAAACTACAGAATATTACTTCCCTTTACCTTTGATGGAGCATTACCTTGCATAGAACAAGAACAATCCCTGTTGGCCCTGGGGTCATTGTACCCTCTCCACAGGCTTGATCTGGGGGCTAAGTTGTCCCCAGTCGGCCGGTTTTGCCTTTCATCTTCAATGAACAGGTGGTGTCTGACTCCCTTCCAATAAATAGGTGTATCACAAAGCGCCTGTGCAACTTGCCTTCCGCCTCCACTCTGTATGAGAGAGGACCAGTGCTGGTAATCCCAAGATAAGAATCAAATTCTTATGTAAAATCCTTGACCCACAGTTCTGCATCTGATGGCATTGCTCTGGTTCACCTGGTGTTGTTTTCAGAATAACTGTGCTCTTGATTCTGGGTAATGCCTGGAGTTCCTGGTCATAGCAGATTTCACCTCATTCTGACAGCAGCTGAATAACATCTCTGCTGGTGGCCTGCCTGTTGTTGGATGTTGTGTTGATCTGTATGCCTCAAAGAAAATTGATATGCATGCCATTAGCAACCTCCATGGTTGCCCCCTTCCACACCAAGCTTAGCCAACTATTTCATGTAACAGGCAGAAGGCCTCAGCTGTGCAACTGGCAGGCCATCCTTTTTTTTGGCAAAACTACACTCTAAAAAACACAGGATCCCTACGGTTTCATCTGATGGTAATAATAGGAGTAATAGCAGCAGTCTGAAGCTGTTTCGATAAGCAAGTCAGCTTGCACAGCCTGTGTGTCCTTGGGCATTACTGGAAGGGGAAGACTGCTGAGACCAGCAGTGTTTGTGAAGGAGAGTCATGGCCTGTATCTGAGGATCTACTGATATTGAACCACTAAGTTGCCAAGTAAGTCCACAGCTCTGTCCCATTCTTGTGCTCTGGGGTCATTAATAGCTCTTACTTACTTTTACAAGGGATTGAGAATGGCCGCACTTACCTTGTGTCCAAGATAATCAACTACTTGAGCTATGATTTTACACAGGAACCTTTTCTACCTTTTCGCTAGCTATGTTAAGACACAGCTGAGATTTCAAAGGTGATCTTCCTCTGTCACTCATAGAATGAGCATCCTGGTAAACTGCTGTGTGTGGTATGGATGTGTTTGCTAATTTTTTACAAATAATTAGTGGCTGATATAACGCATCATGTAAGCATTTCAGTTTTATATACAAGTTCTTCATCTTTAAAGCCTGTGACATCTATCTGCAATAAGTACCACTGTTAAAGGAAATACACACTTTTGATACAAAATTCTAAAAACAGACATAAAAACAGAAAATTCTATTCAAATTGGCCTTTGAGACAGTCTGTCAATAGGGTTGCAACAATTAGAAATTTTGGTGGTACAATTATAGTCTGCATATAAGTAAGGGAAAAAACACACTGTTTTTGTGTATATAGATTTGTGAATTAGTTTTGTAGATAACAAGCTTGCTTAGCCTGAATAAACCCTCTTTGTGCCTTAAACTAGATTTAGTACATCTGGCTCAATGGTCCAATGCAAAAGCTTTAATATTCCTGGTAAAATTACATGTTCCCTTAATAAGATAATACTTAAAGCACACCCATCTACTATTTAAATTCTGAGTTTAAAATATGTATAATATCCGCCAGGCGGCATTTTAACTCTTACTAATTTTACAATTTGATAAATTCAGCACATGAACAGTAAGTGCATATTGAACTCTCTGTACTTATTGTCTCCTAGGAGCTCAACAATGTGTCACTAAATATAAAGGAAGGCTGCAAAAGAGCATGTGTATATGACCTAAATCATAAATAAGAGAAGCATTTTCTTTGTAGGTCACCACCCAGAATACAAATACTTCACACACACACAGTTTAATTGCAAGCATGGATTAATTAGTAATCAGATTCGGACCATATAACAGAAGTATATTCATGATGAATTCATAAATGGAATGTCAACTTCCAATTTACGTTGTAATATATTTGTAACCTTTTTCACCCTTACTTTTTCATCTTTAACCAATAGCAGTTAACACGTTGTTATATGCTATATTGTTATTTTTCACTGTTATGGGGCTTCTGTCTTTAACAGGCAGTGTGCACTTTTTCGATATGACATATGTATTTAATCCCAATTTGGCAATGTAGAGAGTGCCACAGGCCACTTTTGCAAATCCACATTAGACCTAAGCCTCGACAAATAAGATATCCAGCGATGAGTCAAGACTGATGTTACAGTTCGGTTAAGGACTAGCCACAATCCATGTTCAGGAAGCTGACTCTATATAAAATATAAAAGACAGCATCAAGCAGTTTGCTCATTCACTGCAAAAAAATCCTCCTCCTCTCTTTCCTAATCCCTCTTCTTTTCAATAACAGTATACAGCCTTGTACACTCTTGAAATCTTACTACTGACTCAGAGCTGTTGATAATACTGAAACAGCTTGGAGAGATGCATATTTAAGTTCTTGGCCTGTGGTAAATTATAGGCCATTCTTCCACATGCATAAAAGCAGAGACTAGGCTGAGACAGCTGAGAAGATGGAAGTTCAGAGCCCCTGCAGAGTGCAGGAGATGTCGACTCTCTCTCTGTGCATTATTTAAATAAATCACTCCATTTAATAGCTGCCTCTGAAATGAGTCTTTGAAGACTAGCACTTCTCTGCATCAATTGTTTTCCTAAGTGATGTGCCATTCTGGCATCAGACAGATGCATCTTGCATCTATACTGACAGTGTGGTCATATTTGTGATCACAGGTGTACAGTGATATGTTCAGAAAACAGACCTTGCCTTTAGTTCAGTGAGTTGGATCACAAGCAGTAATGTTTTAGGTTTAATATATGTAATATATTCAATATATGTTTAATACACACACATGTACACACACCGGAGATGGGGACTCGAGTCGCACTTAAGTCGCACAAAGAAAGACTTGTGACTTGACTTTAGACTTGCCCTCAACGACTTGAGACTTGACTCAGACATGGGTGTTGTGACTCGTAAGTCATAACTCGTAAACAATGTTCATTTCATGAAATTATTTATTTATATCTCGCACTCTTTCCAACGACCCGGCAACCACTCACCCCACCCCAGTGTCCCATTACTTTTGTCCGAGGTGAACAGTTTTCAGCTAATAACGGTTTTCAACGCGTTGTTGGAAAGTTGTCACCGAGCTCCATCTAACTGTGAAGTTTCACATTTAGAGTGTAAGATATATTTTTCATATTTAACATTTAGATTTAAGATCATTTAAGGCAAATCCTCCATGTTGGTGAGGGCATATCACAGCATGCAGCCCCGCCTCCTGCTAAGCAACAGCCAGTCGTAATCGTGGGGTGTGACCAATTAGCAGATCTTCTTGGACTTCTTGACTTGGACTCGAGCACAAAGACTTGAGACTTGACTTGTGAACATCTCTGACACACACACACAAACACATGTGTGTGTGTAAAAATATATATGCATATATTAGGGGTGTCAGATTAATGCATTCATTTTGATCAATTAATCACAGAAAAAAAAAATAAGGTCATATCACATCACATCACATTAACCTGGTCCGAAACATGCTACCATGCCCTTCTGTGCATGTGCAGTTCCACAGTCTTGGGATTCAGTGCTACCTAGTGTTAGGGAAGCTGGTTTATCTGTGCTGTCCTGCATTTGGGGAAACTAGTTTATGGCTACTAATATCCTAAAAGCTCTTTTAATTGTTACTTTTGGCTTGCACATGTACTTAGCACCTACATGCTGTCTTCAGTGCACAGTTCAAGCACATATGAGTGTTTGTTGCTACTCTGGGGTCTGTGTCTTTGCAGTCGCTAAATAAGCAATTTCCTCTGGGATCAATAACGTTTTCTGATTCATTTGCAAAATGTTATCTGAAGCTAGGACCGTACTTGTATGTGTATTATCTTAAACTACACCATATAGATGGACTTAGTTCTGTTATTGTTCTTGCTGAAGCATTTGTTCCCTCAGCATATTAGGTCATATTTTTGATTATGCAGAATTAAATAAAAGAATCACTGAAAGTCTGTAATGTTGATTATTCATTCACTCATATGCCAACATTCATTTAAACTTTAATCATTAATCTAGATTAATTAATCAGAGCATGTGCTAATATACCACTAACATTATTTACGTTTAACCCTATGTGATCCTGGTTCAAAGTGTATACAGATTGTTCTCATACATGAGCTTGATAACACAGGGCTCCACAAAGACTTATTTATTTTAAAAATAATAGTTTATGTCATTTACTGTCATTTACTCTAGTGAGAATAACCTTTCACAGAATTTCTGTGCCTTAAAGAATACATTAAAAGCTAGTTATGGTTTATTTATGGTTGTTATTACTGTTATTACTGTTGTGTCCCTATATCAAGTTATGGGTATAATTGTGGGACCTACATTCTCACTCTTTTGCTTGCTTCGAAAAGCTAACCAGCATAAAGATGGTGAAAATATACATATGGTTCATAAAATATGCAAAGGTGTTTTACATTTTGATGGTCCGTTAGTCTTACTAAGCAAGATCTGAGTATGATCAATTTTTCAAGAAGATTCTGGAGAAAAGGTGTTCTGTATGCTAGACTAGATAAGTAAGGGGACATTTTAAAATGCTAGCATGCAATAAAATTCTGCTGATAGACGATTTTTTTTTTTTGACAAATTACTGCCCGAGGACCTCCTGTCCAGCTCAATCTGTCCAGTTCTATATAAAAAGCCTCAGCAAAGTGACTTTTCATAGACTTTTCATTGTCTATGAATTTAAGCTCCAAGCTTGTTGACGTGAACCTGCACTGACACATTCCACAGAGTCTAGAGTGGGGCTCCTCAACCCTGTGGTCCTACTACCTTGTAAACTTTCTGTTATTGAACTCATGAAGGGCTCTAAATGAGTTTCGTTTGTGCCAGGTAGGAGGTTCCTAGTACTGAACATTAAAACCCTTAGTCTCTGTTTAAGAGTTTTAAGCCTAGTCCTGGATTATGCAGTGCTGTGAATAGAGATTCTCCTTTCTTTCTCCTTTTTTTTAACCTGTTGTGCCTGGCATCTTAGCAAGCAGAATGTGAAGCTGGGTGCCATGATGTGCCAGACACATTTTCTTTGCCAAGTGGGGCTTGACAGTATAAGCCCCACTCGTTATCTTATCTATTCATTAAAATCAGCCAAATCAGACAGGAGTAGAGAAAATACAGAGAGAGATGAAGAAGTTGAAGTTGAACAGGTTGAAGACTGAAAACTGCTGTCACTGCATAATCGCGCCAATGGCTGCATCGGAAAAACAATACCCAGCCACACAAACACAGAACAAAATACAAAGCCACAGCAACACTGTACCAGCACAGAGACAACACACACAACAAACAGCACACAGAGACCTGTGGATTCTGGATAGATTTTTGATAATGTATATTCCTATACCTGTGTGCGTGTGTATGTGTGCGTATGCATGAGTGTACCTGTGTGTGTCTATGTGAGTAGATGTGTGTATGAAGGTATGCCTGTGTATATACGTGTATGTGTGGGTGTATGTGTGTGAGTGTATGTTTGTGTATGTGTGTGTACAAGTATGTGCATATAAGAATATGCGTGTGCGTCTATGAGTGTGCCTGTGCCTAGATGTATGCATAAGTGTACACGTGTGTGTGTGTGTGTGTGTGCACGCGTATGTAGTGTCCGATTTTGTCACAGAATGTTTTGCAACCACGCCGCCAAAGTTAAACCGAGCAGCTCCGGAGGCGCCAGCTGCCAGCCCCGGGAGCCAGTAGACACACTGCTGCACCCCCCCAAAACTGCTGCACCCGGGGCCAATCAAAACTTTTGATGGTTGTGGCCTCGTCCTCTGGAGGCCACAGGGCCCGGCGGACCCCGGCCGCACACCCCAGGAGCGCCAAGCGCCAGTCCAAGGAGACGGAGGGGGAGGCCCCAGACATGGGCCCCCGCCACCATGAGGACGGAATCTGTATCATTCATCTTTCTCTCTCTCTCTCACACGCACACACACATGCACACAAACTAAGTATAAAGTAAGGTCCGGTGCTGATTAAGTTTTTTGTGGTTTTCTTTGTCCAGTCGGCATTTTCTACCTCCATCTGTAGGTCACACTGGCTCATCGATGCCATCAAAGGGTTTAAAGCACTAATTCTGAAGAGGACACTAAACAAGATCACAACAAAACTCTATTGCGCTGCCAAGCTCGAGTCGCACGCTCACCGAATTCTGATTGGTCGAGAGTACATATCACGTTTTAAGAAAAATAGGTACGGCCCTTATTGCGGTTTGGATAGAAACGGCATCTTGCAGTACATCTTAAACAAGGATATATAGCGATTTGGCATGAATTGTTGATGGAGCAGTGAATAGGTTCAGTGCACAGCAAAATGGAACGACAAACTCTTAAATTTGGCGTTTTGGAAAAGAGCTCTTCACACACAGATATATACACACACATATCTAAAGACACACACACTGATACTTTATGTATGACCTCCCATACTGATATCTCCATACTGATATGGTCCAACACTGTAGTGAATAGTATTAAGATTTTTTTTGACGATGCACAGGGCAGTAAGGACCATAAGTGCTGAGTACGCTTCCAGATCAACACCGTTCCTAACACACATGGTTTCAGAGAAGCAGAAATGTTAATCCCTAAACATAATGTTAAGTCTTTGCATACACGCTGCCAAAACCTCCTACCAGGTGTGCAGCCCCACATGGCATGCATGTAGTCATCTGGTGTGTTATCTGAGCAGTGAGAGCAGATGTTAGAACTCATGAGACACCTCTTGAACATCCTTTGCCCTGTATAATGTGTTCTATGAAGAGTTTTATACTGTATAAGTTGTAGATTGATGTTTTTCATCGTTCTAAAAATGTTTATGCATATTTGTGCCCATTGCATTACTGTGCCCCTTAGAGATTTTCCATTGAAAAGGAAAGGGTAGTCCATGACTAGGCTTAATATTTGTCTCGGAAACTGACCCTAAGAAGCGGTTCCATTTTTTGATCACACATTATAAATGACACCAGGCAATATCTATGTATCTATCTATCAATCTATCGATATATATATATATACACATTCAGTGTTTATTTTAGTCCAGCTCATAACCATTCTACACTAGGGTCATAGGTACAAGGTATAAATACAACTACTCCAGTCTTACACATTAAACCTTGTCAAATGAAACCTCTCTGTAGGTTCATATCAGAATTATCCCTCACAAAATAAGTTGTAGTGGATTTCTGGCAAATCCACATTTTGTGTTGAGTAATTAAATAATTTGCAGCACAGCCTCAATATAGATGTGTAAATAGGGCCGACCCTCTCTGGCCTTTGGTGATTTTTGAATGTACTGTCAGTTGTGCCAACCCAGCAGTAATAGTTAGGTGTGGAAGAGATGTTGCCAGAACAGCTGATTAATAGAACTACATGTAATAGGCCTCTCACAAATATAAATCTGTGTAATGGAGTAATGATTAAAATATATCAGTAGTTAATTTTTATTCAGTGGTTTGCATGTCCTATAATATAGTAACTTATTCATTAAAGTCAAAGTCAAAGTCAACTTTATTGTCATCTCTGCTATGTACTGTACAGATACATAGAGAGATGAGACGACGTGGCTCCAGTTATAATAGTGCAGAGAACAAAGATCACAAATAGGCACATAGGATAAAAAAATAGATAAGAACAGTATATATATATCAAATATATATATACACACATTTAAGACAAGACAGTGGGTGTTAAATATAGTTTGGCACTAAAGATAAAAGTAGAGGTAGGTGAAATGACATTTGCATTGGATGTGCAAGAGTTAGTATATATATTTTGTGTGCAAAATTTCAGCATACGTGCAAATATGCCACAGATTGAGATTGACCATATAGCAGCAGCAAAAAGTATGGTTAATCCACTCACACATCCACAAACAGAGTCCAGGAACCAGTATGCTGACAAGTGGAAAAACCGCTGTTATTGTTATAGTGGCCACTGGTGTCATTCCTTAAGGACTGTGCAGTGCACCTTCTGTCTTCAGTCATTTCCATTTACAGCATTTATCAGACGCTTTTATTCACCGCAACTTCCATTCCCTAACTGCAGGGGGCAGTCATCCTGGAGCAACTCAAGGGTTAAGGGTCATGCTCAGTGGTGGTTTGCTGAAGGTAGGATTTGAACCCATAATCTCTTGGTCCAGAGGCAAGTGTCCTACCCAGTAGAGCAGCATATGTGGTCTGAGAAGTCCTGGATTGGAGATGATATAGGAGACATCTATCATATATGAAAGACTGGGAGGGTTATGGTCCTGAGGCACACTCAACATGGGTGACTCCTCATCTCTCTGAAATCCACAGGTCCTGCCTGGACTGTCTGGGCTCCTGGAGCTGCCTGTGGGAGCCAGACTTCTGTAACACTCCAGACAGGGATGACACAGAGCTGGAGCTGGAGTCACATGACAGCCTGAATCTGGATCCTGAAATCCGCTCCCCGCTACAACATAGCTGTAGATAAGAATCCCCTGTGTTCTGAGCAGATTAAATAAGGAGAATACTCCACCACCTTTTCTGAGGGTGCAAAGCCTTCCAATTCCCATCGTGTGCCTCTTTTATATCTGACATGTAACACTGGAGTTCTGTCGAGTTATTTGAATGTTGTTTGTGGATTGTTGCTACTGCCAAAGGATTAAGTCAAAGTTGTGTTTATCGTTATCTTTGATAAAATGAAATTCATTAATTATTTAGTAAATTTAAATTGTAGAAAATAAATCTAGACAAACCAAATAATTTAGACAAAACTCATGATTTATTCAATTTTGTCAAATTTAAATTAATTTCTTGCTCTTGTTTGAATTCTTTAGCTCATCTTTCAGCAAGGGCTTTAAAGCAATATGCATTTACATTACAAAAAAAACAATACTAAAAGACATAAAACCCAGATAAATACACATTCATTACAAACACCATTAAGACAAGAATATTTAATATCATAAAAAGGTAATCAAAACTAAGTATTTTCATAAAGTTAAGTATTTTATCTATAGCTATAATAAAAAGTTTTACAGTACAGTAGAGTCAGTCAGTGGTTCAGTACTGAACAAACTTCCAGTTTATTCTATGAAAGCCATTGTTGGGTGTGGAGTTCAGACTCCTTTAGATTTAATCTGATTGGTTGGTTTGGGTTTCAGAATCTGGTAGACTTAATCTGATTGGTTGGTTTGTGTTTCAGAATCTGGTAGAGTTAATCTGATTGGTTGGTCCTGAATTTTTCTGGTTATCAGTTCTAATCTGATTATTAGGATTCAGCGTCCGATAGACTAATCCTGATTGGTTGGTGTTGGGATTCAGAGACTGGTAGACTGAATCTGACTGGTTGGTGTTGAGATTCAGAGACTGGTAGACTGAATCTGATTGGTTGGTGTTGGGATTCAGAGACTGGTAGACTTAATCTGATTGGTTGGTGTTGGGATTCAGAGACTGGTAGACTTAATCTGACTAGTTGATGTTGGGGTTCAGAGTCAGGTAGGCTCTATCTGATTGGTTGGTGTTGGGGTTCAGAGTCTGGTAGGCTGAATATGATTGG
>JBBPDB010000032.1:1124151-1134210 GCA_037974465.1 Brachypetersius altus | reverse complement strand
AGGACTAACCGCTCAAAGCACTTCATAATGATGGGTGTGAGTGCTACAGGGCGGTAGTCATTCAGGCATGTTGGACTAAAGTGTTTCGGCACTGGCACAATGGAGGTTTTAAAGCAGGATTTTAAGCATGTTGGAACAGCTGCTTGGGCGAGGGACATGTTAAAAATGTCTGTGAATACCAGCTCGCTGCTCTGCACATGGTCAGAATGATCAGCACCCCTGAATTTAGGATATCTTCAGAGATAAATACAAATTAGCCAATTTAACCAGACCATTGTAATGAAATTATAATTATTAAGATTATTAAGCAAACAAATTTAGGAAGTCATGAAACTTAAGCCCAGGGAGTCTATTTTCATTCAGGGTGCCAATCATTTTGTCCAGGACATTGAATGTTTTATTAAATGTTTCATGTTGACATTTTATTAAATATCCTATACATTTATAATTGCATTTAGTTCTTAAGATAAAATTTGTACTTTTTCAGTTATGCCAATCATTTATGAAATCTTTATAGATTTCACATTAAAAATGTGAGCACAGCTAAATCCTCCCCTGACGTGTTACTATTACCCACCAGTTGAGGAGCAGATGAAAACAATTTCCACAAAATTGTTCTTTGTTGGGTAAAGCTTTATTGCAAAAGTAGGGAAGGCCACTCACCAAATTTAATCAGATTTCCAAACAAGGGTGTTTTTAAAAAAAAAAAAAAAAAAACATGGCAAAGGCATGTTTCCAAATATCATCTTAATGCATGGCTCATATTCCATGTGCAAGTTAAAGGTTGGACTGGGGAAAAAAATCATTTCCTAAATCAACTCTACATATGCAGTGAAAGTCAAGTGTATTGTGAAACATGTCTTACTCATCTATTTAGAAGGAAATCATTCGAGTGAATTACTGTCTAGGGGTAATGAAGTGTTGTAGTAAACAAACTGGAGATGTAGCCTCACATACCAAAAAAGCTGAACAGCTGTGAAGTACAATAAGTTTGGCTGTGCACCAAGAGTAAGGTCACTTTGAGTCCTCATGGTCCAAACACTTTGGCTTCTCTTGCTATGCCCCACTGTTCAACTCTAAGCATCAGTCAGGGAATGAGCTTTCCCTCGTCTTTCCTTTAAGCAGAAATGGAAGGGGGCTCGTTCAGGCACTGTAGTGTGACAGGGTTTGCTTGTGTCTCTCTGACAGAGAGCTTGAGATTGACAGGAACTTGCTTTGGCAGCACCATGCATTTCAGGTGCTAATTTGCCCTGGCTTAACCAGAATTCCATCTCAATCACCATGTCATGTTAACATTTTGGCCTTCCGTCACTCTTCCCCCTTCTCCTGCGTACTCTTGGCGTCCCTCTCAGGGTTCTTATCTACAGCTTGACCATCTCCTGTCCCTGGTCTGTTGCGACTTCTCGCACCTGGCTGGTACAGCTGAATAGCAGGTCGATCCTGGGGCAAAATGTAGAGCACATAATCCATACATAAAAACATAATACTGAGGAAACTGACTAAACTGACAGCAATTGTTAAAGCATGGTGTACACCTTCACTCTGAATGAGAAAAAATGATCAACAAGGACCAACCTGATTAGCCATTTAAACAAGCGTGCCTGATTTTACTACTTTCTCTTTAGGTTTACTTTTTTCTAAATCCACATTAAATTAAGGAAAATCATGTTCTAACTGCACAGCAATTTAAAAGTTGATTATTTGTTTGTATGGTGATTTATTCCTTAGATATGCCTAGTTCCTGCATGACAGAGATACAAACCAGGCAAGTTCGTACCTTGTTTCTTAAACGATCCTTTTTTAGACTTTCCTCCTTTTTTCCATCTTTGGAAGCCTTATCAGGCTTGTCCAGATGTGTGTGGCCAGAGGAGTCTCCAGTATTCTCATTCTTTCTCTTCTCCCAAACACGTTCCTTTTCCTTTTTGCTCTCGTCCTCCCTCTTTTTGTAAGTGTTTTCACCATCATGACGCTCTCTCCTTCGACGGCGCTCCTCGTCCTGCCTCTTGATTCGCTCTCTCTCTTTTTGACGGCGCTCCCTCTCTCGCTCACGGTCTCTCTCTCTGTCTTGATCACGATCTCTGTGCTCCTTGCGTCCATCATCCTCTATTCTAAATTAGTGTAGAAAGTGTTTATTCAGGGTGTTCTATGTATTGGGAATGTTCAGATATACAACATATGAACCTGCGTTGTCTTTTGTACTAGTACCTAAAAGTACCCAAACAAGTTTCTGTATATTACTATGTCTATAAATTGCCTTTTTGTGTCATTAGACATTTGTAAATAAGGAAAAGAACAACACAAGATGCTTTAATTACTCACTTTCTTGCTTTATCATCCCTGTGTTCACCATTTTGACGTTTCCTTGCATCTACTCCTCCTGGTTTTTCTCGGTCTGGCTTCTTCAGCTTCTCTTTTGGCTTTTCAGTATCGCCATTCTCTGGTTTATCTGTTTTTTTCAAGAGCTGTGCAGAAAACAACTGTTAGTGCCACATAACAGGGAAGTAAAATCTTGAAGTAAATCTTTTCATTATTTTGCTAGTTGGACTCCAATATGTGCAATACCTTGATTTTTGGTTGCTCATCTTTAGTTTGTTCCTTGTCTTTGTCAGGCACCTTTTCTGCTTTCTTTAATTTTTCAGCCTCTTTGCGTTTCCTTCTGTCCTCTTCTCTCCACTTACGTCGTTCTTCATCTCTTAAGCGTTTTCGTTCCAACTCTCTCCTTCTCCTCTCCTCCTTCTTCTCCTCCCTTATCCTCTGAATTAATTGTGAGACTGCATAAATATTTCTACTCAAGCATGCATCAAAGTTACACAACAAAACCTGCACTGGACACTGCTGAGAAGCAGAGAACACTCTCCAAAGCACATTAATGCATCAAGCATTGGCATAGAAGAGAAAGTTGCACCTGTATGACAAACTAAATTGAATTATTATAATTCACAATGAAGGAAGCAAGAGCCTGCACAACAAAACAGCTGTTTACACAGGTGAGCTTTCGTTTAAAGAGGAGGCCTATTAAAAATTTAGCAAACAAACCCAAAAAAAACCCTTAAACGATGGAAAGTGCTCACCTGTTTGTTCTTAAGAAAGTCCAACAGAGGAGTTGTTTTCTTGGCTGTGTAAAGAAAGTTAAGAAAATAATGACACCCTCCCATTATACTGACAGTTTTAGGTGATTAATTTAGTGTTGCTTGGTTGGGGAAGTCCACAAACATACCAAACAGTTCCTTTGTTTTGGCCTCTATTTCCTCTAATAATGTCTCAGGGGTGGAAGAAAGCTTCTCATCATCACCATTGTATATCTCCAAAAATTTCTTATAATCAGCATCTATGAAAAGCAAAATGGAATTACTCTTTGTTGAGCAAATGAACATTGCAGGCTGTAATTTGGATGCTAGACAAACTCATTACCTTCCTCAATTGTTCCACTTTTGGGATCCTTCTTCTTGCTCCTCTTTTTAGCAATCTTCTGAAATGGTGCAAACTCAACAATTGCTGGGTACTCTTGGCCTTTACAGAAAAACACATTATACTTATTACACATTACCTGCTAATACAATCTGGCAACCAATCACAACTACACAGTTTTATATCCGTTTAAGAGTGGAGTTAGCACTCATATTGGTAAAGTGGGCAAAGATAAGTGTACAAACCTCGATTATCGATGAAGACATAACCATCAAATCGATCTCTAAAAAGAACAATGTCATCCTGGTTCTTGAAATTCAGGTACGCTCTTGCAAAAAGGTGAGGATAGAGGCTGTAATAATAAAAAAAACACGCAATCTTCATCATTAGCCCTGCAAAGTCATTGTACATCATGAAAGCATCACAAAAACTTCCGTTTTCTCCTGTAAACATGTGGGCCACAGACCTGGTGTCACTAGAGAAAAACTCAATATAATCCACTTCTGGGAGAGGCTGCAGTTGCTCCTCTAGCTCTTCTTTAGTCAAACTGGGAGGGAGGCGACGAATTACAATCTTATTGAAAGGGGAATAAAACGAGCAGATATAAGAAGATTAGAAAAACATCAACGAAAACTCTACATCCGACTTGACGTGTTACGTGCTTTCCTTTAGCTCCACAGCATGAACGGTCACTTGGTAACTACACTGATAAATACCTGCTACTTGTTTCATTTGCCTGGCTTGTTATTGCATAGGTTATTGTATATGAAACGGACAGATTATCTTTCGCTAGACTGGTAACTGTATCTCCGAAATGTTAGCTACAGCTAAAACCATATTAACAAAGGACTGCAAAAATGCATTAAATAACTTTTGTAAAGAAACGAAGAAACTTAAAATACATTCTATGAAGCTTCTTGTTTACATAACTAACAGCAGAAAAAAGCAACAACAAATGTAAACTTGGTTGTTGTCATGGCGAAGCTAAAAAGCTAACTTACAAGTTAGCTAGCCTGCTAAGCTAGCTAACTACCTTTGTCATAACCTCCTTCTTCTCTTTGTTTGGCTTCTCGAATTTTTCACTTTCTTCGCATTTGATGTCCACTTTCTTTTCTCTGGGCCGCGTGTTTTCCTTGTCTTCTTTCATGTTTGCTACAGTCGGATAAGTTGTTATGTTTTGTTTAGCCGAGAGCTCGTTAAGCTGTCAGGACGCCACAGCGTTCACAAACTTTTCCTATTGGTCGAAATATGATGAGAAGCGCGTCTCTGATTGGCTGGAGCGGGAGCTCCGGAAAACTCTCATCTGGACTGCCTCGTAGAATTAATGGACATTAATGACTGTGAAATGTAGTGTTCATGAAATATTATAGAAACTGTTTACTGTTTAAACCGCACATTAACTGATTTTCGTACAACATGTATGTATTGGTATCATGTTGGAGACTCGTGGCACATCTAGACCGCAGGAGGGAGCTATCATTTTTACGCAGCCTACCCCAACAGAGAGTCAACGGAAATTCACTGGTGACCGTGAAGGCAGAGGACATTTTGGCCAAAACAGTACAGAAACAGTTTGTATGAGACTCGGAGCTGTCCGTTGACGTTTATAAATAGGCCACATTCCACCACAAACATGTGGTATGAAATACTGCCTGGTTTGGCTATAATGACAGTTTGTCTGATCATCCCTGGCGTCGCCACTGCACAGATCCAAAAATTTACCAACAGTGGGAAGGTGGGTGGAGCTGAATGTGCTTTTCTAACCTTATTGCTTATTGCCATGTAAATATCACTACTTAAGTAAATTTCACCGATCACTACTACGTGTGGCAGTGTACTCCTAACTACCATTTGCGTTGCAAGTAATGCACTAAACCTTAAGTTACATGTCTATAGTATTTGTACCCCAACATTTGTTTATATATAATACTGCAATTCATGTTGATTTATATTGGATTTATGTAGGCTTTATATTTTATATTGTTGTTGTCTCTGTGTGTTTGTGCAGTCATAACAGAAATCGTTTCCTCTGCGATCAGTAAGGCTTTCGGCTTCAGGAAGGTTAATCCATCATTCGCTGCAACTCGTCTTTGTCAGAATCAGAAAACTTTATTTATCCTGGAGGAAAATGCTTATACTACGACTGCACAAACACAGATACACAAAGACAAGGACAATGTACAATATAGTATATAGTGGAAAAATTTCAAAGTGTCTTGAGTAAGGGGATTTAATCAACTCCAGTTCTTTTAACCAACATAGTGCTGTCAGTGGTTCTCAGTCCTGCTTCTGGAAGTACCAGTCTAATGGACATTTTAGGGTTCCCCTGTTTGTAGCACGGCAGATACAAGTGATGAACTGGTTCGTATCCAGATAATACTTTGATGCTTGGGGCAGCTGGTGGCCTGGTGGTTGGTAGTTACCTGCTCCTATGGAAAGGGTTCGAATTACTTTTACTTAAACAAACTTCCTTAAAAGTACTGGGTCTGTCACAACAGGAACATTTAGTGGTATTTCAGGACCAGGATTGAGAAACACTGAGTGGATTAAATCCCCTCATTCAAGATGCTCTGCAATGTGATTATACTTTTTTTTTTTTTTTTAACTCATGCTAGATTTCATATTGTTCTTGTGTCTGTCTCTGTGTGTGCACTAACATAAGCGGCTTCCTTTGGGATCAGTAAAATTTCTGGTTCTGATTGATTTAGATCCACAGGTGTACAGTGTATTGGGAGCACTGCTTAAGGAGCCTTGAATGGGAGGGTAGTTTGACTATTTCTCTGACTATTTCTAAACCTGGTCGTAAATTGATGAGTTAAATGAGGTGTGTTTTAGCATGAAAAAAAACTAAATATTGTGCACTCAGCCTTGTTTGCTCACTCAGCCTTTGTAGCATGCTCTAACATGCTTTAGGCAGGTTTGCTGGTCCTACAGAAGGGGTGAGTGATATTGTATAAATACAGTATGATACTTGGTGACAGTTTGCCAATACACCAGTGTTTCTGAGATTTTATAAGGTAGAAAATAATGCGCTAACAGTACATTCGGAATTATGAACACAATTTTGTATTCATATGCTGCTTTGCACTGCATATGATAAAGAACCAACGGAGCTCTGTTTTTATAGAAACATCCACTTAATTTAAATAATTGAAAATATTGTGGGATAAAATTCCACTAGCCTACACATTTGAATGACTTTCATGCTTCCAACACACTTGATCCAACTAATTATTAAATCCCCAAAATATGTTCAGTTGGAAAATGTTCAGTTGGACAGGGCATATTTCTAAGATTATAGCTATTAAAGCTATTTCCAAAACATCATTTTTGTTGTCACCATGCGCTCTACGGCTAAGAACACAGGTCAAGTTTTACATTGCCTCACCAAAATGATTTTAAATCTAGTTTAAACAGTCTAAAGCATCAATGAAAAGTTTTTTGTGAAGACGTTCTATGGGCTGTTCTTTAAGCACCGGTTGGACTTATTCTAGGAATAAAGTGTAACATTATTGATGTCGTCATGGAAAAGCCTTTTTAGTCTGGGATTAAGTTTCATCTGGGTCTAGAAAATCAGCCCTATGGAGTAATTAAGTCTGGCGCTAAACTGTTGTGTTAATGTTGAATAACCATTGAAAACTCTTAAGCGGGTCTGGAAACCTGGCCTTGTGTTCTGTTATCACTTAAATACTGTAGATCAGCTTCCTGTGTGTAAGAACATCAAGAAAAAAACTTGATAACAAAATAGTCCAAAGCTGCTGCGGCTACCTAACATCACCTCCTTTTGTGGTTTAGGAGAAGAGAATTGTGAGAGTTCCATATCAATGGTACCTGATGCAGAGAGACAAGAGACTGTCGGGAAGTGGAGTACATCACCAGTCAAAGGTGATAAGTTTTATTGTATTCTATGCATTATGTTTCATTTACAACTTATGAGTGTATATGTTCTGTATATGAGTACGTTTGTTAGTCAGTCTTCTGTAATTGTCTTTATTTTACAGGGGCTTGAGAACATCAATTGAAGAGCATCCAAGAGCCCTGCCCCATCAACATTTGAAATGTGTATTTTGTCCAGCTGTCTATTAAAATAATGTAAATACTTTATTTCTTTAGTCTGTTGGTTATTAACAAGCTTATCAATAGTGTTTTTGCTTATCAATAGTGTGAGGGTTGGATTTAGGTTCTGGATTGGAGACGTGCGTGTGATGCGGGAAACTTGGAGATGCAATTCCCGGAATCAATGAACAGACAGATGATGTATAATCCTAAAGATTCAATCGTACAAAAAAAGATAAAATAATCCAAAAAATAAAACTACAGAATACAGAACAAACGCTAACTCACAAACTCAAGCACAGGCTCCTAATCAAACAGCCTAGATAGTGTGAAAACAGTCACTGGGCAAAATAGTGAAGCTCTCACACAAACAAATATACAAACAAGGTCAGTCCTTCATGAGGGAACTCACCAAACCAGGGTAGGCGAGAGATCATCATCACAAGCTGAAACCGAATCCTCAGAGGCAGATCTGGATGATTCATGAAGGAAAAGAAATGGAAAGCCGGTCTGGCTTGATCAGTCTGGACACAGTGAAAACAAGCACAGGTTAGAATGACTGACAGGACAAAGACCTCCAGGTAGACTGGCTATTAAGAAGGAGACAGGAAACAGGTGAGAGGCGTAACTAATTTAATCTACAGAAACAAGATAAACGTAAACAAGCCAACCAATGACAGATGAACTGAAACACGTATCTTAAGGAAAACTAAACTCAGGTGACAATGAATGCTGAACTGAAACTAACGACCATAAAACAGCAAACGCAAATTTAGATTTTATAGAGCCCATGATGGAGTACAATTGGGTTTACCTTTATTATTGTATAATCTTTATGTATTTTTAATTGGGCCATTTATTTTCCTGGTCATTTTCAACAAGACTCCTCATGGAGAGTATATGATTCAAACAGAATGATTCAAACTGTAATCTTCAACTGACTCCACTTTTAATTACTAATAAATCCCTGTGCACTGGCAGGTTGGGAAAACTGAGATTAAGTTAGTCAAATGAAGCTTTCAGACAGAGGCTCCCCTAAATGCAGCATTCTGTTCAGAAACACATCACGGTACAGAAGAAATATGTGTTGCGATTTCCAGTTTATATTGTCTTTAATAGAGGTTTGCGTAAAATGTAGTAAAAAAAAAGAACACCTTCAAAGCATTTTGACTATAGTGGAAGTTGAATAAGTATTCAAATCAGCTGCTATTATGGCTATTGATTTGGGGTAGACTGTCTTTGGAAATCATGTAGTTAAAACAAACAGCACTCTTAGTTAAATATGTACCTAATATAAGAATAGAATGCCCCTTTAAAATGTTTTTGGACAGTGTTTTTCCCATCAGAATTGTTGCCATATCAATGCTTTATATACACTAATGACATACAGATGTTAGAAAATGTGTGACACATCTCAATTTTTCTAAATCTGACTGAAAATGGTATGTTTTTGTTCAGTTACTGTTTGAAACGTGTGACCCCTTAATTTCTATTTTGGGGTAAATATTCTTTTGCTACATCTTTGGAAGTATAACTGGTGTGTTAATGTTTATTGGCTTGGTGCAAGACGTACCTTCTGTAAAGCTTCAGTTAATGAACATTTGCCTTGATATTCTCCTGTAGAATTCGTTATTACCATCCAGACCCAACGAACATAGGCTGACATGGCAACAAAGTAGCCCCTAGACGCATAACATTACTTCAGTAGACTCCTGTCTCATCCAGGTGGTCTTGGCAACAGTGTTGTTCTTGACGCGTCTTTGCTGCTATCATTCCATACAAACTCTTCTTGTTCTTGGAGTGCAGTGATATACAGTACAGAGGAGGCTTTCAGATCCTAAGCTGTTCTTTGTGATCTTCCCCAATATTACAGCTTGCTCTTGGAGTGGTTTTGAAGAACAATGGTCCTTTATTGAAGTTCAGACTCCTGAGTGTTTTGTAGTCACCTCCTGACTGATGAACATCAACAATCTTTTTGAGGTCCTTAGAAATCTCTTTTGACCAAAACATATATTTAAAAATTGAATGAAAAGACTTGACCTCTTAAAAACAGAGCCCAGCCACAAAACCTCACACCCGGTTGAAATCTCTGATTGAACTATCTGCTCCTAGAGGAGTTGGATCACTATTCAGTAAATATTCTATTGCTCATGTAATCTGATTTATTGGCTTCCTCATATCAATCATGACTTCAGTGAAGATTTGTTCACATTTTGATTCAGATTTCTGTAGAAATTAAGACAATATTAAAGGGTTTGCAAGTGTTCTGACTGAAGGCGGTATTCAAAAGGGTATTCTGTCAAAAGGTATATTTTGAGTTATATCATGTAGCATAATTCTTCTGACAACCACTGTTATTACTCGTTTCTACTAACTAGCAAACACACGTTTTTCTAGCTGTATTTACTCAATGCAGCTTATAACATTCAAATGGACGACGATAAAAAAACAAATACAATGTAAATAAACAAAAAAAAAACATCACACAGTGGCTTGCAAAAGTATTTGGCCACAAACATTTTCCACATTTTGTCACATTACAGCCACAAACATGAATCTATTTTATTGGAATTCCACGTGAAAGACCAATACAAA
>JBBPDB010000032.1:1107842-1124051 GCA_037974465.1 Brachypetersius altus | reverse complement strand
AGATTCATGTTTGTGGCTGTAATGTGACAAAATGTGGAAAAGTTCAAGGGGGCCGAATACTTTTGCAAGCCACTGTAGATAAAGAAACCCCCAGTAATTTGTGGAAACATCTTTTTCTTGCTGCCCTGAATCTTCTGGGGTATTTCTCTACCAACTTTGCACATCTAGACTCTTCTTTCCAGAACTGTTGAAGCTCACTCAAACTGAATGGTGACCACTGGTGGACTGAATTTGGATAGGTTTTAAGTTCAGGCTCTGACTAGTCTGTCCAAGAACATTCACCTTTATCTCCTTCAGCCACTGTTTGGACAGTGTTGCAGTGTCATTGTCATTCCATTGCCACACAAATTCCAGTAACTGCTCTAAAGATGCCATACAACTCTTCGTTGTCTCTCGTATGCATCCAATTTGGAGGGACGGCCTGATCCAGAGAGGGTCCAAGTGGTACCAAACACTTTCCACTTTACAACAGACCTTACTTTTTTTTCGTACCCTTTTGACTTGTCCAAGACTCCAAGAATGGCCATTTTATACTGAACTAATCAAGACGATTGCAGTTTATCACAGGTGAAAGACAATTGGCTTAGTGTGCAATGAAAAAAGGTAATTTGTTACACCTGACTGAGTTTACAGTTGCCATCTTATCTTGAATGTGAATATTTTAAATCCACTGTAATGTGTAACATACATATAGACACACACAAAGTACAAAGGGAAAATAAATGTTCCTCTAAATTATATGGCCTGAAAGTATAAAAGAGACAGGTTTATTCAGCTTGCAGTAATTTATTAGTACAATAGATGTTTTTATGGACAACAGTTGTTTTTAGATGCTGCCTAAATCAGCTTTCAAAAGATGTGAATCTAGCAGATAAGGATGAGCTCACTCTTTATTTGAGAGAAGAATAAACATACCCAAAGAGTTTGATCAGTTTCAGTACCTCACTATAATCTGTACTGCACAATTAGTAAAAATGAAAAAACAAACATAAAATCATTCAAACCCAATACTATTACCACTATTATAATACATAAAAGAGGAGAAAACTGACGATGCAAGTCTACTTCTCTTCTTTGCCTTTAGTCTTCCTGTACACCATTTCCCTGAAGCTGGAAAGGATTTTACTCTCCCTCTTCCTCCTTTCCTCCTGGTTAAAGGATGCCAGGGCCCTCTTCTCATCTGCACTGTAAATCTGGTTTTCCTTTCTCAAACGCACAGCCTCCATGCGCCGATGTCTGAATAACGCAAAGAAGGGTCAGTACATATAAAAAGGTTCATTACATAAAACTGCATGTGATTTTGCACATTAAAGAAAAAGCTACATACCTGCTTCCACTCATGACATAGCCAGACTTCTCAAAGTCTGCAATCTCGTCACTGGTCAGACCGATTTCACCTCTTCTTGGAATACGCTTCCCTGCTTTAACATACTCTGCCATGGCTGCACCTTCACCAGGTAGCAGAGCGTGACCAAAACTACAGAAGAAAAGAGCAGGCGCCAGGGGGAGGTTCATTATAGTTTTTGAATGTGAAACATTAATAAGCAGCAATGTTCACTTTAATGTATTGCATACATTCTGGGTAGAATTCATGGTTGATAAAGATACCCACTCTAATGGTCGGTCATCCTGGGAAAGGTGAGTTAATGGAGCTTCAGGTCCCACAATATGTTCATCCAGTGCCGTTTTCTCCACCCAAAGCTCTTCATTCATATCATCTTCTTCATCTGCAGACTGATCGCTGCTGGAACTGCTGGACTCTTTGCGACTCTTCTTAGCCTTTTTCTTCTTTGATTTCTTCCTAAGAATATGTCAGACAAACAGAGCGACTTAGACTCAACTTAGACAAACAATACAAAAAAATGGTGCAAACGGGGAGAAAATGAACTTTTACTTTTTACTTTTCTTCTTCTTTTTCTTCTTCTTCACCTCTTCTGCTTAAGAAATATATTTTAAAGTCAACATACAATCCAAATAAACATTTATACCTTGATAGTCCAAGTCTCTACTCACATTATGGAATACTGATCATATACGCATAATTGAAAAGAAAATTCTTGTTTCTGAAATCAGTTCATTACATCACTGTACACTGGTGGGGAAAACTTGTGGATATTATTTTTTACCCCCACCACATCCACCCATCATCATAAGAAATGCTCAGCCTCTGTAGAATGTTCATTTAAAAAAAAATGTAAAAGCTATCACTGCGTGTTCCAACTCCATATTGTGAACTGTGTGGTGAGCAGGATACCAATTTTCATTAAAAAGAAACAGATGTAAAAGACCAACCCTCCGAGTCACTTTCTGACTCGCTTTCTTCCGAGTGCTTCCGGGCTTTCTTTTTCTTTGACTTCTTCTTCTTTTTCTTCTTTTTCTTCCTTTCCTCTGTTTATAAGAAATCAAAATCCTTAACTGAGTAAACTGTGCCAATAGCGGTTACAATGAATATATATCACAGTAGATCATCTTTTAATCATTATTATTATTGATGTTTGCAATACAGCTATTGCAGAGTGTTGCAGTAAGCTAATGAGTCTCTAATCAGGGTGATTGGTTGCTGTTTTCCCTTAGAATTAAACAGGTGGTTTGTGTAACCAGTTTGGTATTTAATAGACAGAACAGGACTGAAACACTCAGTGTGAATAGGTGGAGATAAACAGTTGGCTAAAGCAGAAGATATATGTAAATGTGTTAGTTTTAAAAACTGGTGTCACAGAATGATGTCACAAAACTGTTTTTGCAGTTTAGTTGCCATTTTTGGACCACCTCCAAAATCGTTCTATGTGATGCTAGCCACAGCACGGGTAAATTAGCTGATGCAACAGAATTGACGCTATTGTTTCACCCGAGACAATTTTACTGCTCTCTGCTTGTTTGAATATTGCAGTTAGTGTGATTGCTGCATCATTATTACACACACAAGCTAACTGAAAATTCTGATTTTTTAATACATGAAAGTCCTTATTCACAATTTCCTTATTCATGGTGCCACCAAACTGATTTTATGCTCTTGTTTTTGCAACCCCACTGAAGTATTCCTTTAACTAACAGTAGTGGTAAACTGCCATACCTTCTGCACTTGAGTCAGAGCTGCTGTTCTTCACATCCTCTTCAACTGGAGTGTGTTCATCTGAGCTGACAGCAGAAACAACCACCAAAAGTAACATTAGCATATACTCTACTGTTACAGAAAAGATGCAGATTTAAGATGCTCCAAATTGGACTTACTCAGGTTCTCTGACCCTTGGTGAATAGCCCCAGACCTCAGGACATCCCAGTTCACCAATCCTCTCCCGCTCTTGCAGCCGTCTGAGTAAAACAAGGTCAATTCAGGGAATGTCACGTTACCATATTTCTAGAAACAGACATTTTTAAGGGGCATGTTTTGCCATCGCTGGCCTGACTTCGAAATACGTAAAACATTCTAGCTAAATGTATGCACAGATCCTTCCTATTTTCAGGACTTGACAAAATTGTGATTAATAAAGTATACCGCAATGTCAGTTTGGGAACATCGTTGTCTCTAAATGGACAAAAGTATTGGGACGTTTGACCATTAGAGAAAAGAACGCTACCTGGCAATGAAGGCTTCTTGTCGTTGTCGTTGAGCATCGTCCCTCTTATCATAGTAGTCAGACCTGGACCCCCAGTGTCCTCTGTCCCAGGACTTGTCCCGTTCTCGTGACCTGGATCTGCTGCGGGAGCTCCCGGTTCTAAAGCGGTTTCTACTCCTATCTTTTCCGTTTGTCCACCTCCCCGCCCGATCTTCTGGGCCGTCGTGCCTGGAACTCTTGGCCGCTGGACTCGACTCACTTGCGGGACTGCTGGAGCCGCTGCGCCGCCGTCTTCTGGGACTGGACACCTCAGAGCCTCGGGCTTCCAGCTCCGGCATCTTTCCTCGCGTTTAGAGCTTGTTTTGGTCCGTAAGCTAACTAAGTTAGCTGAAAAAAGTACTACGCGTTTACATTAGTTTGGGACACACGATACACTGCTGGCCATAAACTGCAACCCCAAACTGAACGTTTGAATAAATGTAAACAGCGTAAAGTGGCGAGGCGACTGTTTGTGGCGCATTAAGGCCTAGTGTTGTACAGTCGCCAAATAGCGAATTGTGCAGTATCGCCCCCTACAGCACCGGAGAGTTCAGAAAAGGCAGCCTGGCATGGTTTTCGGCATAAGCGCCGTGGACTCAAAACTATACTGCATGACATATACTATATGGACAAAACAGTCGTTTTTTCGGAGTTTGGGGTGCCAGAATGCTATCTTCAGCATACCAGCATACCAGCATACCAAGACATTTTGGACAACGTCATGCTTCCAACTCTGTGGCCACAGTTTTGGCAAGGCCCTTTTCTATTCCAGCATGACTGTGCCGTAGTGCACAAAGCGAGGTTCATAAAGACATGGCTGGTTGACTTCGGTGTGAAAGAACTTGACTCGCCCGCACAGAGCCATAATGTCAACCCCATCCAACACCTTTGGGAGAACTGCAACGGACACTGCGAGCCAGGCCTTCACATTCAACATCAGTGTCTGCTCCATAAACGCTCCACAAAATGAATGGGCACAAAAACACTCAAAAATCTTGTGGAAAGCCTTCCAAGAAGATTGGAAACTGTTATTGCTGCAAAGGGGGGCCCAACTCTGTATTATATTATATGTGACTGATTGGAATGTCATTAAAGTATCTGTTGGTGCAATGGTCAGGCGTACCAATACCAATAGTGTATCATATAAAATGAATGAATAAAATCTAAACATTTTTGCATTATATATATATATATATATATGCCAGTCAAGATCTTGATATGCCAGTCAAGATCTTCCGCACCAAAGTATCCAGCACAATCATGCTGGAATAGAAAAGGGTCTTCCCCAAACTGTGTCCACAAAGTTGGAAGAATAGTGTGGTCCAAAATGTCATGTGTTGGTATATAATAATATTTTTAATTATTATTCGAGATCTCCTTTATTATTCCTCACGGGCGGGAGGCTGATTTGCGACTCCTGTTGGTTAGACGGTAAGTCGCAGCCTTGCTCTTACACGCAAGACAGTTTTTGTTGTCTACCGGGACACATCTACTTAGGTTTTCCCGACAACAGAGGGCTGGACACAAAAACCTCGCACTGCAGGTATGGTATCATGCTCTAGGTGTGGTCTGATCAGAAGCGTGTTCAGATCTCAGTAGTGTGATCGCGCTGGAGCATGTGGCTCGGGAGAGCCGAGTTCACCCAGCCCGCTCTCCCGGGCTAGGCCTCAAACTGCCGCCAAAGCAGGAAGGATCCGGTGGTCTCATATTAGCGAGCTAGCCAGCCATTTGTTTTTGTTTTCACTCTTTCCCCGACTTCAGGCTTTCGTGGACCACACACGGAGTTAACATACTTACAACAAAACAGTTTATCAATCTGACAGTTTCTTGATTCCCAATAAGTCTAAACGAGGTTTGTAAATCAGCAATTAATAGTATTTGCACACGCTTTTGTTGCTTTCTCTGCAGATTAGCTTGCTGGCTCGTTAGCCAGCTAAATGTTTAAGCACGTTTATCAGTATTTAGGTCATCAAACCAAGCTTTCATATTCCTTAATGACTACTTAAACCTTCAAGCTAGCGTTAACCTCGTGTTTCTGTTTGCAGAACTATTAGTGATAGATAGCATGTTAGGATGCATAGACTGCAAGGCGCATCACTTGTTTGCAATACACAGGCAGTGCGTCTCGCTCCTATACCTGCTTCTCAGTGATGGTTCATTTAATTGTACAGAGTCAGCCGATACAGACATATTAGCCAACTTTATTTTTTTTGTGAAATGTCACATGAAATAATGCTATAATGCACATGTAATTGTCAGTTGAACAAGTTATGTTTGACTTTTGTGCTAAATTGTCAGCATGAGTGATCCACTGTAATGAATACCTTTTGAGAATTGCTGAAAAGTATTCTGTATTCATCAAAGCAACTTTGCACCTCTTCACAGGGATGTCGAAATTAAAGCTGATATCTGCAACTGACACCCAGTATCCCCTGACATTGCTGGAGTCCATCAGTGAACAGCGTAACAACGGATTGTTCTGTGATGTGACCATCATTGTTCAGGACCGCAAGTTCAAGGCACACAAGACAATGTTATCAGCATCCAGCACTTACTTGCGCCACCTCTTTTCTGTTGCGGGACAAGTAATTGAGCTAAATTTTATCAAGGCAGATATATTTGAAGTAATTTTGAATTACATATACACCGCAAAACTCTACAGAATTAGATCGGACAGACTTGAAGATCTCATCAACGCTGGTCAGATCTTAGGTGTCAAGTTTATTGCCAACCTTGCAGCGCCACTTTCACAAGTCAGGGGTTTACCTGGCCTGTCAAAAGAAGGCGAGAACAGTGTTAGTGCAGCTGAGAAAAATGAGTCTGGAACAGAGAACATGCCCATCATCACTGAATCTTTCTCGCTGTCTGCTGAGGAATTTAAAATGGCTGGCAGCACTGCTGATAGGGATGAATCAGACGACGATGTTCTTTTTGTCTCGCACCTTGAAGCTCCAAAAGCTAAGAAGACGTTGCCCACTCATGGTGTAGATGCAAATGCTGAAGAAGGACCAGAGGCCAAAAAACAAAAAGTTGCACATGAGGAAGGAGTGAACACAGACCAAGCTGAGAAATGCAGGCGTCCTCCCGAAGGTGTGGCAGAAGGAAGACCTCAGGATAGCCCTCGGCCCCAGCAAGACACAATGGTTCATACAAGCCCCATGATGTCTCCTGACCTTAGCAGAAGCATTCCTGCCTCTCCGTTAATGCCCTCTGTGCACAGTGCACCCTCAACCCCAGCACGAATGAACAGTTTCACCCCTGAGTCCCATAATTCCTCTCTTCCTCTGGAAGTCAATGAAGTGCTCGGAGTCCAGAAGAAGAAGGTATTGCTGGAGCATTCCCCCGACCACCCAGGTAAAATCAAATTGTCAGATGTAAGGCCGTCGCTTAGCACTAATAATGGACCTGGAGTGGAAGTTTCTCCGAAAGTGTCTGCAAAAAAGACGATAACGTTAGACAAGGCCTCGGAAATCGATTCACTTTCACCTGGTTGTAAGGTTTACGCCAATATAGGGGAGAACACATATGATATTGTCCCTGTGAAAGACGACACGGGTGAAGGAGACGCTCGAGCAGGCCCTGGAAGAAAATCTCAAACACCTGTACAAGGAGCAAGCAGCGTCTCCAGCAGTACAACACCTCGAAGCAAAAAGAAAGCTAAAATGGAACAGGAGGATCACTACGAGCTAATAATGGACGGCAAAACTTTTTATGTGTGTATTGTGTGCAAGCGGCCCTATGTGTGCCTGACGAGTCTCCGGCGTCATTTTAACACGCATTCCTGGGAGAGAAAGTACCCGTGTCGTTACTGCAGCAAGGTTTTTGCCCTGGCAGAATATAGAACCAAACATGAGATTACGCACACAGGAGAAAGGAGGTATCAATGCTTGATGTGTAATGAAATGTTCCTGAACTACCAGCTGTTGTCAACTCACTGCAAACAAGCTCACAATCAAGACCCTTCGGGCAGGAAAGAAAAGGATGATACTGACAACAACTTGTACCGTCTCCTTCCTTGCAAAACTCTACAGTTCAAACCGTACTCTTTTGTCTCCGAGGAAACGGGGAGTATTCCAGTCATCAGTGAGGATGGAAGTGTCCAGCACATTAACCCTGGCAAATCACACTTTTCAAACCAGACAGTCCCTGGCGGCGAAAGCAAAAGGTTGAATTGGGAAGACATCTTTGTTGAGCCGGCTGGACATCCAAACCCTGCAGCTCGCCCGATACCGCCGCCTCGACCTTTAAACCAAATGAATGTTGAAAACCCAACAGAGTTTGAATTTGTCATACCAGAGACATACTGAGTAGATGTCCACAGTGCTGAGTTTGGTGCCTTTTTATGTTCAGGGTCTCTTTGAATTTCAATCTTGAATTCAGTTGCCTGAAAAAGCTGAGAAGTTCATTAAAGGAGGCCTGAGCAGAGAGAAAAGTATGAGTGAAGTTTCAAGGTGCTCTTTGATGGGGATGGGGATGGGGATGGGGATGGGGATGGGAACGGTGGAATCATGTATTCTTTTGAATTGTTCCACAGTGAGTAATGCTTGGTAGCTCTTGCTCAAAGAAAAATGGCTCTTCTATAATCTTACTTCTTACTTTCTTTAAAACAATGAAACATTAACCCAAATGAATGAACTAACAATAGCAATTACAGACTCCTGCAAAGTGGCAAAATAGAAGGGCCTATGGCAGTTTGTGAGCTCCATAACGTTGTTTCATTAGCAGTGAAAGTTTTAGTACAAAGGATGTAAATCATGTCAGTAATAGGTCATTTAAACTGACTTGTGGGAAAACATTGCATATTGTACTTTTTAATGATGGCTTTTGGACAGAGATGTCGAATTGCCTAGAATAAATGGATGAGTAGGGTCTATATGAATACAGGCTTCCACTCAAATTTTGTTTGAACCACACTGTAGTTAGATACAGTACTACAAGTTTCATTTCATGCATAAACTGTTCGAAACTGTTTTGTCAATTGACATGCACCCTGTATTTGTTAGGTCTTGTAAATGTGTAGATCGAATGATTTCATTATGAGGAGACCAATGGGACGCAAGTCCGGTTCTAGAAGAAAAACTTGTTATATAATTGACACAACAAACATGGATGAAGGTAAATGCTTCCCATTTATTTACATGCTGAATGAGCATACAGTACATCAGGGGATGAAAAATGCTAGATGGTGTTTCAGGTAACATTACATGATATTGACTACAAAAGACCTACTGTACACTGTGATGCTGAACCTTAAGCCATCCTCAAGAAGCTTAGCTTAAGTATGATTCCCTTGGTTTGCACAGGAGTTGAACATGAAATCTCAGCGTCCACAAGGAAGAGATCTTGACTTTATTTCCCAGATATTGTGTTATTTAACTAGATGTTTTTTCTTCTTGCGGATTAGAGGTCAGTTTACATCATGGGATGGGGATGTTTAAGTGTGAGATGGTTTTTTTCCTGTGTGAAGGAGGGAATAAATCAGTAAATGTCTGTTAATGTCCTTGATTTAGTACGTTTAAAATTGTACAATTTTATTTATATGCTGGCCATATGTTTTGGGTCAGTGCCACCAAAAGAGTAAGTATGAATTTTCAAAGCCAAATGGCCCGCCTCTACTGAACAGTAAAATGTCCAAGCCAAGTGTGTTGTAAGAGTAATGTAAAGGATCTCTGGTTTTCATTTACATGTGTTTTGTACATTTTCCTTTTTTACAAATGTATATTCCATTGTAGTATTGTCAGTAGGTTAACTGTTTTGGACCGTAGGATGTGACTTAGCATTGCCTGTCAGAAAGTGAGTGCTCTAACATTTGTTAATCATGACCATATTTTGTACTACTAAAGACCTTCATATAACAGTTTCTCTTTTGTTTGGATCCATATTTATTAGGTCTTAGTGCTGTACAAAGTCAAATAAAATCGAGTACCTACTTCTTCCCACAGCTTGTAGTTGATCATGTGAACGCTTTAGTTTTGTTGTTCCAGTGTCCATTTTCCATTGCAGTGCTTGCATTGAACTCTGTAGTATTCACAGTATGGCTCTGAGTAAAGTAAGTCTGGCTGCAGAAGAATGTACATAAGGTGGAGGCCTTTTTGTTGGCTCTGTTTTAATGCATCGTCCACCTAATCTGGCTACGTAGTGCAAAAGACAGGTAATAAAGCATTTTTACACACAAAGTATATTTGGAACAGACACATCTATTTGTAACCATGGCTTGTTCTGCTCTCACTTAGATGCTTGTATTGCTTTAAATAAAGCACTTTAAATACAATCTAGAGGCTCATCACTAATCACAGTGAACGCAAACAGTCTTAAGACTTGTGTAAATGTAAATTAAAAGAAGGCAGTATATTGCTATAGCTTCAATGTGTAAGACTTGGTCACACAGTTTATGTGAAATGCGTAACGACGGACAGAGTAAATTTCGTATATATTACAGTTCTGCAATTATTGTTAAGAGGCTTATATTAGAAAAAATCATGAGTTGGTCTAATGACCAATCTTAAAAGCTGTGGCTCATTTTTACTTGCCATCACCTGAGTGATGTCATCTTCTTTCCAAACCTGAAAAAATGCAGATGTACAATGCACGCATTGCTGCTAGACAGGTGTTATTTTCCCCCCTCTAAACATGATAATTCTTAGCATTTTCACTACGCAGGAATACAATATTTACATCACATGATTGTTTTTTTGTTTTTTTTTTAAATACAGGACTTTTTTTGCTCTTGGCCAATGAACAAAATACCCCTACCATATATTACAAGTGGAAGTAGCCTAATTTGGGTTTTGCACATGTTTTTAGCTATCCAAACCAAATAGAAGTAACTATTCTAGCTTGATGCTGTTGGTTATAATGAGGGATTATAATGTGCAAATCAAAAAGACAAACAAGATTCCTTCCCATTCTGCCAAGTGCAAGGCAGAGTCACTGTCCAAGAGGGAAGCCCACAGAGATGCTCTATGCAGAAGATATCCATAACAGGCGCGCAGAGCTTTATGTTGTTTGGACGCAGAGTTAAGGCATATCTGTGAACAGTTGATGTTTATTGTAGCAAGGGGAAGAGAGGCCACCTATTTAAGTAATACTGGATAATTGCATGTCTCACTGCACGGCTCTGCAAGGATGAATTCCTCTAGCTGCACGCCACAGCTGTAGTCTCCGTTCGTTCAGCAAACACCACATTGTAGCGCGAATGTCTGCACAGTGATCCTCCACAGCAGCACTACAATTCAAGGTGTTTCACTGTCCACAAGTGCCCATTTTCCTTTGAACCCTTGGCAGTATGATAAGTGTTCCCATGATCCTCTGTCTGGTCCCTTAAGGGCTGTAGGGTGGTGGTTTGTCATCAGGTGGATAATAAGGTGGGGAGTAGCGGGGGGGGATCATACTTGGCCACATGTGACTGGCTCCAGACTGGGAGTCATCAGATAGACCAGAAGAGTCGGGGAACATGGAGCCCTGCAAAGATAACAATTAGTCAAGCACTTAAATCTTTATTGATATAAAACAGAACAATGACTCAAATCCAGTCCTAAGGATCCACTGCCCTACAAACCTTTCCCTCCCCCCAACACAACTGACCAGGCTTATTGGTGCATTGTCAAGCTGGTGAACAGGAACAGATGTGTTAGCGCAGAGGATCTCTATGACCAGAATTGAAATCCACTGTCAGAGAACACAATTCTATAATATCCAACAGATACAGAGCAAACTAATAATGCTGAGGACCTGCTGCACATTTTCAAATAGCCTCAGCTCATCTCCAGCTTATGAAGGGCTTCAAGATCTGATCTAAACCTGATGCATGTGCCAGGGATGTCCTCAGGCTAAGGAGCAAGTGTTGCTGATGAAGACATTCATTCATATTCTGTAACTGCGTAATGTTTACTAGGGTCGCCCTAGTCTATCCAGCCTACCTGTAGGTCGTAGGCAGTATAAGGCGGCAGGCAGGGGGCAGTGTTGTAGAAAGAGTTGGATGTGGTTGGTGCAAGAGATTCAGGTGGTCCAGGAATGGCCAAAGGTTGTGGCTCACAAGTATCAGGGGCTGCTGTTGGCATCTTTAAAAACACAGATATGAAGAATAGCACAGTTGTTTTTTTTTATTTTACTCTGTATTACAAACAAGAACAACAAAACACATACACATAAAAACATCACTATATAAAACAGCCAAATATTGTAGTCATACCATGTCCTTAAATCCTCCAAGTACTGCGGCTGTGATGATGCCCAGAAAGAGGGCAATAATGTTGAGGATGGTGGCTGACCACAGAAGGTGGTAGAGATGTACAACATCCTGGCAACTCCTCACTTCTGTATACTCATGGTAGCCTCCTCTGAGCTCAACACGACTGTTTCAGAGTGCAGAGAAGATTATTGTAGCGAAATGTCTTGAAATGAGAATATGCTAGCAAGACACAGAGCTACAAAAGAAATACCATCACAACATTTTCATGCAAAACTTAAAAAACAAACAAAAAGACTGCCAGTGCACATCACTCTTAAGAAGAGCATGACATGAATAATACACCCAACCCCTTAATTTAACCTGGTGTATTTAAGATTCTATCATGTTTTAGACCACAAATGAATGGAGTTACAGTTTGTAATCCTATGAGATATTTTGCTTGTGGTGTCCAGGAATGAGGCCTGGTTCTCACTTCAGGAAGAAGTGCCAGGACATGCAGAATAAAAAAAATAAGCCTCCACTCATTCCAGAAGTACCGCATGTTTCCCAATGGAGTAAACTGTACACAGCCACACTGAGTACTTCAACCACAACAAATCATGGGTTGTCAATGCTGCCGAGGGGCTAAAAATGGAAAGACCTACTTCCAAATCATGGTCGATTTCCTAAATTTTTTCAAAACATCTTTATTCTGAAGTCCCAAAAGAGGATGTTCTCTGAAACATAAGTAAACACAAGCGTTCTTTCCAACAGAGCTTGAGGGGGAAAAAGGCACGCTCAGACAAAGCAAATAGAAACCATAACCAAGATAAAAACAAAGATAGCAGGGTCTGGCCTGAGATCTGCCTGATAAAACAGAGGAAATCCTCAGAGGGGTGCTTTCGCAGACGTACTTGCCACAGTTATAGAGATCACAGCAGTAGCAGGTTTTACTCTTCACTTGCAGCTTACAGGATGTATGGGCAGTCTGACACTGGACCTAAAAAGAACAGACACACATCAGTTGCGTCGCCCTATTCTAAAAGCAATTTAGGTAAACTCGATCATTATGAGTAATGAACTGGCGAGGATCCTTTGAGGCAGCAGCATAAACTCACATCGTGGTCGAAGGACGATCTACCGGAGTAGTACTCACATCGACCAGCATAGAGAGGTCTGAGATCCTGTGACGTCAGAATACACCCAAAAACAGGTACATGATAGAATGATAAAAGGCAATGCGTAGCTCTGAGATGTATTTTATGATACTTGAAACAGAGGAACTTACAATGTGCCTCGCAGCAAAAACGCCATCCACAATGGCGCAACAGAACGCAGCCACCACACCGAAGCTGATGAAGACAATGGAGGCCACCAGCTGCAACAAAAACAAAAGTGGAGGACACTTGGCGGAGGGCACACTTGTCTGCTTCTCTTATGATTCCTCATGCAGTCACTAATGCAATCATGCATTATGCATTTCATTCACAAATCCTATGTCTGACCCTTTCTGAAAAGATGACACAGCAAATGTTTCAAGCGTCATATTCAAGTCATTCTCTTTGAACAGACATAGCCTTGGATAACAGAATCTATTTCACTTCTTTGGAGCCCCCTAGCTGGCACTGTGCCAGGTCCCCCCCTGAATGAGTGCGGCTCTCCCTCCTCTGACTCAGAGACGGAGGATTCGGTTTCACATAACCTTATTCTGTCTGCAGTCCACGCAACCCCACTGGAGGGAAGCATCTGAACACTCCCGATGACATACCACATTGTGTGACAGGGAGCAGCATGGAGTCTAACAGTGCCAAAACAACAGTGTAAACAGTCCTAAAAGCACTGCAAAACATGATGATGAAACCTTTGAGGGCTAACATTCTTCAGAATTAGAAATCTCATACCAGTTATCACCTTCACCTCTCTTGTAAATCAAGCTTATCTAGAATCCAATTGATACCAAACACAATTATAGTCCACAGTCCCACTCAACACTTGTGTTCCTAATCTCTATTATTTGGCCACTTATTCAAAAGTAATTCTTCGTTTGGAGAGTTACACCTTAATTCCCACTGCTGTGCGATGGCTTCCCTGCATTCTTGCCTCGCCATGCATCCTGCTCCTCTTACACTGAGCTATTTCTGGGTGCATCACCAGAGTCCCTGGAACAAATTCTGATATTCCGATTGAACTCTGAGCCTGTTCCTCCATTATACCGAAATAAGTAAAAACATGTTCTTCCTTACCAGAAATACAAGTTTGTGCCAGTGAACCCATTTCTCCACTGAAGAGCAATGCATGGTCATAGTCTAAAAATGATTTGCATTATGCAAACCCCTCCCCCAAAACTAATATGAAGAAGAGGTGTAATGTAAAACCTCTTACCATCTGCCTCTTATTCTCTATTAAATGGGCTCCAATGATTCCGAGAAAGGAGCCGAAACCAAGCTAAAAATAATACAGGATAAATACAGTTACTGGCGGAATCAATTCATTGAGAGACGTGTCAGTTTCACATGACTCTGTGGGAGAAAATCCCACTCATTCAAATTTCTTAGCATCCATTCAATTGTAGCATACAGTCAGCAGTATTTTTTGGGCGTCATATCCATTTAAATGTACATAAGCATTGATTAATATGCAAGTATGTTGAAACAGAGATGACTGACATGCTAAAATTACATAATACTTTCTGTATACTATCACAATATATGTTAGGTTATAATTATGCTCTCTTTGTAACAAAACAGTTGGTCAGTGAGCTTTAAATACTGATGCTACTCGGAAAAGCATTTTTTATTTGAAATTTCTCAAAATACTGTCATATTTTGCATTAATATCTATAGAATTTTAACTACAATAATAAGACTATGGTTATGAAAATCTATCACTGCAGAGAGAAGACAGTCCCAGATTATACATATGTCTAAGTTTTAGCCTATTGTTACCAACACACATTCACATCCCTTCTTATAAATCATTTAGTCCTACAAGATGGAAAGCCAAGAAAACAATGTCTCCGGGAACACACAGAAGGTTTGCCAGTCATATGGCAGAAATGTGCTATTACTTACAATAACTCCAGGATAATAACCACCAACAGTGATGTTCTGTGTTCTTGTGGTAGCAGCCAACCCAAAGACCAGGATAAGTATAGACACGATGAACAGCATTGCCGTCACTATGATGGACTTCCTTTTCCTCCTCTTGAAAGACCCTATAAAAGATGGTTAAGTATGCCAATGTCATAAAAATGCAAGTGTTCAGGGGAAAATGTGCTTTTGGAATTTGATCAGGTTCTGAGCAGACTTAAGAGTTTCATTATTTAATTTACAGATAGTCATTAACACCACAGAAACCACTAAAATGCTTCAATGGATTTCCACCGTCTTGGCAATTTTCATCTTTGCTGATAGCGGAAAGCCACATTGATTTTCAAAGCCATTTTGTTTGCAAGTTTATCAATAATATATCCACAAATGGATCAACTTTTTATGAAAAATCCAATATCCAGGCCATGGGGATTTGTCTAAAATGCTAGAATTGCTTTCCATTGTGCTAGCCATACATACACACACACACACACACACACGCAAAACTAACCCTAACGCTAAATAATGACCCCACCCCCCACACACTCGTTTTACTCAGGTTGTTGAATAAATAGTTAGTAAAAGAAGCTCTCAGTTATCAGTATAAGTATGGCAGTTAACATCACCATCTCGTAGATGAGAATATCCTAAATACCATCCTATGTTAACATACAAAGCTGCTGTCAGACACATGGTAAACAATGATCATCTGTCCAGCCTGAGTACAGTCCTTCCGGTTGAACTGCATCGAACAACGATCGTTTTGCAGCGTTTTGTGCGTTTGGGATTAAACTGGCGGGTTAATTCAGGCATGCATATGTCGAATACTGCAGTAAATCCGAAAATAATCAAACCACCGCAGGAACTGTGGCTACATGGCATTGACCTTGCACGTACCCACTGCATCGGGCACAGGTATCCCACTGGCTGGCGGATTCAGTCCCGTTGGCATTTTGGGGGTTGGTTTCTAGCATGAGCTAGGCTACGGTTATGACTTAAGGTTAAAAATTAAACACCCTGGTGGGAGGACGCTGCTTCGTTCCCTCGGATTTGCTGAATAAAAAACCTGGAATTGCAGTGGCATTCTCTGACAGCTCCTTGAGTTCTTCTCTCATTAGCAGCTAATATCAGACCCTCCGTCACTGCACTGCCCAGTGCAGCACGCGCGCCTCGCGCCACTGCGCATGCCCATCTCTCTCTCTCTCCGCCCCCCCCGCCCTCCCGTTTCTCAATAATATGTCTATCTGTGTTCCTCTTCTCGCTCTGTCCACTCTCTCTCTCTCTCTCTCTCTCTCTCTCTCTCTCTCTCTCTCTCTCTCTTCTTCCTCTATCTGTGTGTGTGTGTGTGTGTCTT
>JBBPDB010000032.1:1088842-1101241 GCA_037974465.1 Brachypetersius altus | reverse complement strand
CTCTCTCTCTCTCTCTCTCTCTCTCTCTCTCTCTCTCTCTCTCTCTTCTTCCTCTATCTGTGTATGTGTCTCTTTCTCTTTATTTTCTCTCTGTTTGTATCTCTCTCATCTCTTTTTCTCTCTCTCCCTGTTGTGGGAGGGCGGCATAATGCAGTTAGCTGAGTAAGTCAAGCCTGTCCAATAAGGACAGAGCTGACGGTCGTTCTAACTGGACTCTGGTCACTTGTTCACAAATCCTGCTTTGTGAAATACCTCCAGTGAGGAAACCTAAAGGGAGGCTGATTTTTCAGCACGTCTGTATGTTCGGAAACAAAGTATTTCGTAGTGGTTTACAGAACTGCATTCTAGAGAAACTGAGTCGAAACTCTTCACAATGGTGCTGATAGGAACCAGATGTCCAAACCGTTTAATGCCTCCAAAAGCTGCCTCATAAGAAGTTTTACACACACATGCAGAGGTGCAGAGGTAGGCCTACATGCGTAGTAAAGAGTCATCTAGGAAAGCATTTTCCATTACCAAAAATGCACACACACCAAGAAGAAACAAGCATATTCACCAGTTGCTTTGGATAATAAATGGTAATAACAGACCTAGTTGCCGTGTATAAAATATACACAAATATATACTAAGGGCTTTAATGGTTTAGGTATGTGTTGCTATTTCATGTTTATAATATGATGAGTTCTTGGATGAGGCTTCTGGTGGCATTTCCTTAGTGCTCCTCCTTATGCCAGGTCCAGACAACCCTGTAGCATCACTGTGTCTACTGTGATTAACGTGTCTCTCTCATAATATTGGATATTATGAGAGAGAGTGCTGGCGCACAACTTCCTGGAATGTATTGATATATAGGGAGAAAATGTACAAATGTAATACTTAACATCACTGTCTGAGACCTTTGCCATTTTTAAAACTATTTACAGATAGAAGTGCATTAAACATTCACTCGTATTGAGCCTTTACTGCCAAAAAGGTGGAAGAACGGGGCCTGTGTTGTTTGGTGGGTCGGATAAAATGCAACTGAATATTTATTCTAAACATTCCTTTTAATCCAGCACATCAAAGATAACAGAGCTTGGTGATGTGAATAGTAGGTCTGTTATGATCAGATTTAGAGATGAAAAACTGAAGTCTAAGTCCAACTCTTACCAGCTGCAGTGAGAAACAGGCCCAAGTCGCTCCAGTCAGCAAAAGTTGGTTTAGAGCGCCACACCGTGGCTAAGAGGCATCTCATATTGTCAGACCATAGTTTTATTTTAGTACTGAAATAATAAAACTTAAGGATGCTAAAGTGTGTGGCCCCCATGTGGACATACGGGATAGACTACATGGTCATATTCCGCTACCGAGGCTTCTCTGTTTGAAACACTTTATCCGTTAGAATCACATTCTGCTATTCAGAGTATAAACTGCGGAATGCGTGTGTGATCCATTCTTTATCCCGACTGTGCTCCGTGTGGCTAATTCTGTTCATATGATGCCAAGGTTTAAAGAGCCCAACCATGTGCCATGAAGCAGTTGTGGGTTATGAGACAAAGCTCATTCTGAAACTATGCATGTAGCAATAGTCAGACGAGGGACAATGCCATAGACTTACACTATATGGACAAATGTATTAGGACGCCTGAACATTACACGAGGAGGTACTTTAGTGACATTGCATTCAAATACATATAGTTTAATATAGAGTTAGTCCCCCCCCTTTGCAGACACAACAGCTTCCACTCTTCTTGCAAGGCTTTGCACAATATTTTGGAGTGATTCTGTGGGAATGTGTGCCTATTCATTCCGTACAGCATTTGTGAAGTCAGGCACTGATGTTTGGATGAGAAGGCCTGGCTCTCCGTTCCAATAGGCTTGAGGTCACACCATGTCTTTATGGACCTTTCTGCACTGGGACACAGTCATGCTGGAAAGGACCTTCTCCAAACTGTTCACAAAGTTGGAAGCATGGCGTTATCCAGAATGTCTTGGTATGCTGAAGCATTAAGATTGCCTGGAAGTCAGGGAGCACTTAAAATATGCGTCACAATATTTTTTATCAATATAATGTATAATGCAATTCTGTAAATGTCTCCAGCATGTCTGCAGTGTGTGTGTCTGTGTAGGCTCCATACACTTTTCATAAGGAAGAAGGACGCGGGAAAAAAAAGAGAAGACAGGATTTTCCATGACGACATTTCTATTCAGGTTGGGGGAAAAAAAAACCCGGGCGGCTTCACAAGCTAACAGAGCGCAACGTGACCGGGATACAAATATTTAAGTTGATGACAAGTAGTGAAATTTATTATAACCCTCTGCAACGAAGGGGGCCAAAACTGCACAACATGAAGGAGGATGTCCTGTGCGTGAGGGGGACGACGAGCATGTGTTTCACCATCAGAACAATGTGTAGAAGTTACAGTGTATGGAGAAGTTACCCGTTAATATAGTCGAGTGAGTGTGATTAGTGTTGTGGTTTCCCACTTCCGAGACTGGGCCCCTTTAGGTGTTTCTTCTTTCATCCCACGGGAACTTTTTAATTGCCGTTTATTATATTCCTTAGTGGAGATGGACTTCTTCTGTAAAGCGATTTAATCTAAGTGGGATCTGGGGATACTGAGAATTACCCGTTTAGAATAAACGTAATTATATGAAGGACTGGACATGGTGGCAGTGAATTAACACTGTGTACTGAGTGGGTACTGCGTGTACTGAATCCCCTATAACACAGCCACCAGTACACCCCCCCCCCCCCGCCCACCCCCAAAAAAAAGTTCTTCAGGGGATTGAAAGAACAAAAAAGCCCTCCACGTTTTCTCCCACCCCCACTTGTTGGTTCGGCACAGCCCCATTCAGTAGGATGCGCGCCCTGTAGCGGGAGCCTCTCCGTCCGTCCGCGGTGAAGCTCATGAACTCACTGCAGCTCTTCTTCTAGCTCAACGACCTGAACCAGGAGACCTCGAGGAGTCGACGTTTGCTTGATACACTTTTGGGGTATTTTTGAAAATATCCGAATATTGCTCCTATTTTCCTACTTCAAACGCTTAATTTCAGTTTAATTTAAGTGTGTATTTTTTATTCTGGTAGATTCGTCTGCAATATCCTGTCGTTCTCTCCTTTTCTTTCTCCATAGTGTGTAGTTTGAATTGACTTTAATTTTAATTGACCGTTTGTCTTTGCATTTGTAATGTGCGCTCTTGTTTCTTTCTTTCTCTTTATTTGTATTTACTTCACATCCATGTTTGGACTGACGTTTCATTAGTAATGACCTGTGCTGTAATTTTTCATTCTATTAATTTTTTTGTTTAACTTCACCTTTTCGAGATTGACACTGCCCCAGAAATGTCCTCCTTGCTGGACTTCGTTTTCTTTGGGCCGCTCGGATGTGATTGGTTTAATAAGCATGGGTCCTCTTTCTTCTTCAGTTGAAGCGTCATGGAGTCCGAGAGCACCACGGGGGGCGCTGAGGAGCTCAACAAGGAACTCGGAGCACCCAAAGCGGTAATACCTGATTATTTGTGGATTATAGACCAAATACAGAGATGTTGTGGATCATTATCAGTGCATAAGGCAATAGAGAAAATGAAACCCTAGGAACAAAGTTCCTCCATGGGGGTTGGAGGCTCCTTTTCGGTGGTCAGGTGGAGATCTCAGTGTGTGCTGTGACTCAGTGCTGTGAATTAGTGGGCCACATCTGGCCAGAGGGCGACCCTGCAGGCCTCTGCAGCTGTCCAAGGTTAGCTCTCCCAACGAGGGTCAGCTGGGCCATCAGGCCCTCCTCTGCCTTCATTTCTCAGTTGCATTCACTGCACAGAGATTGTGAATGAAGCACCCACCACACAGACACACGCACACACACTCTCTTCTAAGAACGTGCTCATTCGCTTTAGCGTGTAACTGGAATGACCCTTTGACTCTCTCTCATCACATCCCTAGTAAATACTAATTACTTAACTCAGTTCCAGATCACTGGTGTGGATTAATATGTAATGTTTCATTGTACTTATGTTGTGTGGGCTTCATTTTAGTGTTTCTACAAGCAACTGGCAAAACATTAAAAAAAATATCAGACTAGATTGACTAAGTAGTATTTTGTGTTCTCTCGTCAGCGTGCTGGGTCACTGCACAAGCACTGCATGGCCGAAGCCATGGAGGTAGAACAAGAGGGACTGGTGGAGCACCAGCCTCTGGAGCAGGACGACCTCAACTTTGAGAGATGGAAACCCAAGCCAAAGCCCAAGAGGACGCTACATGAGAAAATTGATGACATAAAAACGTACCTTTGGAACCCCGAGACCAAGGAGTTCATGGGCCGCTCGGGGAAGAGCTGGAGTGAGTAGCCAATAGGTGTTGTGCGTGTGAATATAGACTGATGACCAGTTTAATGATTCCTGTGGCGAAACAATGGGCACTTGTTTTAGTGAGTGAGCATGGAGAGTGTGAGCAGATTAAGCTTGGGTCGTAGGCGAAAGGCTTCAATTAGTGATGTTCCATCTCTGTCTGAGAAGCAAAGGCAAGTGAGTGCACAGCTTATTATTTTTGCTCATTATTTCTGGTTTTTGCACTGGGATTTGGGTCAGGATGAGCCATGAGGGCGCTTTGAACTGTGCCTCTTGCGTCTGTTGCCACCGCACACTCCACTTAGAGAGCAAGTACGTATGTGTGTGCATGTGTCACTGTATGTGTGTGTGTGTCCGAACTGAGTGTTTACTTAGGTGCACAGAAAGCTTGGAGAAATCTTGACAAAAACAGACTGCCTGGGGAGTGGTTCTCAGCGGGAGAACAACTGTCGCGGTCCATTTGCTGGCCAGGAATCACATTCCTATTACCCCTACCGAGCCTTCCCCTGCCTCTTTCCCAAAACCCCCCTCGACCTCCAGACCACCTCGAACGCGCTCTCCCATCCTCAGTGCACGCCGACACGTAGTGTCGCGTAAGTGTTTGTCCCACAGAAACTCTGTCAGGCTTAAAATATAGCTTAAAGCAAACTTTCCTGGCAACAGCCACTTCCTGTAGAGGTTCACTGAGGAGAACAGCAGCTCATTCTCGCTGACAGGATGGTTGCTATGCAACATGTCAAACTCCCTTTGGGACATAATTCCAAATGGCATGGAATTCTCACAGTGAGATCAAAAGATATCACGAATGATATGCTCTCCCTGTATCCTGTTTTAACAATCCGGTCTGAAAGTTTTAACAATGAATTCCTTTTTTTCATACAATCTAATTCTGATTGATGTAAAAATAACATTTGCTCTGTTGTGATGAATGTAGTTGATCAACCCACTCAAACTGTGTCCAGCTCTTCATTCAGGTGGCATAGGTGGCTTGTCAGTGTGGTTTAGGACAAAGTGATTAAACCACTATAGATAGCGATAGCTCTTTTAGACATTAGGGGAGTGATCTCGGATCAGAATCTTCCACACTGAGGTTGACTCTGAAAACAGGCCATGTTGTCAAAAATGTTGTATTTGGCTACATCTTGACGTTTTGTTCATGTTTAGTCATAACATGTCCTAAACCATGTTGATAATGTTGTTCCACTGTAATTAAGGACTGAATGCGGTTTCAATGGATTGAGAAAAGTTTTGGAGATACTTTCTGTATTTAGACAAAAGATTTGGGTGACTTCATGTATTTATTAGCAACATTAGCTTAATGTTTTGAAACAAAAAAAGGCAAATCTAGACTCCAAACATGTTTTGACAGATTTGGAAAATCGTGTAAATTGAATGCTTTTCCAAACTATTTCTCTAACAGTGCAGTGGCTTGATTGATGAGGAGAGTGTTAAAATGAACTGGCTCTGCAAACCGTGTCCCCTTTACACGTGAGCTGGGGAGGGTCTGCCCGAGTGTGTGATGTGTATTTTGTGAAAGGAGAGTGTGTAAAGGGCTCACAATGCCAGAGTGGGGTGATCGGACTCCTTGGAGCTGCCGGTGGCTCTGGATGGCTGCAAAAGACCGTCACTCTGATGGTAACCGGAGGTTCACTGTGTTCCTGAGTAAAAGGACAGCTGGGAGAATTCTCACTGGGCTTGAACAGAAAGGCCTTTGTGGCTCAGGGACACAAGGCTGGCTGCAGTTAGTCACTGTGAAATTGCCTGCACAGCAAAAGCCATTTAATTTGAAGACACATCCCGTTTGATCAGTAACTAATGGATACTTAATTGGAAATTAAAATACAATAGATGAAGTCTATGTATGCCTAGTCTAGTATGCTATGTGTTACTGTGCAGCACTAGTTCCATAGGGATAAAGGGATAAAGATTCAACATTAGTAGTCATTTCACTGACATTCGATGGCGAATTCAAGTCTGCATGGGTTTGCTGCTGGATTTAGATCATTTAAAAAATGGGTCGCATGCATAAGTGGCAATCTTATCTTAAAAATATTTAGTTCAATTATGATTCTTTAGGAAATGTTTCAGTATATCACAAATTCAGATTTCCTCAAGTTTTAATTTAATCCCATTTAGATATTAGTGAGGTATAGAAAATGAAAACATGGAAGTTCCTTTTTAAATTAGGGACAATTACCAGATAATTTTAATCTGGCCACAAATAAAATAACATTTAATTCTGGCATTTTCATAATAGTACAGGCTGAAATTGCCACTACCTGTAGATTGTTGCACTGGTGCAGTTCTGACTAAAATTTTATGCAGTTGGAACACTTTCACCAGCTTTTAGTAAATATACCTATTAAAGTGTATGGACAGGAAAGATGTTTGAGCTGGTCTAATGGATTAAAGAAGTATTTAATGTGCTGCTTTTTGTTCTCTTCCAGGCCTCATACTTTTCTTCTACTCAGCATTGTATATTTTCCTGGCAGCCATGTTTGGCGGCTGCATGTGCTGTCTGATGTGGTCCATCAGCCCCTATGTCCCAACCTACAATGACAGGGTGATGCCTCCAGGTAGCTTTCAAAATCTGGGAGAAACACAATAAGGAAAGTTTTTGACAACTACTTTGCTGATGATCACAATATTAATATGCAGGGAAAACTGTGTCACACTGTTAGATAGAAGAAGAATCTATCGATCTGTAGATATGGAAGAAGCTATCGTATCTTATTTATTTATTTATCCACACACATTTCATTCTCTTTTATATGAGCCAAGTTAGTAGAATAAATGTGGTTTGTGTGTTAACGTAAAGAAAGAAATGCATGTGCTGGTGACTATCTTAGATGCTGCTGTTTGCCCAAACTGGCAGGTATGACCATGTCCCCAAACATTCATGATGCTCATGGCTTTCACATCACCTTCAACGCCTCTGACCGCAGCTCATGGAAGAAGTATGCACGAGCGCTGGAAGCTCAGCTTAAACGTGAGTCTTAAAATTTGTGTCTCCTTTAAAGTGAGCCCATTCTAATCTGCCTTACAATGCACTACACCCCCACTTTCCCTCAGTGCCCCCTTCCAACCCTAGTCAACCAAAAAGGAACAGGCAGGGAGGGAAACTCCTTTTGTAGGCTGTACGCAACCACACTGTGCTTCTCGGGCCTCACTTTTGTGCTGGTCCGTTAGACTGGGAGGCCAGGCAGGGTATTTAGTCATTGTCTAGTTTATTTATGGTCTCTCTCTCCCTCTCTCTCTCTCTCTCTCCCTCCCTCCCTCACACCCATATCTCCACTTCCCGTGCTCTACCCCTCCAGCCTATGACGATGCAGTTCAGGATAGGCGTAACATTGCATGCACACAAGATGCATATTTCATGCAGGATGACCTGGAGGAGAGCGCTGAGAGAAAAGCATGCCAGTTCAAGAGGTCCTTGTTGGGGCCATGTTCCGGGCTGCAAGAGAGAGATTTCGGCTACGCTACAGGAAAGCCCTGCATCCTCCTCAAAATGAACCGGGTGAGAGCGGCTTAAAAGCAGCAATGCAAAACGATCGAGTACAGAATGAGTTCTGGGGTGAAACTAATGTGAAGGGAATTCTTAAGAATCCACTCCAAACTGTTACAGTGGCGAGAATCTTTAGTGACATCTTGTGGCACAGTTGTGTAACTACAAAAAAACAAAAAAAAACAAAACCGAAGCACACGGTTTCCAGGCAGGATCACGTTGGGATTTGTAAAATGGTTTTTGTTTCTTGCCGTCTTCATGCAGATTCTCGGGTATTTACCTGGTCAAGGTACTCCAGTGGATGTCGATTGTGCAGTTAAAGTAAGTAAATAGCGCCATTAGCCTTTGCCAAATGCTAAACTTGTGTCTAAAGATAATTTCACACTGTCTGTCCAGAAAGGGACACCTGAGGGCCTTGGCACTGTGGAATTCTATCCCGCAAACATTTTCAACTTGAAGTACTACCCTTACTATGGCAAGCTCCGACATGTAAGTATACATTTATTTTCTTACAGTATTACTGCACTGTTACATATGTATAAAACCACAGAGTGCATGTATATAGCCCTCAAAGTGATTTGGATAGTGATTTAATCTGTTAAGCATGAAGTTTATGTACAGTCTGAGTAGTCAAAAAACTGGAGTATAATGATTCAGAATGATTTTATAACATCTAGCTTTTTTTTATTGCTGCATAACAGGTAAACTACACTTCTCCACTGGTGGCTGTGCGCTTTCCTAGTCTTCAGTTTGACACCCATCTACATGTTCAATGTAAGATAAACGGCAAGGGCATCATCAACGATTCACCCAACGACCGCTTCCTTGGCAGTGTGTCCTTCTTTCTAGAAGTGGGTGCGTAGTGCTGAAATAGGCCCGCAAAGGAACTAAACAAAAAATTTGTACATTATGGTTAAAATAGTCCAATGTACTTTTGTTCCTCATGTTCCCTCGCCTCTGTGCCTTCCACCTGAATTTAATGCAGCGTTATTGCATGCAGCGTACTCGCCCACACACAGACCGCTCCAGCAGGCTAGTGTAGGTTAAAGTTAAGCGCAGCGAACTCTGCAGTTACAGAACATAACAGCTAGAATTTGGTAAAGAGAGTAAGGTTTCCTTTCATCACGCATTAATATATTCTAGATTAGGCAATAATCGTGAATGTAGTCGAGACAGACATGTTCAGATGCACATACGTACACTGTACAGTATGGAGACCTAATCTGCGCTGTCCGTTTACTGTAGGGAATTAACTTGTACGTCTCTGCTGGTAGTTGAATATATGTAACTTTAATTGATAAACGATTTTTCGGGACGGTGACTCCTTTTCGAATCTTTTGTACAAATCCACAAGTGTTTATCTGTCAGGCCATACAAGGGTAGGTTTTGTTTCATGGATGAATTTGTTCACTTTGAAAAGTAAATAAATAGACAAATAAATAAAACAAAGAGGAAGCAAAATACAAAACAAAAAAAAAGAACTGGGTGCAATGAGTGAATTGTTAAAAGCCCAATATGGCCAGTTGGATTTACCAAAAGAAATATTTCAATGATATTAATACATATTAATATGTCCAATATTAATATGTATTAAAGATAAGTGAATAGGTACAGTATTGATATATATTCATATGTATATTATTAATATATATGCATTTTTCAAATGTACATTTCGGTGCATGAAGCACCTACGGACTTGAGTTAAGCGTGTAGGAAATGTCATCTGTGCAGCTGTTTAACTGAAATATTTGGTGCCAAGCCAGTTTAACCATCACAGGATTTTAACTTTATTAACTGCATTCCTGTAAAAATCTCAAATGCCGGACATTTTTTGCTCTCTTGAGTTAAGCGGAAGTAAAACTGGTCAAACGAATATTCAGATGCGAATGGCCATCATTTACAAAACCTTAATATTAACACCTTTAAAAACAGACTCCTAGGTTTAACCTCACATCACCGTGCTCGTTCTCTTTGTAACAATCACTTGTGCTTTAGAGCTGATTCCTTTGTACTACATCCAGAACTAAATTGATATTATGTTTAATAGTACCACTAAATATCTATTTTTTTCAGAGACAAATGTATTTTTCCAGACACAAATGTATGAATTGTGGAGCTTTTCAATATCTTATCGGTTATATTATAAAATTTATTTGATGAAAAGTGGACCATAAACTGACCTCTGAGGAGGAAATTTGACACGCACAAACACAGTCCCATACCCAGAATTACTCACAGCTCAGTTTCCTTAAAGGGTGGAGAAAAAATACTGTGCCTGCTTGGTTCTCTGTGAGAAGGACTTCAGTATTATTTATTAATTGTGTTTGCATCATGGTCACAGTAAAATCGGTTATTATGTGTGATGGCTTGATGGAAATCGGAAGCTGCATGTTGGTGATTCAGTAAATGCAGTGAAATGTCGACCAGCAGACAAGCGTGCCGGCTCATGTTTTTTTTTAATGCACTCCTAATGTTCTAGACGTAATAAAGATGGAAGAGAATTAACTACATAAACTGTTTCTGTTTGACTGATTCTGTACATTGTAAACATTTCTTGTAAGCACTGACACCAGGAAATAGGGCTGCATGATTGTGGTCAAAATGATAATCACGATTATTATTAATCGCAATTATTCATTATTTTAGGTAAAACACATTTTAAGTCGCTTTCCATTTTAAACAAACAGCAAGTAAACAAGGCTTTCAGTTCAAAATGAAACTTAAAATAAGAATAAAAATAATTAAATCATGAAGTGCAAACAAATGAAAAAAAGACGCCTCTGCAGAAAAGGCACATATTACAAGAAACAAACTACAGACCTACAGACTATACACACACACACACACACACACTCTCGCTCTCTCACACACACGCACGCACACACACACTTGCACACGCTCACGCATGCACAAACACACACACACTCTCACACACGCACGCACACACACTTTCTCACACACGCACACGCGCGCACACACTCGCACGCCAGCGCGTGCACACAGGCGCACACACAAACTCTCTCATGCACGCACAGACACGCGCACACACACGCGCTCCTTTTTCAGACAGCTTACTGAAACCAATATCTCTCGTTCGCCCCCTGGTGGTTGGCTGAATTATTGGTTGGGAGAACGCTTGATCTCATCACCGACGATCATCTTAATTTAGTCGTGGGAGCCAAAATCGTGATCGTGATTAAAATTCGATTAATTGTGCAGCCCTACCAGGAAATGACTTCAGTGCTTCATCAGCTTGATCAGTAGAATGAACAGGAGCGTGACTAGGCTATAGGACTCTATGCCCACTATTACGTTTTCCTAATAGGTGTTTTAAAAAAACATTGATATTATCATTTTATCACATTATCAGTTTTCGTAAATACATTCTGGCACCAGGATAGGCCCTGTTCATTGTAGACCTAACATGTAACATGATTCACAAATTTTGGCAAAAGAAAAACTTGACCCTAACCCTTTTTATTCATCTTTAGTATTACTGAGGTTGATTTGCTTTTTATGTAGTCTACTCAATAAGGAACTGAATAGTGTAGATAATGTGGTTACAGCAAAGATATAGATGGAAGTGCCATCTAACTACACTAGGGCTTGTTTATTCTGGATGTTTTTTCATTTTTGTTTAGTACAAAAAGCATCAAACTACTATAATGTTGGTGGACCTCACTCACACCTGACATGCTGTGTGGTTATTTTCTTTCCAAAACTAGATAAAATAATGTTTGCCTTCTTTATTTGTATTTTTATTAATGCTAGGCAAGGATTATGATTTTCTGAAAATTCAATAACGAATTATATGAACAAAAGTGCAACAACACTTGGTTTGCAAACACTAAACAAATAAGAAGCTTTTAGCAGGAGTGTTCCCTTTAACACAATTACACAGCTACAGTTCAAATATTTATTGTAAATTCCAACTTAATCATTAATGTAATCAAATCAAATATAAAAACAAATCTATAAGCCACTGCAGGGCATTTGTGTTTTATCTAGTCTGAAAAACAAGGTACCCTCAGAGTCCAGAGCATAGGACCTGGAACCATTATAATTATGACTTGCCTATTTCATCATCATCAGTATTATAAACTCTCTATAGGCCTAAATAAGCTTCGAGGTAGTATTTTTTGACAAGGCAGCATGAATCCATACACTGCTTATATGTTAATATTTTAAATTAAATATATATTTTTTCATGCATATTTTTGTCTATTTCTCATCATAATAACATAAACTACGGCATTAACAGAAAAGTCGTGTGTTTTTCCTCTCTCTTTGTGCACGCAAAGCAATCTCTGCCTCTGATTGGCTTGCACCGACATGCGTTCCTTGGTTTACCCAATTATTAAAGTCACTTCATAAAAAGGGCGGTAATGTTTGCGCATGGAGGGGAATCTAAACACAAGTGACACATGGCAGCAGAGACAGTAGGTGACAGACACACACACACTCACCTAAAGGATTATTAGGAACACCATACTATTACGGTGTTTGACCCCCTTTCGCCTTCAGAACTGCCTTAATTCTACGTGGCATTGATTCAACAAGGTGCTGAAAGCA
>JBBPDB010000032.1:1073775-1088742 GCA_037974465.1 Brachypetersius altus | reverse complement strand
GAGAGCGTGTGTGTCCCTATACTTTTGTCAACATATTTGTGTATGACAGCTCTGTCCCAGTACATTTGTTCATACAAGGTTCTTTAATATCCATTTTTTTGAAGATAGTATTTGTTTTACAATCATTGGTTTTGTTTGTGTGATAGATTTGCTCAAACATTGGTGTTTACTACACTATAGATAATTATTTTACATAAAGTGTTATTTCTGTTCTCAATTTGTTTTGGTTTTTTAATTTAAAAACACAACATAAAGTACCGATAAGAGTACCGTTAAAGTACCGAACCGATAAGTGGTATCGATAGAAGTAGTAATATGGCTAAAACCTTAACGATACCCATCCCTAGGTGAGTGTATGTAGAGATCAGGGATGTCACTAGGACGGAAAGACAAGGGGGTCTTAGCCCTCAGGGTTGTAGGAAGGAATTAGCGTGTATAGAGGGCTTAAAACTTTTCACCAAACATTTCCTTTCACTTAAGGAAACAAGTAAAGTTAAACAATGAACAGTTATTGTCACCTACTCATAGTATTGTTCTGTTGAACTGAGTACAAACGGCGCTACCAGAGAAATATTACTAAACAAGCTCCGGTTGCTACTCGCTAACAAGCAGCGCCGTGTAGCTCCGTCTGGGTCCTAATGCCCACCTGCTACCTACACCAGCTTAAATAGCTAGACTTATTATTTTTCATTTCAATTCATAGTCTTGTTTCTATTTGTAAAGTGCGTATCTACACTCAGTGATATCTTGTATGAAATGTTTGCATATATAATTTAAGAATAGTATAATAATTACTATTTAGGGTGGCTTCGGATCATTTTAGGGGGCTTCTGCCCCCCCAAAATAGACCTAACGATGCCCATGGGAGAGAAAATTCTCTCTAGAACACACAAACAGCACGGTGACCTGCCCAATCTGGAAGTTGGTGTTAAAGTACAATAAAAGTACCAGTGTTCTGACCGGCCATCTAAAACTGCATCCGCTAGCTAACATGGGTGATGCTAACACTGCAGGGAGTCGTTGAGTCCAGAAGAGTGGAGTAGCTTTACAGAAAAGCCTCTGACTGATAAGGAAAAACAGCAGGTCACTTATCTTCTTGTTAATCTTTAAAGATGTGAGACCTTTGGCTGCAGTAGAAGCCGAAGGCTAATGTTACAGAGAACTTTAATAAAAGTTGCTCATTGTTGGACATGTATGTTCCTCCGCTGTGTCTGTGTGATGTCATCAAACGACTTGTCGACTCAACTTTATTGACGGATGAAGTAAAAAATCTGAAGTCGTTAATGCCCTACCATAAACTGACTATAAACTGTATCAACTTAAAGGGAGAAATTTTCGCCAGAGTAACATGAATCAACAATCTCTGCTGTCAATTTGCGCTATGGTAGGATTTTTCGACAAGGCAGCATAAATAATCACTATACATATATATCATGGTCCAGAGCCATGATCAGAACATTATAACAGGCACCTTCCAGGCAATTGCAAGTTAGCATTCACATCAGCAGCTACGAACACAGCGCCCGGGGAGCAGTGCGTGGGGACAGTATCTTGCTCAGGGTACCTCAGCAGTGCCTAGTGGTCTTGGGAATCGAACCCAGGCTTTCTGGTCGCAGGGCGAATGCCCTAACCACTAGGCTACCAGCTGCCCTGGTACATTTATGTGGATCAGGAGTCGCAGATTCAGTCACACTAGAAGCGAACTCAGAGTTTTACGTGGAAATCCCCACAATTACGTGGAAACTGCAAATATCCTCCGCCTTTTTTGTGGCAATAAATATTTTTTCTGGATATTTTCACACAAGGGACTCAGGGCAGGCTGTAGCTGACCTGGAAGCACTTTTTTTTTATTCCACACCAGGGTTGAGCCCTCGTGCTCGAAGCACTCCCACACTTCAAACTCCACAGTTCTCAAGGAGACCTTTCCAACGAGCTCATATTAGTATTTTTAGCCCGAGTTATTCCCCTAAAACCCATTCACCTCGCTACGGTGTCCCAATACTTTTGTTCAGCGAGTTGCATATCTCGGCAGGGAATTGAAATTAAAAGAGGCGAATAAGGATTTACTTTAAGGGCAATGCATTAAACCAAACATTCTCAACCTTTTTAACATTAAGGCCTACTTGGCCACATTAGAGGATATTAAATAACCAAATGCAGACGGTCTTGATTTTAGGCCCAGAGGTTGAGAAACCCGATATTAAACTGACTTTAAAATGAAATTAAAGTGTTCTGGAGGCATACTTAGGGTTTTATTAACTATTGCAGTATGAGCTGTGTAAAAAATAAATGCCTCCATGTGTTGTAAGTGCAGTATTGGTTGTATAGTTTTTGGATTGGATGAAACAGAGCTCATACATGCACACACTGTTCTTAACATTACTATTTTAATTGTTGCAATTGTAAAATAAAGTGTGTAGTTTAATATTTCCATTTGAATCCAGTGATCAATAGTGGATAAAACAGTGCCATGCACGTTACACAGACACACTTCCACAAGTTACAAAAGCAAAAACCAGAAAAAAAAATACTGCAGTCTCTTATTTTGTTCCATGGGCAAAAACACACACTATATATGAGATATGTGATAAGATAAGCATGTACCTTCCAGAATTTACTATATAATTTTTAACATTCTGGGTCCAAGTCCATTTTTCTTTGGTTTAGTCTCATGATCTCTGACAAGGTTACATGCTATAAGAGAACACTGCAGCTGCTTACTGTGTTAAGAGGAACCACATTCAGCATTTAACATCACTGACAGAGCAATTAAACCAATTAAAATTTCTGCACAGTCATTTATACTGACCTTCAAAATGGTCTGAGCAGTTGCATATAATATTGATAATGGCAACAAGTACAAATTTTCACTGGATATTATTTTGCTTTTGAATACCCTGCACCTGTAACCCTCTACCTAAATGTAAAAGGCCACAATTGTCCTCTAAAACTATTTTAAAACAATGCATCATACATAATTGCATGTAATAGCATTCTCCAAGGCATTAAAACACTGCAAAGATCAGGTTAACACTACATAACCTTGCTTTCATCTGAATGATTAACTATGCATACATTTCGAAAGATCAGTGGGGATTAAGAGAGATAGGAACACAAAACACCAAAGACTGCAATACAAAAACAGCCATTTTATTGAAATTTCTTACTCATTAAAACAAACAGAACATGACCCAGCATTCATCCACTGACTGAAACAGGCCCGAAAGTTAGGGAATGGGGAGGGGGGGGTGCAACAAAAAGGCACACTGTATTTCAAGGGTTGACAGTATTCTGGTGATGTTTTTTTTGGTACTGAAGAAAACCAAGTCAAGTCACAGAAACCTTCATCTGACGGTTACACACTCCATGCCACTCAGATGGCCAATAAAACTGGAGTATTCTTACTGGTTATACATGTATACCAGTTCAAGACAACAAAATCAGCTTTGCATTAACCCACACAACATTTACTGCCTTTCCCTGAGAGGGGACATAATGACCTACTGGCTAGGAGGGGGTGATTGGGGGTTAGAGGGCTGGGGCAGGAAGGGGAAATGTCCACTATAGCCATCCATTTCAAATGCTGGTAAAGTGTCACTGCAAACTTGTGTCCCTTTATCATACACTGTGATAAGTGTAATACATCTAGGACCTTATTATTATGGGATAGGTACAGAGATGTGCAAGGATGTGTTTTTGTTCTCATTTCAACAAAGCAATCCACCTAAGAGTAAGATCAGCGTTGAAACTTACATTCAGAGGTTCATAAACTGGAGCAACAAAGGTTCCTATACCTAAAAGTTAACCATTCATACATTCTTCACATTAATAATCACATAGCACAATCATTGCGTAAGAGCCTTGAATATCTTCATCAGCAGAGATTAAAAATAGAGAACGTTTAAAAAGAGCTTGTTCAATTTCCATGCATTTTAACATTTAGTGCAATGCCAGTGATTATTAGGACAGCCTCTGGGTTTTTACTCTAACTCAGTCAACACTGCTGAAGGGGCCTGGCAGCTCCACCTCATCTGAATGGGAAGAACTGTCAGCAGAAGTTGTACATAATACAGGCAGCAAACAAACCAGAAACTGGAATTTCACAGAAGCAGTAACTACAAGATATTCAGGTGGAAAAGTTGGTGGAGGATGTATAATCGGTGCCATTTTAGTTTTTAATTCAGTTTCGTGTCTCAGAAATCGGGTATTTCAGCTTGCAAGAATTTAGTATTTCTCAACTTTCAATGGGAGGAATATTTTTACTAACAAATGAACGTTCTCACAGGCAGGAACTAAATTATAAACAATTTTACCAGGGACAAACTGTTACTTGTGCAATGTCAGGTTCTACATTTAAAACCATGAATTCCCCACCAGTCGGAACTGAAGTCTTACAAAAAATGCAATTCCTATTCATAGGAAAGCTGGATTTTGACATTCCAGAATTTGATTGTGGTATTCTAACTTGATGAAATGGACTCTTGCATTAAAACTGCACCAACACTTGAATAAAAAACAAAAATGGCCCGATTTATAGAGTGAGGGAGGCAAAACTGTAAGAAAGGACAGGACGAGGGAGGGAAAGAGGAGTATGGGACAAGCTTAAAAGGAAAGTGAGTGAGGAAGTGAATATAGCTTGCGGTGGTTTATACAGACTGGTAACCAGTGCGGCTCTTCCGCCGGCCAATCAGGTAAGAGATAAGCACGAGGATGATTAGGAAGCCAAGAGCCACGCCCACAGCAATTGGCACAAGAAAGCTTAAGTCAGCATCCAGAAAGCACTCCTCCGCTGCCGAGGAAAGAAGAGAGAAACAGTTACGAACGCCAAGTGTTCAGAGAAAGAAAGAGTTAAGCAAGATGCAAAAGAGGGTCAGATTAAGACGACATCTGCGAAGGCTTGGGCTTTTGCTCTGGAAAGACACAGCTGAAGAGTAAAGGACCCGTTAAAGGTTATTCTGTTAAACCAGACTGGAACAACCCTGACTGCACTAAATGAAAGGGTTAACACAAAAGAGCTCACAAACCATACAAAGACATACACAAACCCTACACCATTAAGAACCCAGAAAAAAACAAAAAAACAAAAAAAAAAACCATAGATACAGTTGGAAAATGCAAAGAGGGTTTGGAAAAGAAATTAACAAAAAAAAATTAAGCTTAACCAAATCCACTGATGGTAGATGCAGTCATCTAATTAAACTGTTCATAGCCAACACTTTGGCTTCTTTTCCTTCCAATAAAATAGGCCAATAAGACAATAAGAATGAGGACAAGGAGGGCAACTCCAACCGCTATGGGTACGACGAAGCTGTCTGGCGCATCGGCCTGGCAATCCTCAGCTGAGAAAGAGAGCATGCATGAGTGAGTAAAGCGAGCGATCACAAATAAGAATAGAAACTGAAAGTCAACTTTACTTTGATTCGTGAATACTTGGCAGCAACATGTAAAATCTGAAATACCATATTAACTATAATATGCACACAGCCACATTGCTGTAAACCCATTTGGGTGGGTGGGGGATTAAGCAAAACCAAAACCAGTAACAATGACCAGAATTTATTCAAAAGATTGTCATGACTTAGAATTCCCTTTTCAAGTTACAATATTTTACAACCAACAAGCAGAAAAACAGACACCTTTCTTGAACAGATTTTCTTTTTAACTTGACATCAGAGAGCTGTACCTTCTCAAATATCCTTTACACTAAGCAGAGGGTAATGACTTATGTTTTTCCTTTAATGTGCTGCAAACCCAATAAATTAGCATATAGACAGCAGTTGACAATCTGGAGACGGAAGAAATCCAAGTTGCAAATGGAGGTCAGAACAGAGTGAAATGATAAATATGAACGTAAATAAATGAAACGAATGCAACCCCACACATTCAAAGTTAAACGGTCTTTTGCAAAGCCTTAAAACAGTACTGCACCAACCAAACACTTACTTGGAACTGGAGTCAGTTCTCCTACATTTTAAACATTCCTGATAAGCCAGCGTACAACCCGAAGCAGATCTAGCCTAATGATGGGCTCCGGCATCCTAAGGTTAGCGCAGAATGCCAGTAAAATGTATAAAAGCTTCTTCAGCTCTGCCTCTGACCATGTCTATCTACAAACAGCCACCGCCCCATTCTCCATTATACACCAACAGGCTATCCAGACACAGGCAGTGCGCAAAAATGGGCATAATTCAACCATTACAGCCAAAGTAATTTAACAATGGACAGCTGTAAAAGGTTTGTTATACTACGGCAGCTATTCTAAGAGAGGAACTGGATTGCAGCTACCCGTTACTACAAAGCTTTAGGTGGAGGAGTCAAGCATTAAAGAAATTCTGCAGCTCAAAAGGTCCAATAAGCAGCAGTTTTTCTAACTCTTTATAAACAAAGCAGTTCACACAGAAGCTGACATCCATTAGTGGAATCATCCCTTTTTGAAAACCTTTGCCCGAAAAAAAAAGGAACCCCCCCCCCCCCCCACCACCACAAAAATACGTAAATACTCTTTAAATAAGGCAAGCAAAAATCTGCATGAGAGTTGTTCGACAGCTGAAGCATAAAGCAGAAATGAATTCTTTGTGGGTAACAAAACCATGTTATTTGATAAAGATAAGCGAGTCAATTTAAGTCATTCTCAGGAGCAAGTGTGAATTTTAATAAAGCAAGTGTCTAATAATTCATAATTGGTGCATCGTTTAAGCTCCTTATAACTTTGTCATATAGGGCAAAGAATCAAACAGCATGAGTTGGGGAAAATAAACTCTTTGCTTGCTCCTAAATAAAGAAATGCTACAAAAGAATGAACAGAAAAACAAAACACGGATTTAAGGGGGAATTTAAAAAAAAGAAAAAAAAAAAAGGTGGATGGGGGAATGACTGAGCCAATAACACAAAAAGGAAGGGAGGGGGATGTAATGGTCCTGGACCACTGCAAAGTCTTCAGATTTTTACTGTGTAAAATCCTAGAAGCTGCTAAATTAGTAATAACCACCAAAACAAATCTGATCACTGACAAGAAGTCACCAGAGAACAGTTGCAGGGATCCAAGATCAGATTAGGGGGTCTACTGATTTAAGGGCATCATTACAGGGTCTGATATCCAACATGTGTCTTTCGCCGACCAATCATGTATGCAATCACTACAATGACAATCAAGCCAGCCAGAGCAGCACCAACAATGATTGGGATTAAGAGGCTGGTGTCATCCACTGAACATTCATGGGCTGCAGGCAGAGAGAACATGAATTAAGACAAGTCAGGCAGGCATGTCACAACTCTCAAACTAACAAACACGGAAAACTTGATTATAGTGATCGTAATGCACCAACAGATTTTAACTGGATTTCCAGAACATACCTGTACTGAATTGGTCATCGCTGACACCAAAGGGCTGGACTTGGAGGTCAAATGTATTCAAGGTAAGGCTGTCTGTGATGTTGAAGGTCTGCTCCTTTCTGCACATGTAGGAGCTCCCCAGTGATGCCTCCCACAGTGACAAGTTATGATTCGCAGAACTAAAGACGCTCCCTGTAACCAATAGCACATTGAGAATAAAATAATTATAAAAAGTTGGTTTGTTGTATTTATGGTTGAACAAACATAAAAGCTTACCATTTCCATTATCCAGAGTGAAATTCAAAGTACTTAAGCGGAACTTGTTGGTTTGCTGTAAGGTCACAAAACAAGCATTTAAGGTTCATAAATAAAGGCGGAATTCGAGCTAAATTATGAACATGAAAAAGTAAACCGCTGCAGTCTTCAGTAACCAGGCACAATTTAATACTTACATTGGCAAAAATGAACTGGACTGCAATTTTGCCTGATGTCAGAGTGAGTGTAGAGTCTGTGCCATTACTTCCACATGACCCACTGGAACTTGTATCATTTGGGTCAATATTAATGGTTTGAAGGGCATCTCCCTGAGTGGACAAAAGCAGTTGATTAACAATCTAATTTCACAAGACTATAAGACTATAATTAACTACACTTTTATTTTAAGACATGTTAATACAAGAATGCCAAGGAGACAGTAAGCTTTGGTATGTACCAGCTTGAATCCAAACTGTATACCCATCTTCGCTTTAAGACAGACATGAGAGCCAGGATCAGCCCGGACAACATAATCGCCAACAGAAGGGTTAGGCAATGGAGCAGTGGTGGGGACAGGAGTGGTAGGGATGAAGACTGTTGTAGCATTGGTTGGAACAACAGTTGAGGCATTGGTCTGCTCAGTGGTTGGAGGAGCTGATGTCACATTGGTCTGCTCAGTGGTTGGAGGAGCTGATGTCACATTGGTCTGCTGAGTGGTTGGAGCAACTGTGGTAACACTGGTTTGGGAAGTAGTTGTGGCTTCTGTTGTAACCTTGGTAGCAGTAGAGATGTAAAAAGCTGGTGATGAGACAATGGTGGGGTTAGCAGTGACTGCAGAGTCTGTAGTTGCAAAGCCTTGAGTGGTAGAAGCATCAGTTCCCCCCATAATTGGAGGACTGGTAGGAAATGTGTAGTCCTCTGGAGGTGTCGAAAAGAGCACATCAGAGTGTGCAATACCTACAAAAAAAAAAAAAGAACACAATCATTAAAAACTCAACTTTTAATGATCAACACATCAACTTCCTTACATTCTTCTAGCCTTGTAAACTTCATGCCAAGAATGGCATGCAAGCATCATACTTCTCAGAACTGCTGTAAGACAATCATAAATGTGAGTGATCAGGTACATCTGTTAGATTCCAAAACTTCAGGACTGGAGCAGTCAATATTCATATTGTTTGGAAAGTGGACTGTACTGTAAAACCTTAAATACAATAACCTTCTCAAATGTGTGATTTAGTAATCCATGATATTGGCCCTTTGTGTTCCTGTCCATTGTCAGTTTGAGGTTTCAAGCCCCAAAGTGAACACATCAAAATAACAAAATCTGTATTACCCACCTCTAATTTACAGTTTAGGATGAGTTACGAAAATTTTTTATTTATTTTACATGTGAGCGCCAAAAGCGGAACTAAAGCGACAGGCCGTTCTACACAAGTTAGCGCTGAGCTAATTTGGGTCGCAACTGGTTCGTTTTTATGCCGTTGGACACAGACCAAACATGTCCTGTGTCCGACAGCTTAAGCAGTGAAACACTCTGCAGTGCTAGCGTTAGCCATGTGCAGAACGCCGTACTGTTACTTTACTTTAACACCGACTTCCAGGTTGTGCAGGTCACCATGCTGTTTGTTTGGTCTAGGGCAGGGACAAAAAATGGCTCAGGTATAGTGAGCCTTGACCGACCCACCAGGCTGTCGTTCCCGAGGGGGCGGGTGCCCGTATGCCAGATACAGTATAGAATGAAGTAGCTCCACACAACTGACGCGTCTGTCTCCTCTGAGGGTTGGCGGCGCTACAGTCCAGGTTCATTGCTGGAGTTGGTTCTGCGTTTTCTGCTTCTGTGTGGTTTCCAGACTCTGCTCTCCTTCATTAAAAGCTCATCCATACATGGAGGACTGCTTGTCCTCCATAAACAACCAGCCATTCCTCACACAAACCACCAGCAGGTAACCCACTCACCAGGTCATCTGTATCACCTAGCTCTAAAAACACTACCACAATGTGTTACCAGTGACAATACAAGATACACTGCCATTTTATAGGCAGAAACGCATATTGTAAAACCTGTTTTAAAAAAAAAGATGCCAGGCTGCACAGTTTCTGAAGACTTAATCCCCAAGTGAGACTTAACCCTAAACTAATGCCACAAATTGTTTAACCACCAAGCAAGAGATCAATTCTTCCAATCTGATCGACAGTTTACATGAAAAGTTGTTTAAAATCAAAGTAAGGGGGTGAAGGTGAGGATTTAGAACAAACAAAAACAGAACTGGTTGAGCTTGGCTGGTAGCCAATTTGACAAACAAAAACAGAAGATACTTCAAAAGTTGAATATGTTCCAAATTAGAGCTGTGTGCCATACATTTACACTGAGGACGTGACAGCATGGAAGAGACACCTTCACACTAATGATCCTTCACTCATTTCAAACATCAGCACACTTAAGCCAACGCGTAATATTTTATCCGAGCCCTGCACTAAAACCAGTTCACACAATGATTAGCGTGAGGCGTTAGTGTCTCAAGTCACATGGTTGCGAGTAAAGATGTCAGACAAAGGTACAAGGCAGTCACATGCTCATCTGAAGATAACCTGGGACAAGAGTCGCTCCTAAACTCAAATATAGCATACCTGCATAGACTATTTTTTTATTGAACGCCACAATACTCACATTCATGCTACATATTTTGCACGGTTAAGTCAGGCAGGTGATTGAAAGTGGTCCAGTTATGAGTCGGTTCGTTTTAAAGTTTGGGTATCATACGCAGTTCAGCTCGCAGATCAGCTCGCGGCAGGAAAGTTACATAATTGAGCTCATTTACTGCTCCTTTGCACTTCGGGCTGCACGGCTAAACACGTTAAGAAAGCCGAAAAAAGGCTCATTATGCAAGAGGAGCTGCTACAAATGAAAGGATACGTCTAACTAAATCAGATTCGATTACAATTGTAGCTAGCATCGCTAACGTTAGTGTGGTGAGTCCTGGGATGCGTTTTATGTAAAATATGACGTTTTCCAGGTACAGTAAAATACATCTAAGGCTGCTGAGGCATATTTTATAGTAACGACGTAGCAAACAAAATGACAGCTACAGAACCGTTTAGCAAAGAAAGGTAACGTTAACAGTTAGCTTAGCTTAATTTAGCATAGCGTGGCCCTATTGCCCTAAAAACGCCGAAAGAGGAAAAAAGTTGGAGAAAACACGCTTTTTGACGAAAAACGCTCTCGTCTTACTCACCACTCAGAAGAAGCAAAAGCAACGACTGGTAAAGGCGTCGAGACATACTGAAAAAAGCGAGACCACACAGCTCCCAGGCGACTGAGACTCTGTCGTGTCCAGGACTAGCCGGGCCGCTCCGCTGGGGCGCTATAAGAGCAGCACGAACAGCTGACGGCCAGTCATATGACTAACGAGAGGCGGGCGGAGTCGCCAGATCGGTGGAATCCCGTCCTTTACAGTTGGTTCACCGTTAGAAGCAAGTCATATTTAGTCCACATTACTTCTGATCACAATCAGGTTTTAGCACGTCCAAAAAGTTTATACATGTAACTAATTCAATGATAGAATATGGAATATAACTTTATCGTCTTGTGTTATCTTCTTCAGAAGCAAGACACATGATTATAAAGCCATTTTAGCTTTTAGTCCACAATTCTTCTAAACAATTCTTCTAAAATCAGGTGTATTAGCACTAGCATAAGCTAAGTTTGGACATGTAACTAATCTAATTATAGCAAATTAAGATTAGATGCAACAGAATTTGTGTCATTAACCAGCAATAATGCAACACTGTAACTTTAAGGCAACACAATGACTTTCAGTTCTCACTAGTAAGAATTCACAGGTTTTCATATTCTTTTTCATCTGAGGAGTAATAATTAAATTTGCCATATTTAGTTGTAAAATGATAATATAATATAAACTGTTACCCTTTTACAGTGAGCTCTGAAGCATGAACAGCATGGAGCTGAGCCTACAGGACTGGAGATGAGAAGTTTTGGTTTAGGTCTTCACTGCTAAAGCTAAACCTTCTCAACCTGCTTTATCAGAGGAAAACTCTACACCCTGCTGCTGCACTTCAGGGTTACAATTGAGAAGACTGGAAGCAAAACCTGGATTCATAAAACGTGTGGATTTATTAGAGGTACCTAACCTGTTCCTCAATGCTTATGAAGACATATCCAAGTTTTACTAATCTTATCATTTCTTGGATTGTTATGAACCAAAAGCAGCAACAGAGCAACTGATAAATCGTTAGAGTTAAATACTTTAGCTTTCCAACCACAGAACCCTGCTGCAGCAGAGTTAGAGTATAATGAAATACTTTTTGGTTAGTATGAGAAGTTCAAATTTTAGAATATTACAACAGAATAGTTTTTATTTATGGAGATGGGATCATGTTATATTAATGAGAGCAACTAAAACTATACAATTTTATTGCCATGATAAAGTATATAGGATTTACTATGAAGCAGTAGATCCTAAACATTTTAATGGATAGTGTTCTATTTTATCTCCGTCTACAGTTTTCTACCTTTCCTTGCAACTATTGCTGTCTGCACAATACTGTTCTATGATATAACAATTTCCTAAAAATATAGATTTAATAAACTAGCAAAACAACTCTGCAATTTTTCATGGATCCTTGAGCACCCCACGTGGTCCTCATTTTCAGAACCACTATGTTTGTGATGTTAGGGCTTGTGATGTGTGTCTCATTGCAGAAGAATGCCACTGAGCTGCCTGAACTTTCTACACAAAATGTGTCATTTTCTGTGATCCACATTTGTTTAAGCTAAGCACACATCGCGCTTTTCAACCATTTAGTCATATAAAATTTCTTCTTTTGGCAGCATGAATCTAATTATATTCAAAGAAACAGCAAAGACTGTGCTGTGAATAAAAAAATAAATGTGAGATAACAATGAAACAGAAGATTCAATTTATACACATCCCATCCAGAGATGTGTGGGAAAGTTCAATTTGTCATTGAATTAAAGTTTAAGCCCCTTTATTAGATCTATACTGCCGCCCACAACAATAACATGGGCCATCACGCCATCAAGGACTTCAGTGACATTGCATTCAAATACATAGACCTGAATATGGAGTTGGTGCCCCCTAAAAGAGCTTATACTCTTCTTGGAAGGGTTTCCACAAGATTTCATTCTGTAGAGCATTTATAAGGCCAGACACTGATGCTGGACAAGAAGGCCTGGCACATAATCTCCAATCCAGGTCATCCTAAAGGTGTTGGATGGGGTTGAGGTCAGGTCTCTGTGTGGCCCAGTCAAGTTCTTCCATACCAAAATCATCCAACCATGTCTTTGTGCACTGGGGCAGAAAAGGGCCTTCCTCAAACTGTGTTTTCCAAAATGTCTTTGTATACTGAAGAAGTAAGATTGTCCTTCACTGGAAGAAGACGGACAATTTATCTGAATAATTTAAAGGTGTGTCCCAATACTTTTGTTCATATTGTGTTTTTATATTGAGTTTTACAGTGCGCCCCCTGCTGGTCACCACTCGTACTCCATCAAAGAAACAACAAAAAAGCACACATTCACATAGCAGCGGCTAAGCTAAGTGCTTCCGGTAGGTCAATACATCACGATAGAAAAAGTTTATTGCAAACTCTTTATGCCTGGGTTTTCTGTAGAGAATGGATTAAAACACCCTCTTAAACAACATCTTCAAACTAACACGACGCCCAGTAGCCTGCCCGCCATCGTTTCCAGCAATAAGTGGAGTTTGAGTAGAGAATTTGATTTGAAGACTCTCACACGAGTGCACCGAGAGGAAGCAGTAACCGACCATCTTTCCTCTCCCCAGCAATAACAAGAGCAGAGAGGCTCCAAGTCGGGCTCCGGTCTCTGAATTATCGCCTGTTTCTCTCGGCACAAAGAGGCAGCCCGGCGCTTTTTGGATTTTGTTTCTCGCAGACCGAGACCAGGGCCGTGGAAAAGTCAGAGTCCTCCAGTCTCGACCTCCAGGAGCGTAGCCTTAGAAGAGTGTCTGTTTGATTTTTTTGCATTTCTTTTTTCATGTTTCCAACAGGTTTACCTTCCCCTAATCCCCCACCGCCGACCCAAGAGCCCAAACCGGCAGCTTCGGATGTCCGCAGCGACAGCGGCTTAACGTCGCCCAAGAAGAGGAAGATCCACAGCGCCGAAAAGGAAGACCCCGCCGAGCCAGTGCCGTCCTCCCCCAGAGCCTCCTGCCATTCCTCTTCCTCTGCGTCCTGCTCCACCAACTCCTCGCAGCACATCCAGAAGAAGTTGAGGTTCGAAGAGCCGCTGGATCTCCTCGGGCTGGATGTGAAGATGGCCGAGGACTCTCCCACGGCGTCCTGCTCCAAGGCTAAGAGCGCGCTGCTGGCCGCGGGGGTCGCCCACCACGCCAACGGCCTTACCAAGTCCGCCGGATCGACCACCTTCGCCAACAGCAAACCGGGCGCTGCCAAGAAACTCGTGATTAAGAACTTTAAGGGTAAGTGGGGTTGCAAGAAGCGCTTGGGGTTTCAGTAGCTGAGGACTAAGTGTCTTGCTCAAGGTAGAAAGTTGAGTTTGAACCTGCAACTTTGTGGGCATCGCGTTCACGGGCAAGTGCTTTACCCGCTAGGCTACTGCCACCCTCCAGTTGACATGCTTAACCGTCTCCAAACCAACACCACAACTTAGGTCCTCCAGGGTGCTTCTGAAAAGGCAGCATAAAATCCCTTATTTTCTGGACATGATGTTAATTATGTTAAATTAGCTATTGATTATGTCAGCTTGGATATCTGTACAGTGATGGTGATTAGGAACCAGGGGTCAGGATGTCAACAGTGCCAGGATGACCTCCAGTGAACCTACACATGTCCATAGTTTTTTGTTTTGTTTAATGTGACAGTAGTGGTAGGTGTTTGGGTGGGGGGTAGTTTAATTTGGGTACAGTTTTGTTTTAAATAACCTGCTTGTACTTCTGTGTCATAATATGAATGGACTTAAATATATTCACAATCTTATGTCAGAACAATGTATCATTAGTCACCATCCAATCTACTGATTTACTGCAGTGTAGCTGCTACAGGATATTTAAGCTGGTTGTATCATTTCCAGTGTGAACTGTCAGACTCAAGTCAGTTTCTTTACAACAGAGTATTTCACATTTAAACTGCCCTCAATGACACTTTTAATAATTTAATGATGCAGAAAAATCCCTTAATGTATGTATTTTATATATTGAGTGTATCTACCTCATAAATTGCAGTTAACCGTTAGGCCCTAGATGCCTTAAATAAAGAACATAAAAATAGAATTTATCAACTTGGGAACAGGGGCATTAGTTTGGACATTATATCCTAAACTGTCAACATTACGCAAATACTCATGGTTAAAACTAT
>JBBPDB010000032.1:1044595-1071046 GCA_037974465.1 Brachypetersius altus | reverse complement strand
CACACATACGCGTGGAGAAAACTATAGATCTATATATATATATATATATATATATATATATATATATACATATGCATATATTCCTCCACACTGTCTGTCTATCTATCTGGCTGCATTATGTTTGTAGCAGTTAATGATGGAAGTCGAATAAATATATTGTGTACTTGCTGTTACAAAATGCCAAGTTGGGATATTAAAAGCACCTGTAGTGTGCTTTCAGTTCACTGTTTTCAGTTCATCTGACAGCTGGTTATGTTGTAAAAAACACAATGCTGCATTACTTACCATAGTTTAAAAACAACTTCATATTGCTGAAAATCAAAATGATATCTGGCATATCATTAGTGTGTACAGTGCCCATTCACAGATTAGTCAGAAACAGATGAATTGTACTAGTACATTAGTTGGAACCTTATTAGGATCAGCTCATACAGTGCATAGATAATACACACACTATGGTATTTCTAAGATGTTGCAGAGTGACTGTTGTATTGGTGAAAATGTACATTTATTTTGGGAGTAACGTTTTAGGTTAATATAGGGATTTGCTGCAATTCTCTTTCTGCTTTACATAATAATGAAAGCAGGGATGATGACGATGATGATGCACACCTATTGTATGTCATATTTTCACAGAAAAGCCAAAATTACCAGAAAATTACACACATGAGACCTGGCAGAAGTTAAAGGAAGCAGTGGAGGCTATACAGAACAGTACATCAATAAAGTACAACCTGGAGGAGCTCTATCAGGTGGGAAATAATTGCTGTAAGCTTCTTAACACGGACACTTGTCCAGATGTTCTTGCAGGAGTACCAGTATCTTAAATGTTCAGTTTTTTCCCATATCCAGAATGTTAATAGTCCTGTATAGTGTGGTGATGTCTTTGCTTGGACTCACCTCTCTAACTGTTAACTGCCAACTTTGGTTATTACATTCATGTAGAGACTGTCTTGGACTCTAGGGGCATAACTAAACACTCCTGGAACTGCATTGTGTAGCAAGTGTCATTAAATCCAACAATGTTCCCCCATATTTTCAGGCAGTAGAAAATTTGTGCTCTCATAAGATATCCGCCAAGCTCTACAAGCAGCTCAGAGCAGTATGTGAAGACCACATCAAAGCGCAAATCGATCAGTTCAGAGAATATCCTTTTCAGCATGATTTCTGTTTATATTACCTGATCTACTCCCGGAAAACCCCACAACGTTGGCTGTTATTTGAGATTTGTCATTATTATTAACTTTATCACTGATTATTTTTGCAACTGTGAGTCTGCATTATTATTTTTTTTCTGGGGTTGAAATGTTTTTCTTAACTCGACTGTCACGGATTCCCTAGACAGTGTGCTCTTCTTGAAGAAGATAGATAAATGTTGGCAAGACCACTGCAGGCAAATGGTAAGAGTATTGTTTTTAAATTCTAAATACGGCTTTTCTCTGTTTTGAAATGTTATTTATTTTGAAGATTTGGTTTCTCTTAGCAAACACTTGAGAAATTACGCATTGTCAACTGCAGTAAACGCTTCCGATGATTGTCCTTGATTTGTGAATCGTGTCCCTTCAGTAATTTGTATTTGTAAATGCAATACACTGTTCCTAATAGATCAATTTGGGATGTGTGGTGCTATTACAGTTGATCCAAACTCAATGTAATATTTTTCTTTGGAAATAATTATTTTCTGTATAATAACATTTCATTTTTACAGTTATATATTAGATGGGACAGCATGTTCTAGGGGTGCTGTGAGAATAATTGGGTTGGGGTATAGCAAATGTGTGAAGTATAGCAGATGTGTGTAAAAGAGATTTGAGGTATAATGTTTACAAATAAGCAAATCCATTACTCCTGACTTGAGCTCTATCTGTTTTCCCCTGTTGTCTTTTATCAGATCATGATTAGGAGTATATTTTTGTTTTTGGATCGCACGTATGTTTTACAAAATTCAATGCTGCCATCAATCTGGTATGTATCCAATCTTACTGCAAGTCACAGGAGGAAAGAATGTCTTTACTAATCACCTCAGATGGTCTGACTTTTCCTGGCGTGGATTGTTTTGCGATATCTAAAATATTTTGTTTGTCATTTTCAGGGACATGGGATTAGAGTTGTTTCGTTTTTATATCATCAGTGACCTGAAAGTGCAGAGTAAGACAATTGATGGGATCCTGCTGCTTATTGAGAGAGAGCGCAGTGGGGAGGCGATAGATCGCAGTCTCCTGAGGAGTCTACTGAGCATGCTTTCTGACCTGCAGGTGTGTGTGTGTTACTTTACAGGTTACTTTGCATTAAAGGCCATTACAGTTGCGTCACAGACACGGACTGAGGGGAAAATGTGCTGTGCGTTTAATTTCCTAAATTAAGGAAAAACCTTTTTAATTATTGGTGTCACTGTTTATCAGAACTGGTTTTAGGTTACGGTACATTGTTGTTTGTGAAAACTCAAGACCACTGACTTTGTCAGTTGTCATCCTCTAATTATTATTTCAGAAAACAGTAGTTCTCTATTTTCATCCCATCTTCACTTGCTTCATTTTAATTTGTGGTAAATGAACAGTAAACCATTTATACTGTCTTGTTTTTGTGTCACTTGTGTCATATGTCTTTGGGAAGCAGTTGTCATTTGATGGGAGAGAAATAATTAAAAAAAATTTTTACTTTGACAGATTTATCAAGATTCATTTGAGCAGCGTTTTCTGGAGGAGACAAATCGACTGTATGCTGCCGAGGGCCAGAGGCTCATGCAGGAGAGAGAGGTGATTTTATTACCTCTTAATTAACCGTTTTTAAAAATGTATTCTCTATTTTTTTAATAATAAAACTCATCAAATAGATGTTTAAATCATGATGGTTAAAACAACTTTGGTTTAAAATCTTTATCAATTGTTGCTAAATAAATCTCCACCTGTGGGTGTTTGATATGCTCATGGTTGTCTCTGCCCTTGTGAGAAAAAAAAAGCACAGTTTGATTTACCTTTAGCCTTTTTAAAATATAGGCTCCTACATGGTTCTTGATTTGGATGTATGGTTCCAGTGGAGGCGACACTTAAAACTGGAATAGAACTTTTCTATTATGTGGAAATCTAAACAATGTTAAAGGCTTTCGAGGAAGGAAGCTCCATAACAGGGGTTGATATAATCGTTTTGCTGTTGTACTCTAATGACTCTTCTTTATTGAATGGGTATTAGGGGTGTAACCGTACACAGATGTCACAGTTCGGTACGTACCTCGGTTTTGGGGTCACGGTTCTGTATGGTTCACGATACAGCAAAGTTAAGCAACAAAAAGTTCTAAAGACTGAGGCTTGGTTTGTTTTCATTTATTTTAAATAAACAGCAGTGCCGGGCGGTACATGAAGTCGAGGGTGTGGGCCGGTGCGGGGCACGCAGTTACAGAAGCGCTGACTGAATTTTATTTGGTGCAGAAGCAAGTCTCCGTGGACCGGCAGGAAACATATTTTTAAATGTCGTTATTATTTTTCTTTGTAAGGTTTTCCTTTCCTGAGTGGTGGTACTTAGAGATCGAGTATGAAGTTGCTTAAATTAGGTACGCATGTGCGTAGCAAGACTGAAATTTGGTGCGTATTTGTCGTAATTCTCGTACGCCAATTCTTGCATGCGTACCGCTTATGTCAATCCCTGTCGATAAGCCTTCTGTTTTATACAAACCACTCCTCTTCTGAACTTACTGCACATGCTCAGGCTGTCTAGAGCCTTCTTAGTAATTTACAGAATAGTGAGTGAGTGTGATCTCATTTTGTCTCTGAAGGTGCCAGAATATCTCCATCATGTCAACAAACGCTTGGAGGAGGAAGCAGATAGAGTCATCACATACTTGGACCAGAGTACACAGTAAGTCTGCTGACCTCATGGCAAACTCCTGCTAAAATTTAAACCCTGTCTGTTTGTCTGTGTATCTATTGAAAAAATGGAGTGACTCCTTGTGTCATCTCTCTTAGAAAACCCCTTATTGCAACTGTAGAAAAGCAACTGCTTGGTGAACATCTGACCGCAACACTTCAGAAAGGTACTGTCCAGGCTTTTCTTTTCTCTGTTCTGTTATCATGTTCTTGTTTGAGTATATTGTTATACCAAATACAAACTGGAGGCAATTTAAAACATAACGCAGGATAAAAATGGTATTTGTTTGATTTTAAAGAAACTGTCCATTATTTGTTATTTGCTGTTATTTGTGTGCGGTGTCATTTTAGTGTAAATCGAATAAAATTCAGTTTAAAAACGTATTTGACGTGTTCTTTCGTTTCCCAGGCTTGAATCACCTTCTGGATGAAAACCGCATCCAGGATTTGTCTCTGCTGTATCAGCTGTTTAGTCGTGTTCGAGGTGGAGTGCAGGTTCTTCTGCAGCACTGGATTGAGTACATTAAGGTAGAGGATTATCTATAAGCGCTGTGATTACTGGGTTTATATTCCATCCTTGTCAGGACAAAACCATGTCTCCGTTTTTGTTTGTAAACTTTTTTTTTCTTACACTTTTACGACATCATAGTTACTGACACCCCTCCATTCAGTAGACCATGTATCCTCTATTTACTAACCAAACATGCAAGGAGTCTTCCTCTGTAATGCTTGATGGGATTGAAGAATACAGATTGAGCAATCTGTCAATATAAGTTCTCAATATAGGTGCTCTCCAGACCCTCCAGGGTCTTGGGTTCTCTCTTTGGGACTCTTCAGCTCGCCCCTCAGATTTCTCAGTAGAGTTATAGTGAGGGGCCTGTTGCTGTTTTTATATGTGCTATTTTCTGACCAGTTGGCTGAAGTCAACATAATCCTCCTTTCTAATCGTTCCTATGTTGCTGAATGACTATGGAAATTTGCCTTCTGTGTCACCTCATTTATGCCCCATTGACACGTGAAATTATAAGTGTCCCTGTAAGCAATTTTGATCCTAAAACAGTTCAGGGGAACCGATAATTGTGATTTTTTTGTTTTCTTCTGAGACTATATTCATTAAAATATATAACGGAGCAGACAGTACATTTTATTTGTCTCTGCGTTCAATGTGTTTGTACTACAGGCTTTTGGTAGCACAATAGTTATCAATCCTGAGAAAGACAAGACCATGGTACAAGAACTGCTGGATTTCAAAGATAAGGTTGATTCCATCATTGATGTGTGCTTCATGAAGAATGAAAAATTTGTAAATGCTATGAAAGAAGCTTTTGAGACCTTCATCAACAAGCGGCCAAACAAACCTGCAGAGCTCATAGGTTAGTGCTGTTTCACACTTCAGTTGTCATTTGGCCATCTTGAATTTATTCTAGTAATTCATAAGCTCCAAGTTTTACACCGTTGAACCAAAAACAAGACAACTATTATTTACTAACTGTGCTATCTACAAACTACTGTGGTCTAACCTTGCTTTGTTCATTTTTTTCAAGCAAAATATGTGGATTCAAAACTAAGGGCAGGAAATAAAGAAGCCACCGATGAGGAACTTGAGAAGATGCTAGACAAGATTATGATCATTTTCAGGTTCATTTATGGTAAGCACTTTTTCCCCTTATTTCCAGCTCTAAAAGCTCTACTCGATTTTGATCTTTTTTTTGTTCCTATTTCCGTAGGTAAAGATGTCTTTGAGGCCTTCTATAAGAAAGATCTGGCAAAGAGGTTGTTGGTCGGCAAAAGTGCCTCTGTAGATGCAGAGAAGTCAATGCTGTCAAAACTGAAGCATGGTTAGTGCTCCACATGCTAGTCACTGTATTACTGTGCTTTCTGTAGCCACACAAATCTATACCAGTGCAATGTCGCACGCCACTTTAAAATACAGTAATCCCCCTGTTGTTCGTGGGGGTTTGTTACAAGTGCACTCGTGTATAGTGAAAAAACGCGCGGTTGTGTTTTGGTCAAAAAAATGCCTTAAAATGCCTATTTTAATGGTGTAAACCCTAAATATGCCCCCAAATCTGCTCCCAGAACACTTTAATTTCATTTTAAACTCAGTTTAATGCATTATTCATAAAGGAAATGTAAAGATAAACCCGAGGTTTAAATATGGAAAAGTCATGAACGAGAGAGAGACAGAGAGAGTGAGAGAGAGAGGCCATGCACCAGGAGCCAGAAGAACTAAAATGAGTTTAAAAAAAAAACATTGCCACAAAAAACCCCCAAAAAAAGCGGAGAATATTTGCAGGTTCCGCGTTGTTTTGAAGATTTCCACATAAAATGATCAGTTTCGCTCTTAAAAAAAAACAAAAAACGTGTGTGACTGGGTCCGCGAGTCCCGATCCGCGCAAAACTTGGGGATTACTGTCATTAATATTTTCACCTAAACATCTTAACATATTGTACAGTGATTGTATTTTATTTTGCTGTTATTTTAGAATGTGGAGCTGCATTTACAAGTAAATTGGAAGGAATGTTTAAGGACATGGAGCTTTCAAAAGACATAATGGTGCAATTCAAACAGGTAACAATCTTGTTTTTGACGCTTTTGACAAGTTGAGCACTTACTTTTTAATTCAAATTTTCTTTCTCTTTTGATTCTTTATCCCAGTACATGCAGTGCCAAAATATCCCTGGTAACATTGAGCTGACGGTGAATATTCTTACTATGGGTTATTGGCCAACCTATGTCCCCATGGAAGTGCATCTGCCTCCAGAGGTTTGTTTAGCTGTTTCAATTATAATTCTTAGAGGATTTTATTTACATTGACTGTATAATTATGACAACCATGTTCGGGATGCTTTATCCCTTCAGATGGTGAGACTGCAGGAAATTTTCAAGACATTTTATCTCGGGAAACATAGTGGAAGGAAACTACAGTGGCAGTCGACATTAGGACATTGTGTGTTGAAAGCAGAATTCAAGGAGGTATGTGTGTTCCAGACCAGTTTGAGGTACAGATTAATCTTGATACTGGATTTCAGTGAAGAGCTAGAATTAATTGTTGTATGGAAAACTGACTTACTGAAACCAGTATATGGCATTAGCTTGCAGGTGAGGATTTGGGTGTATAATAAGCATCAGACACCTTAACAGCTAACGTGACCTTATTTTTCCTGAATTTGTTACAGGGCAAGAAAGAACTTCAGGTATCACTGTTTCAAACGTTAGTTCTGCTTATGTTTAACGAAGGGGAGGAGTTTTCCTTGGAGGAGATTAAACTGGCAACAGGAATTGGTATGAGTTTTTGTGTTCCATTGTATCCATCACATTCAGTAAAATGCCTGTAAAATTGTATTTCCAACATAAATGTGGTACTATGACATTAGGGGGTGGGCGGTTGTCAGAACAAAGTTAATGTGATGCTATGAACCAACCTTTTTTCAGTCGAGTGAAAATCCAGTCAAGGCATGCCGAATGGGCTGCTTGCAAATGCGAGTTCCGTTGAATTCATGAAAAGCTGCACAGAAGTGTGCCCACACAGCCAGTCGGAGGCAAAATCTTAGCTTACTATAGATATCAGACCTTCCGTCTACTTATTTTCTCAAATCACCTCAGGAGTTGAAGTGCTGATCTAGAATCAGTATTTGTGACACCTGTCCTAAATTCTGAGAAATCTGATTGAAGATTTGTCCTCCTAATGACTTGTGAATACAAGCCCTGATGTTGTCTGAAATATCTGCCTATATTGTTGAGGTTTCGTAATTCGATTAAACCACACTGGGTCTGCTCCACCTTTGTGAAGAGCTGGATGTGTTGATTGATGGAGGTTTTGGAATTATCTTTGTTCGCAACATTGCCTGTTTGCTATGTAGGAACATTTAATGTCATGACTGATCGGCTGCATTTGGGGTAAGCGGAAAATTGTGTTGTTTTTTTTTTTTTTTAATCAAACTCTTCTCCTAGCTCTCCTATTATCTTGGGATTTACTTTGAGCCCATTCATTGTTCAATATCTTTAAATAATTGTGTGACATCATATTATTGGCTTATATTTATGACTGTTTTAGCTGTAGAAAACGATAAGAAATGTTACCATTTTGCTCATATTTGATCTTAATGAGGTCACTAGAGCTTCTGCTTTGGGTCTGAACACATTTACACCACAGCACACTGTGAAAATTCTTTGCATTTAACCCAGTCACCTATTGAGGCAGTGGGCTCCCACCAGCCGTGGGCGCCTGCGGAGCAGTGTGTGGCGACATTACCTTGCTCAAGGGTACCCCAGTGGTGTCACAAGCAGTCCAAGGATTCGAACCTATGACCTTCTGATCACAAGGGCAATTTCCTAACCACTAGGCCACCCTGCACCCCAATTTGAACAATTTTAATTTTAATACATTTGTGGAGGTTTAAATTACTGGGGTCAATTTGATCCCAAGAAAAGATAAGTGTGAAACATTGGATAGAAATGAATTTCCTTTCATTCATGATTATTATAGAATTGATCCAAGTGGTGAACTGAAAGTAACCTCGAAAATATAAGTGTTTCATTGTATACAGAGGACAGTGAACTGAGGTCACTGTGTTACTGTGCTTTCTGTAGCCACACAAATCTATATCCGTGCAATGTCATCACTTTAAAATACAGTAATCCCCCGTTATTCGCGGGGGTTACGTTACAAGAGCACTCGCGTATAGTGAAAAAACGCATTGTGTTTTGGTAAAAAAAAAAAAAATGGTGTATGGTGTAAACCCTAAATATGCCCCCAAATCTGCTCCCAGAACACTTTAATTCAATTTTAAACTCAGTTTCATGCATTACCCATAAAGAAAATGTAAAGAAAAACCCGAGGTTTAAATATGGAAAAGTGACAAACGAGAGAGAGTAAGAGAGCGTGAGAGAGAGAGGTCATGCACCAGGAACCAGAAGAACTAAAAGGTAGTTGCCACAAAAAAGCAAAAAAAAAGCACAAAGTATTTGAAGGTGGTGAAGAGTGTGAAACACTGGATAGAAATGAATTTCCTTTCATTCATATTTATTATAGAATTGATCAAAGTGGTGAACTGAAAGTAACCTCGATAATATCATTGTTTTATTGTATACAGAGGACAGTGAACTGAGGCGTACTTTGCAGTCCTTGGCCTGTGGGAAAGCACGAGTTCTCACCAAAACCCCAAAAAGCAAAGACGTAGAAGATGGAGACAAGTTTTCTTGCAATGACGATTTCAAACACAAGCTCTTCAGGATTAAGATCAACCAGATCCAGATGAAAGAAACTGTATGAAAGCCCAATTCTGTCAGCCTTTTTTTTTTTTTAATCAGTGGTAAAATGTGGTTCCTGGCCATTTTTCATTGTACTTGATTCTGTTTTACAGGTGGAAGAGCAAGCTAGCACTACAGAGAGAGTCTTCCAAGACCGGCAGTATCAGATTGATGCCGCCATTGTCCGGATCATGAAGATGAGGAAGACCTTAAGCCATAACCTCCTGGTGTCTGAGGTCTACAACCAACTCAAGTTCCCTGTAAAGGTGAGCCTAAATGTGGCAACTCAACTAATATGAAAGTTTTTGGGTTTTTTTGACACGAGTACCACGAGTAACTACTGTTCTTACTATAATTCCGCCTTTGCATTTCAGCCTGCTGATTTAAAGAAGAGGATAGAGTCACTGATTGATAGGGACTACATGGAAAGAGATAAAGAAAACCCTAATCAGTACAACTATGTGGCTTAGATCGAGAGATGGCTCAACAATTTGATGAATGGATGGAAGAAAAGAAGAGTGGAAAATCCCCAGAAAGGGGAGGCTGTACTCAGTGAACATGTGGAATCAAAACCTTTGCTCTAGTTGATGTTAACTTTACCCTCTCTAACCCAGCGACCGACAACTGAATGGATATTGCTCCACCAGTGTTGTCAGGGGTATGTTTTCCACTGGACTGCATGCCCAATGGAGAAAAATATATTATTCAGTTACGGAGCTCTTCAGTAAAACTCGGACAATCCCAGACACACCTTTTTTTTTGCTTTCTTTCTTTTTTTTATTTACTCAAAGGAAAACTGTATTTATTTTCAGAATGGGTTCTAAGTCAATTTCCTTATGGCATCATTCTTTTTTTTAAAAATTCACATTTCCTTTTAATTCACTGTGTATCCTGTGCAAAATGTTATCACGTGTTTGGGGGGGTATTAATAAAATGAGACATTTGTTCGGTCAGTGTTGTATTAGGCATGAGTGTATAAAATAGGATTCATTTCTCATTTTAATGGGGGCTATACACACAGATGCACAGTTTGAATCCTTATAATTTTAGGTCATTGGCTGAAATGGGTGAATGAATTTCCGGGGGGCGGGATTAACCATGCCAAAATGGTTTCGTTACAGGATTTATTCATGCTGTTAAAACACTAACGCGTCAGTGCACTCACTTTGTCAAAACAAAACCTTGATGTTTTTTTGTTTTCTTTGTTTTTCCCTGATTTGAAAATATCAGCTGCCATTTACACTGTCAGATTTTCATGATAAATCAGAATAGATACAAGGTTTTGTGCTGACGGTAATGACAAAAGTACATAGACCTTGCATCCAAACTTTTTGGCTACAGATTAAGCCATATTTAAGACAAAATCACCTTGTTAACTACATGCGTTTGGTTTAGTTGGTGATGAGGGTTGAGCTGTGCCTGTAAAACTGGCACAGACAGTTCAATACAGTGAGCTGTGAACACAATGAACAGAGATGCCTATTTGGGTTCCTCCAGAAACCTAGTAGTTTCTATAAGAAGCGTTATCCTAAGTGTCACCCAGTTTGTATAGCCTTTTTAAAAAAAAGGCATATTATACTGAGAAACTCCTGTATGGCATCACTGGATTAACAGAGTTGTATGACAATGGTGTTTCGATAAATGTTTAAATGGACAGCTGTCCAGTGTCTGAGTACATTTGCCTGTTTTTATTGCTTCAGATTAAACAACTTTGTGTTTCCATGATCATTTCCATTTTCTACTAAGGGGTCGTTTGCCGCTTTATGTTTTTGAGCCCTGAAATGTGTGTTGATCGGTGAGAGGAGTGGTACTGTTTTCCCCCTCTCCAAAGCACCTCCATCATCTAAGCCACTTATTTTTAACCAAGGTTACTGGAGCCTTTCCCAGGCAGTCACAGGGCAAAAAGACACTGGATAGGGTGGACAATTGTTCAAACACATTCATGTACACACCTAACATCTCCAATTTGCCTGGCATGTCAGTGTACTGTCGGAGGAAAGCAGAACAGCCATGCTGACACGGGGAGAACGTAAAAACTATACACAGGCACTTCCTGGGGGGTGACAGCATACTCCTCAAAGACACCTGAGCAAACCAAAAAACACTTGCTTACTGAGTGGAGGAGAATGCACTGTCGCCACACACTGTGGGCCTTTAGAGTGAGGGCTGGGAAACTACAGGACCAGAGGTTGAGAACCACTTCTTTCAATAACTACTGCTCTAGAGTGCCCAGGTACAGTCGTGGAGGGATGGTGTTCAGCAAAGTTTGCTGAAACACCTGGTTCACCTTACCTTTCAATTGTCAGGTGAGTGGGTTCGAGGAAGGGAACCACTAAGCTGCTGGACACCACACCAACAGGAACTTGACAATGACTTTGCATTAAAATACATAGTTTAACATGGAGTTGCAGCTGTACCAGCATCTACTCTTTGTTCCACATGATTTTTTAAAAGTTTTCTGTGGGAATTTGTGCTCATTCATTCTGTACAGCATGTATGTAGATATTTATTCTGTAGACACTTCTGTACAAGACGGCTCGTATTGAGTTGAGGTCAGGGCTCTGTGCGGGCCAGTCAAGTTCTTCCACACCAAACTCACCCAGCCATCTCTTTATGGGCCTTGGTTTGTGCATTGTGGCACATTCGTGTTGGAATAGAGGCCACCTTAAATGAATAATTAAGAGGTGTACCAATAGTTTTGTCTATATCTTGTCTATTATTTTGTAAAATAATAGTCTGGTGTGTTTTAGGTTTTCTCTTTTGAACCAATAATAAGATTTTGGGGTGTTTAGAGGCTGTGTTCCTGTTCCCCATGTGCTTCTTCTACACTGCTCTGCTGCTGCTCGCCGTGAAACGTCGACAACTGTCGCAAAAGAACGTAATCAGCGGTGGAGCAGCAGTTCAGGAGCTCGGTGTGGTTATTCTCGCCTGGTTATTTCACTGACCGGCTCCTATTATATGTGTTTTTTTTAATAGTCACGGGCTCCAAAATCAACTGTAAAAGCTCCGGAATCTAGGACCGAGACAGGAGCGGCCAGCAGAGATGTTTAAGAAGTAAGCGCGGGGCTCTGGTTTGTGCTAAGCTGTGCAGGCCGGACAGGAGAGTCTGAGTGGAAACGGAGGATAGTTGTGGAGAAATTAGTGTGAAAAGTAACAGATCTGTAGTTCAGGTGTTGCACTTGTGAGATGTCCAATTTCTGAATTTTAGAAACGGCCCTAAGCTCACAGCTAGCCCGCTAATCTGTGCGTGTGCGCTAGTAGGGACGAGAACTTGTGTAGATTTGTTCTGCCTTTCGCCCAGCCTGTCCACATGTACTTAAACAGATACAGCTGCATTTACAGCCATAGTGACATGGTTGTATGATATAGTAATAGTTACTGATAACAACATATATATATATGTGTTTGTGAAAATATGTATGCATGTGTGTGTTTGTTTATATGAGGTTTGATAGAAATATAAAGCGGTAATATGTGTCTTAAATGATCACTGAGTCTTCCTTTTCTGTCACAGATTCGATGAAAAGGAAAATGTTTCAAACTGTATTCAGCTGAAGACCTCAGTAATCAAAGGCATTAAGAATCAGCTAACAGAGCAGTTTTCTGACATTGATTCATGGCTCAACCAGATAATGCCCAAAAAGGATCCAGTGAAAATTGTAAGATGGTATGAAGATGTTTTTTTTTCCTTTTATGTATCTTTTAAAATGTGTATCTAGCTGAAAGTGGCATTTTTGATTTGCATTTCCTGTTCTCATTTGTTTTCTATTGTAGTCATGAACATATTGAAATTCTGACAGTAAATGGAGAGCTGCTCTTCTTCAGACAGAGAGAGGGACCATTCTTCCCAACCCTGAGACTCCTACACAAATGTAGGTTCTGCAAGTCATCACATAAAAATGTTCCTAGCAACAAGACACCTCAGTACAACGTTTCTCAAACTTCTTTGTTCTTGTGCCTAAGCTTGTCAGACTTTGGGACTATGTATGAGGTGTCTTAATTTTAAGTGAAAGGGCAATGTTTTTTGTATCGGGCTCATCGTGTAAGTCGGTGTTGTTAGATGGTAGCTTCCCAAAGAAAGAATCCAGACTTGCTTTCTTTGAACACACCATGGTTTATGGACAGCTCTCGTAAAGTTTGTGCGTGTGAATGACTGACTTTTGACTGATGCAGAAGCAAGGCTTCACGGCAGTAACCTTCTCAACAGGCCCCGGGCCTTAGTAGATATTACCTCAGTTGTGTATTAAATGAAGGACAGTCCCTCGAACTGAAAATCATGTAAATACACATCAGCATTATATGCTACTTTGTGTTGGGGAAGGGTATTATTTTGTGCATGTTATAATCTTTATTTTGTGGGATAACATTCTGTTAGAGTTTAATGTTTTGTCTGCAACATTACATCATGCATATTAGGGTTTTGCTAGCCATTGTTAGCATTAGCTGTGTTTTCCTCTATCAAATTTTCTTGCCGATCTTCTGATGATGAGGCAAAGCAGTCTTGGTACATCCCAGCATTTTGTATTTCTGCATGTAACACAGACAAGCTGTGGGGAAGACAAGACAGTGTGGCTTCCTTTTCTCAGCTTCAGCCTAGATTTTACTAGACTGCTTAGACACAACTACTGACTAAGTGACTCTGACACCTATTGTTAATTTGTGCATGTGCAAGTGTTATGCAAGACTATAGATGGTCTTTTATACTTAATTGAATGAGGCAGCATCACCTCATTGGAGTTCGTTCTGTTGCCTGTACCAAGCCCATCAAGATCCGACAAAATATTGGGTTCCAAAGGCCAGTTGTCACAAGTTACATCACGCTTGTTTTGGGCTGAAACGGCTTTCAGAATATCTCTGGCGTTTGATAATAGGGATGCAGCAATAGTAAGAGGAACTTATAACATTATTGTGTAGCTAACATTAACAGCTTAAATATCTCTGATTGTATGATCGTCACTGCCTGCTCTTTTTAATCTTTAAAAACAAAAAAAAGTATCTTTGTTTTTTAGTAAAGTGTAGAAGCTAATTTAATTGTGAGGCTATTTCAAAACATCCTGCGATTCAGATTTTTAAAACAGTGCTCCTTTGTTTTTGTTCAAGGTTACTTGACTGTACACGAGCTGGTGGATGAATGACCTAAATGCTGTGTTTTTCCTCTTACAGATCCCTTCATTCTTCCACACCAACAAGTTGATAAAGGAGCTATCAAGTTTGTTCTTAGTGGAGCCAATATCATGTGTCCAGGATTGACATCACCAGGAGCCAAACTCTACCCTGCTGAAGTAGACACCGTAGTTGTATCCTTTGAAATGTAGATATTTTTTTCGTGTGTTCATAAAATGGGGTAAATTGGCATTGGATATCTAATATTAAAAATGAATTCTCAGGGCTCCAGATGGCGACTAAAATGGTCGCCAATGTGACTATAATGTGCAGATATGCACCATCCGAGTCTGTCGTTTCTGCGACCCTATCAGGGAATTTTGTCTCATTTGGATCGGGTAACTCGAACGCATAGTCAGGCAGGTAAACTATGTCTATGCCCAAACGACTCTCCATTTTTCCAAATCAGATTTGTGCCAAAATGTTCAAACAAAACTTCCCTAATATCAAACAACATTCATTCAATATTCATTCTCGCTTGTGAGATGTTCAATTTCGCCGCTAGTTTTTCAGTTTCGTTGCTGGCTTTTCAGTCACTCCAACCCGTTTTACTTTTTCGCTGCTTGAGGATTCGTTTGCGGTTCTGGCACAGATCTCTCGTGTGGGTGGGGCTTAGACTCTTTTGCCAGCAGGTATGAGATTTGTGCACAAGATCAACTCTACGATTAATCAATTGTAGGTATTGATCAAATATGTTCATTATGCTGTTCTAGACCTTGTGCACAAATCTCAAACGTGATCCTGACTGGCGGCAGTTGCTGCTGTCTGTCTTAGAAGCCCGCGTATCTCTCAGAGTTCCGGGGCACGGAGCTGTCACTCAAGTACCTGCTGGCAAATGAGTCAAAGCCCCGCCCACACGAGAGATCTGTGCCAGAACCGCAAACGAATCCTCAAGCAGCGAAAACGTAAAATGGGGTGGAGTGACTGAAAAGCCAGCAGCGAAACCAAAAAACTAGCGGCGAAATCGGAAGTCTCACATGCAAGAATGAATATAGAATGAAATTTGTTTGATATTAGGGAAGTTTTGTTTGAACATTTTGGCACAAAGATTCCATAAAAGAACCGACTGACACAACTCTATCGAGAGCACTGTCAACAGATTGAATTTCGTTTCACAGGATTCTCATGACCTGGCAACCTGTTGCAGAGTGCATTCTAAAATATACGAAAAATAAACATTAACTACACAAGAAACACTGTTTTACTTCTGCAACAATTTAGTCCGTGTCAGGATTTCTTGTTCTGTTTTAACGCTCTTTACATGGGGTGAGACTGGAGACAAAATGTGCCATGACGATATATGGTTTTATTTATATCACATTTGACAGAGATGATGGCTCCTTTAAAAATTATTTGGCTCCTAAATATTTTGGATTTTGTGTCTGGAGCCCTGAATAAAAGTTCGTCAGTTCATGAAATGGTCTATTTTTGTCCTTGATTCATTGTCAGGCCATAATGGCAGAAGGGAAGCAGCATGCACTCTCTGTCGGAGTCATGAAGATGTCTGCAGAGAACATGTAAGTGTCCTTGCCTTTTCTAAGCACAGATAAAAAAGTTTAACGGAATGCAAAGTTGGACATATTAATTGAAATCCATACAAGTAATGGATAGTGCATGGATAGTGCATAGTACATTTTGACAGTCCTTTTTTTTGTAATATTTCACCCCTTTCTTTCCTGAACAGAGAAAAGGTTAACAAGGGCATTGGGATCGAGAATGTTCATTACCTCAATGATGGATTGTGGCACATGAAGACATATAAGTAATGCAGTCATCTGAATGTGTTTGGGGAATTGATGAACTGCTATCATCACTGTATCTGTCTACTGTACAACCATGGACCCTTCTGCAAATCACACCAAATCTTTTGAATTGACACCGTTTTGATGCACAAATAAAAACTGCGCTCAAGTGACATGTTTTTTGTGGAGTGTATGGTGCCATAGAACAGGCTGTTCTTACTACAGCAGTGTGCAAGTAAAAATCACACCCAGAAAATCCATGAGCAGCTCACAAGCCAAGTACGCGGGGTCTTGAGTGTAGAGTTCATTCCAACAATGCAATACACTTAATGTAAACTAACAAGTCTTCCTAAGATGAGATATAAAAGAGTGTAAAACTTTTAACTCCTGTTCCTTTGGAAAGTTTTTTGTTAAGCATAAAACCTAAAGAACTTAAAAGGACTGGTACTATGATACCGGTTGGAGATTCTGTAGTACTATTCCAGCTTCAGGGGAAAGTTCAGAAGTCCTTCCGAGTCATGTGCTCCCAAACAATGCGTTTTGTAGACGTCTGGATGGTTTTATGTTTACCGATATAGCAGTGATGGTACAAAAAATAAGTTCAGGATATCTTACATTGATTAGAACTATTTATTGATAACCTTTTAAAACCGAAATCTTACAAATGATGGTATTCACGTAGAAAAGGGGACCTCAAACATTTTAAACCCCCAAAGATATTTAAATTCAGATCACCGAAATATTTGGATTGCTTTGTTTTATCAAACAGGTCACAGACACCAATGTACCAGAAAAGAAAACACAGCTAACGTGTACCAGTGTAGTTGACATGCCCCCCAAAAAAGAAATATATAACTAATTTTCTTCAGAATCAGTCTTCCAAAAATATTTTGGAAGTTGTCTGATGTAACAGTGCATTGTGCATGATTCATTCATTCACTGTATAATACTAATATATGCACCAGCCTCTTTTCTATTCCCTCAAATATAGTCCAAAATATGGCTCTGAATTGTGTCTTGGTCATTGGGTTAAGTAATGTGATCAGATTAATCCCTTGCTAGATTTTTAAATAAATCTTATGCAGTTAGGAAAGAAAAAGAAAAACATTTCACCATTTTAAAATAAGCAATACTCTCCCAGTAAACCCTTAATGTGCTTCATTCCAAATAAAGCACATTCTGTTACGCTGTACATTTCAGCATGTTCCACACTGCCTTGCACCGCTGCCAAAGTTAAATAATGCTCAATAAAAGCAATGCACAAATTGTTTATGCACACCATAAAGTACATCAATAGACTCACTGATAGACTCTAGTCATTGTCTGATCCTTTTGGAGGTAAAAAAGTCAAGGAGTCATGAAAGTTGTGTCCATATGGCCGTAGCCTGTAAACTCCATACATCATAACTTGCATCTGACTAGGGGACATTCCGCTGAATGTGATGGCCATGTCTGAGCAACACCCCTCGACAACATTATTGGGGTTTTGGAGCATGCTGTCAGAAATTAGGGAGCTCACAGTCTTTTTGTTGAACAGCCCTTTACCCTGGGCATCCTCTCCATTTTCAGCGAACACTCCGCTGTACTTCAGACATGTGGCAAGCTGCTTCTCTTCGCTCAGCTTCCACAAAGCATGTGCTTGCTCTGGGCATTTATCTTCATCCTTGAACACTTCCACAAGTCTTCTCACAGCCTCATAGCTGAGTACAATGCCGCTCTCATACTCCACATACTCTAGTTCCCCAGACTTTTGCACATGTCCAATGTAAAAAGGATCACTTGCCTTTTTAACCAGTACCAGATATTTCAGGTTCTCAATAATGGCAAAAGTAGTGGGCCGTGCCACAAAGAACCACCGGAGTTCCCCTGCGTTATCATATGCATGCTTGATGGCTTTACGCAGCCTTATCCACTCGTCCTGTTCTTGCTGGTCTATTGCCTCCAAAGCTTTGGCTGATTCAGAGCTGTAGAAGACTGACTTATCGCAATGTTTGCTCCAAGTATTGTTGGCAGTCGCCCAATAAACCAGGATCTTAGGAGTTACCATGATGATGCAATACACTCGCACCTGCTGGGTGAGTTCAGACATTTGTGTCTTTGTTAGCTTCTGAAGTTCTTCTTTACTGTGGGGTTTGACATGGTGGTAGAGATGTTCTTCTATCTGAGATGGAACTCCTGGACTAAAGGTCCCAAGAAGAGATAATACCAGGCAAAATATGCCACCTAAGACCACTCCCTTCAGAAACGAGCTGCCCTCGGACAACATTTTGCTGGATGACCCTAAAAGAGAAGAGTAGTCATTAAAGGGAACAACAAACATTGTTGTGCAAAACTACTGAAATCCATTGTGCACTTCAGAGGTATACAAGGTTCTTTGGCATTATATCACTGAACACTAACAATTTAAAAGTTCAGTTTTATATACAGTGATCCTTAATAAAGCCACTTTCATTGAAACATGTAAGGGAAGTAGAAAAATACAACTGTTGTCACGATATAACACTAACCGCACGGAGTCGATCACCTGAAGGAAAAACAATTGGTCCTCATGAGTTAAACCCATATGACAGTTGTAATGATCAGTACTCCACCAGGAAGTCCACCAACCCAGCTCTGTAAAACTGAAACGACTGAACACAGTCGTTCACTAAAAAGTGTCTTCATTACATGTATATTCAAGTATTGCCGTTATCTAGTTTCTGCATTTCGGCTTTTTAAAAGAGCTGGTAAACCGACTTGGCTGACATAGCTACCCGGACAGCGAAGACATTTTTGCCTTTCTCTCAAGTAACGAGACATAAACACACCATGTACACCACATACTTCATACTCCGATCTGAAGAGAAAGGTTCTCTTCCTAATAAACACGTATTCTCTGTAAAAGCATTCAAACAAGAGAACAAACCTTTCAAATGTGGAAGACGACGACTAGCTACTCGGCATGACGGTTAAATACACACGGAAAGATTGCCAGTAAATGTCTGCGCTGAGATCAGCTGTTTGTGTGTTATAGGTTACTGATAGTTTACTGAGAGGTGTACGTAGCTGACTCTAGATCAGTAACAGACTGTTTGGCAAGCGAGCGCGACCGGTGACGTCAAGGCCATGCGCCATGGGAAATGTAGTATAAAAGACACATGCCGAAATCCTACAGGCACGTTTATCCACAAAAGACGACACAAAATAATATTACAGGACTTCTAGTTAATTTAATGATCGTTGTTTCGATGAGAAAGTACCCACATTGATTTTTAAGCTTATTTTTGGTTTGTGTATTCTTCAGTTTCACTACGGAAAACAGAAAAGAAATTGCAAACCGGCTTTTATGTAGATGCAACTTGTGTAGAATGAATGCATTTCTATTCGATTTTTGGTTATTCGTATTTATGCCGTAATAAAAGAAGTAGCCAAACAGGACATTTTCATATATCAAAGCAAATCCAGCAAAAAAGATATTCTCAAAAATACGCTAGGGGGCGTCTTGTTTCGTGACCAGACCAGACAGGGCAGTTTCCAGCGGCGGTACGATTTTCTTTCACATTACTTTTAAGTTAAATGTTTGCAGGATACATTTTGTGAAAAAATAAAGGAGACTTCCTGTGTAGTATTTATAATGACCGTTTATACTGCAAAATGACACATTTCTATATAACCCACATGCTAGTATGATCAAATATACACTAGTAGCTATTAGGACGCCTGATCATTACAGAAACTGGGGCTTTAATGACATTGTATTAAAATACATAAACTTTAATATGGAGTTGGTCCCCCTTTTGCAGTTATAACAGCTTACACTCTTTTGGAAGGCTTTACACAATATTTTGGAGTGCTTCCAAAGGGAATGGGAATTAGGCCTAGCTCTCAATCTCTGTTCCAGTTCATCCCAAAAACGTTGAATAAGTTTGATGTCAGGGGTCTGTTCGAGCCAGTCAAGTTCTACACCAAACTTATCCAACCATGTCTTTATGAAACTTGCTTTGCGCACTTGGGCACAGTCATGCTGGAATAGAAAAGGTTCTTCCCCAAACTGTATCCACAAAGTTGCGTTGTCCAAAATGTCCTGGTATGCTGAAGCATTAAGATTGCCCTTCACTGGAAGTAAAGGACCATCTGAATAATAAAGAGGTGTGCCCCAATACTTTTGTTCGTATAGTGTAAGATTACGTCCACTGTGTAAGATCACTGGAATCGACATCAGCATGTAATAATAAGGAAAGGTGATTCGGTTCACCTCTGATGTCAGATACAGAATTAAACATGCGCTCAGCTTGGTTGTTGAATAAGAGTTCAAATCGTATTTATATATTTATGAGATTACGTAGATCCTGCTCTGTAGCAAGCTGGGCCTGGAGCAAAGCACGTAAATTACTTATGTTAGTATTGCTGATGCACTAACGCAAACTTGCACAGCTTGATACGTAGGATGGGCAAACTCCAGTTCTACAGCACTGCAGATTTGACTGTGTCCCTCATCCTAACACGACCAGCTTAACCTGTTATGGGTCTGGCAGCAACTGTAAGTTGAATCATGTATCTCGACTGTGATCCTGACTGGAAGCGCCAGTTAAATGGTTCACGTAGGTAATGGTTTAAAATAACAGGTTTCCAGCCTTGACGCTCAGCTGATCTAATCTCCAGTAATTGGTATGAAGGCAAAAACTACAAGTAGTGGAGAGCGTTATGGAAATTCTTCAACATATCAGTGCTATAATGTGTTATATAGTGCTATATAATGTTATTTAGAGGCATAACAGTATTAGAATGAATATCAAACAGGCATGTATCTTCAACTGAGATTTCCATGGCATAATAATCCCAATTTTTCATCAAGTGATGCTGTTGCTTACACTCCAGTATACACAGTATCTTCAATAGCCTGGTTATTATAAATTCAGCTGCTCACAAATGTGTGCACTGCTGAAAATGCCATTCAGAGAAATATGATTGATCACATCTCTGTATGCTTCGATTACAGCTGAAATCACTGTAATCGAAATTGTGAAAAAGCAATAACAAATTTGGATAATTACGAGCCTTACATGCACACTTTTACCACATTGTTCACAGACCGTTTAAGACACTACAAAGTCAGCTCATATTTACTGTGAGGCAGCAGATGGTCTGGCAATTAGACTTCCAAATAAAACACAAGCATCAAAAGACATTATCAAACACATTTGCATGCAGGTTTAGAATCAGGATACGAAACAGCAGTGCAGTAGACCAGACAGAATATGAGAAGGATAAAAATGAAAAATGTGCACCAAAGCACTGTGTGGCAAATGATTCTGTGTGAATACCTCCCCCCCCCCAACTTCTCATCACATGAGGAACTGAAAACCACCTGGACAGTGATCGGCTGAGGGCACGTTACTCAGTAACTAATCAAGCACAGCACTATAATCTCTCTTACCAACTCACAGCCCATAAGATATAGAAAAATCTATTTCAAATAACTAAATGAGCTGGAGAATGTGCATATTTTGCACTCCCTCTTTCTAACTGCGTATGTTGATGAGGACGTTATTTGTTAGGTGTGTCTTAGGTGTATGTGTTTTATTCAGTCATAAGATGGAAATGACTTCTGCACTGCCTTCCTTTGTTCCTGGATGTGTACTGTACACGCCTGGCCCTTTAAGATGAGCCATCGCACTCTAGGCGTGTTTCTCTATTCCCATTCACAATCCAGGTTTGGGCTCTGCGGAAAAAAAGATAATCGGCCACCACATCAGGCAGCCGCCAGTATTTTTGTTTTTCTTTTTTAAAACCACAAGCAGCGGAAGCGACTGTTTTCTCTCTTGTACTGTGGAGCATGTACACACCTGAGGAGGGACGGCGTCCTGCGGGATAAACGCCGTTTACACAGAAACGACATGAATGTCAGTCGGTCAAGGTCCACTCGCGCTCCAGCTGTGTTTCCAAGCCCTTCCTTCTAACCTGGATAAATACCGTGAAAAACTCTCCTTTTTTGCGCTTTCAATTTCAAGCTCTACCGTGGGTGTATGGAAACGTCTTGAAAACTGATATGGGATTTTTTTCCTGTCTGGAAAAGAACAGTGTTTGTAGAAATCGACGATATATGAGTGGTTAACATTGGCGTTTAACACCAGACATATGGACTAGCATGGGTGGCTAACACCCCTCCACCTCCAGACGCATCTCCACAGGCGCAGAAAAACAGCGAAAATATGTGATTTTGCGAAGAAATGTTGAACTTTGTGCTCGTCAACTGGCAAAAATTAAATCATTTAGTCAGGAAATGCTGTTCTGTTGAGTTTCTCCGTTAGGGTCTGCTGTATTAACTTTCGGGGTGGTGAACGTTTCGCGCAGTATCTGTCCAATCTCAGAGTGAGTGTAAACAGTCTGCTGGGGTGTTTAGCGCGGTCTCTGGTCCACACACATACACACACACACTGTTGTGTCGTTACCGTGTCACTATGTCTGCGGTAATGATCCCGAAAAAACTGACTCGGAAATGGGAGAAACTCCCGGGGAAGAACACTTTTTGCTGCGACGGACGCGTAATGATGGCCAGGCAGAAAGGCGTTTTTTACCTGACACTGTTTCTCATCGTTGGGACCTGCACTCTATTCTTCGCCTTCGAGTAAGTCCTTGTCTAAAGGTTTTTTGCATGTCTTGTTGCTCAGATGTTTGGCAGGCAAGTACCTTCGCGCAGTGCGGCCTGCAGTAAATCTCATAGAAGAGAACGTCAGTTTACGGTTCGTGTTGTACTGTAAAGTCGACACCAAGGCCTGGAGACATGAGCGCTGACTCCTGTCTTTCTGTCACAAATACAGGCTGCGTCCTGCCCATGGCATATGATCTTAAAACACACTGTCAGTAATGCATATAGACCTCCAGAGGGTGTGGACTATATAACATGTTTAAGAAATATATGCATGGAGATTTCCATCACCGTGTACCACCATCACTATGTTCCTTTCCATCCATTACAGCACCATCACTATGTGTCAGTATGGTGGGCTGGTGCTACTTTAGGGTTTTCACTGTCACCCTGGCTTCTAAGGCCATCTCATGGTATCCTTCATCAGGGAGAAATGCATTTGGTGGAAGAAACTTAGTAAGGTTTGAATATTCCTCTTGGGGACTGACTGAGCTTGAGAAGACACTAAAATAATTCGGAGGCATTGATAATAAACCTTTTAGGAGTGTAAAGTTCACGATTAAATATTCTCACCATATTAAGAAAATGGAAAAATGATTCAATTAAGGCACAGTTTATTAATGAAAGCGGGTGGTTTATAACATGAATGTGCTGGACTTGTTTGATGATTGGCTGAGCATTTTAAACAATACAGTTATCAAATATCATAATTAATATCCTCTCTGATGCATCACCACTATGCACATTGTCCCATTTTTGCATTGCAATATGACGGTTTTCCTATGCAGTGAAACACACCTAAAGCATCCATTCTTCCGCACAGGAAAGGTTTGTGTGCCTCAAGTCAGTGATGAGGCAGGTAGAGTCATATGCTCCAGGCTGGAACTGGCTCAGTCTTCTAATGTCTGGGGGTTGTTTACTGTATGCATTTCTGCTAATTACCCCTCATGGGGACGGAAGGAAATGGAACTACTCAGCAGACATGTAACTTAAAACTCTCCATTACGGTAAAATTTGCGTTGTTAGGGCTCAGTTCCCTTAATAGGCTAATGTTAATGTCCATGTCAATTGGACAATAAGTTTAGTGTTGTAAATGATGTGATATTTTTCATGTAACTTCATGTTTATTGCCAGTTTAATGACTAATTCAGTATCAGTAGTCGGTCCAGCGTTAGGCTTTTGACTTGAAGTGCCTTTTGGACTTTTGTTAAACACTGATTGATGATCTAACCTGAGCTTTAAATATTTCATAGACATCCCAAGTCTTAAAATTGTGCAGGAGGGGTTTTGAATTGAGTTCACCTCCCTTGTCTAGCCCTTTTATGTGCTCCGAGGCTTTGAGCTGACACAGAGCGAGAGCTTGCAGAACAGAGGAACAGTGTATCTGTTAGATGCCTGGATGTGGTCCAAGAATATCATTGCCCATCAGCAAGGCTAAGAGAGAGACACGCCAACCCAGAAGTCCATCAGAAAAAACGCTTATACACTGGAATAAACCCTATACTGGGATAAAGGAAAAAACCTTTCCTGCTGCTTTAATCAGTTGACCTTGGTTGTATCTTAATGGGGGTTAATCCTTATCACTAAAGATGAATCATTTTTACATCGAAAATGCAGTTTTCTAATCTCATGAGTCATAGTTTTACTAATACCTTATGTCAGCAACAGAACGTTTGAATTTTGGGAATTTTACCTTATAATACTGGGTTTGAATCGATAAGAGTTGTTGCGTATATGACGTAAGTAACTGATTATCTGAAACACCCAAATTAAATCAATGTAAGTTACAATATTGGTCAGAAGAACAGAATATGAGAAAATTACACAAAACAGTTCAGACCCTTTTGTTGCTGTGCCAGTTGTTCTTTGGATGTGGACGCTATTGTAAAAGTCCTTCATTTAAAGGAAACGACTGGATGTTGCCTCTGCTGGGAGTGTGTATGTGCATCTCTCCGTCTCAGTCTATTCCCACGCCTGGCTAAGCTGTTTCCTCTCAGACTGGGTTACCTGCCTGTGATGTTCCATAGCAAAGCAACCCAGTGGGACAGATGGAAGAGTAAAGCTCTCTCTCTTTCTTCCTCTTTCTTTCTCTCTCACTATCTCTCTCCCTTTCCTGTTTTTCCTCTTTTTTCTGTCTGATGAAAACAATAACATAACTGGTTGGCTAGTTCACCATACCAGTTAAATTCTTAAGGTGTAAGATACGTGATCTTTATATTGCTATGCCACAAATTACACAGTGCAACAGTGCAAACATGCCCACATTAAACCATTTAGTTGGATGGCTATGACTGTTGTAGCTGAATGGAGTCTGGAGTGTTTCAGTCATGTTCCATTAAAAAAAAGAACCTCTAGCATCTGTTCACCGAAGAGGGAGTGGCTGCTAGAAAAGAATATGTGAAGAATGTCTGGTGTTGCACAAGTCTACTTGCATTTGTTTCCTTTTACGCAGCCAGTGGTGCTACCTCACTCTGTCAGCAGCATCAGGACGTGGTCCAAGCCAAGCTTCAGATAATACTGAGGCATGAACAACTTGTTTTATTAACCAAAGTCCAGCAGTTCTTAAACACGGTATATCCAAGTGCCTTGGGCCTGTGGGATAAATGACCTTAGGGAAGGAAGCAACATTTACATTTTCTGTTTGCATTTTGCACCATAAAATATATTGAATTGAAATATATTGAAATATTACATTTAAAATGGGGTATGTTTCAGAATATTTTTCTTATTCCATACAACCCTCTATTTTCATCAGCCTCCTAATTTGAGTGATTGTCCTGCAGGCTCCCCAGTATCCGCCTCAATAACATTATGAGAGTGCTTTTACTCAACATGTATCATGTTGTTGCACAGGCAGATTTGGATCACTAGAGTAGACGCCGGCCAGACACTGTGCCCTGACCGCCCCTTGAATCCGCTGAGCTGTGTGTAAAACGGAGCAGAGGGAAGGCATAAGACTGACCTTGCCCTGACCATGCCAAGAGGATGTTGACAGCGTTTCAGATATACAGAGAGGCACACATCTGCCTGTCTCTCTCTCTCTCACCCTCTGTGAGGCCTCTGAGCCAGGGGCATTTTATCAATGGGCAAAGCAGAACTCCATTCTTGTGTTTTCTGTCCATTTAGTACTGTTACAATTGTCACATCAGCAAGGAATTATTAACCCCTTATTAAAGTACCATGGGATTTAGGTTTTGTCTCTTGATTATTTCAAAGATGCATTTAGTTTCATGCTGCACTTCCTTGTAATTCATCAGTAGGCTAAATACTTCCTTCTCCACCCAGCAGTAATGTGTTTTAGGGCAAATGGTCTGAATTGATTTTTATGGAAATGCACTTCCCTCTCCTTTGACTGTCTTTCTTTGGATGAAAAGTGCCTGATGATTATTTATAATTAACATTTCTATTAATCATCAACAGAATCTGAATATTCGGAATGTTCAGAATAAGAAGCCTTTAAGTAGCAACAAGTATTCGTTTTTTTAATTCATTTGTGTGCAGTGGTGTATCAGTTTACAAAAAAGCATCTTTCAGTTCCATGTAAGTCATGATTCAATCCATTTTTAATGCTGAATATGTTAATGTGTGAATTTTTCTATCTTCTGTAAGAGCATTTATTGCTACACAAAGTACATTTGGTTGTTTTTCTTACACTCCTAATTAGTGGTGGGCCGTTATCGGCGTTAACGTGAGACTCTTATCGGGCAATAAAAAGATATCGCCGATATTCGCCTGGGTCCTAATGCCCGCCTGCTACCTACAGCAGCTTCAACAGCCAGTACATCATTTTAATTCAATAATGAT
>JBBPDB010000032.1:1026068-1044495 GCA_037974465.1 Brachypetersius altus | reverse complement strand
GGGTAGGGTGTGTACATCGAATCTTCTCGCGCATACACACACACACACACACACACACACACACACACACACACACACACACACACACACACACACACAATAACAACTCAAACAGCTCATAAAGTTCTCACCTTCTTCTTCTGCACCTGCGTCTGCTCCTTTTCCGAGGCATTGGAGGGCTTCCGTCGTAACATGGTGCGCAGAGGGGGGCGATTTTGCTCAAGGACTGAACAATTAGAGCCGTGGCCAAGCTTACACCAACGCCTGTCACTCTTACTGTCACAACGGCCCACACTGACTCACAAAAGCACCCAGAGGAGGAAGAAACTGTTCTTTCTTCTCTGCTCTGCTGAGTGGAGAACTGTGAGTGAGAGGAAGTCACATGACCAGACAGGAACTTCTTTTTTGTTTTCAGGGGCTGGATTTGTTCAATCAAGTGGTTTATACCTGTGTAAAGACTAACAGCAAGTCAACAAAGACCCTCATGTGTCCTAAGTGAAGTTTCTTAAAAAGAAATGACCCCATGGCTTTTGACATTGTGTACCTGACACTGTGTAAGTCCTAAAGAGGTTGTTCCTTTTCTGTAACTACAGAATGTTTCTACACTTTCATCCTTCTCAGCCCCCTGATAGAGCAAACATTCAGTCAATTGATTAATCCTTCATTTTATGGTGGTACAGAAAATGCCGAACAAGTGAGCTTTTGCATCCAGCTTGCAAAACAAAGCCAGGTCGGGGAAACATCACAGTTTCAGGGGTGACTCATCCTGAGCGTAAAATGACTTAGACTTTTCAAAACTCAACTCCTACGTCTTCCACATGCTGAAAGGGACCAAATCACTAAGCTACAGGTTTTTAAGACATCATTACTTACTGAAGACCAGTGGCAAGTACAAGTAAACACATTGAATGCTTCATTATTTTATGTGGGTCAGTCTGGCACACGCTGTGAAGAAGTGATGCAAATTTACAGCTGAAATATTTTATCTGCTGTATCCCTTAAACACAGATTACTGCAAAAATGTGGTGCATTCTGGGAGCCAGAGGTTAAGCTTGTTGCCAAAAATTTCCACTGATTCTTCTAAAGTTCTGTAGAGTTGGGTTTAAAGTGAAATGTTACATTTTAGGAAAACTTAAGTGAGTGATTACTTTACATTGCATTCCTTTGGCAGACGCTTTTATCCAAAGCGACTTAGTCAGAATGGGTGGTGATGTGAACCTGAGGTCTGAAGCATTCAAATGCTTCTAAAAGTTCATTCTCCGAAAGTGGAAATAGCCAGAAGCCTGAGACATTTTGGCTTAAAACACAGTTTTAAAAATCCATTCATTTTGGCGAGGCACATGCAGGCAGATAATGGTATTAGTAGATAATACAAAAACTTATTTGGACTTATCTGGTTCCAATCTCCACCATTGTAAAGTAAATCAGGCAAGTTTCCTTACAATGAACCATTTCACAATGAACCACTCAGATCTTGAAGAACATTGCTTTTAAACATTTCAAAATTGACATTTCAATTTCAATTTTAAACATTTTCTCATGTATTGTTTTACAAGCTGGAGATCCTCTGCCCACCCAAAGACTCCGCCTTTTGTGAACACTGCTTTTGTACTAAATCATGACTTAGGTGTTGCAGACCTGCAATGTAGGTCCCTTGGTTATTGCCATTATTGTGGTCTAAACAAGAGGTATAGACGCATATAACTGTGGTAATGTGATGTTCAGTTGGTGTGATTGTGACTGATAAGAAGATTAGTCTGAAACAGCACTGTAATATTTGCCTAGATCTTTACATATTGGAGGAAAACCAACGGCCCTCACATGGCTATGGGTGCGCATGACAGTGAGCTGCACATTAGAAACACTGGGATGCAGTTAAAACAGCTTAAATACAGTAATCAAATGAAATACATAGAAATACGTCAGTTTTTCAGTGTGGTGAACCATGATATGATTCAGTGTGATACAATGTGACAAATTATGAAAAGTTAAAGACAAAGGTGTTCCTGGCATTAGGCATTTTGAAACTTGGCTGCCATGGAGCAGGTGTGAATAACCTAAACAATGTGTCACAGAAGCCATTTAACCACAAATCAAACCTTTATGAGGCCACAGGGTTTAAGGGGAGGAGACAGAAAATATAGGCCAGTTCCGAATCTCTTAGAAATAAGTTCCTATTACTAAACTATGTTTAACAGACATAGACTTTTATAGTCTTTGAATGCAGTTCTCGCCTTCGGCATTGCAACAAACAAGAAGTATATAAACAGATGACAGAGGAAGTTCTGCCATGTGTGTGTGTGCTGGCACAGAGGGTTATTTTTGTGTTCAGCCAGCCACATGATGAGTAGATGTCCCCATTTATGGGTCAAAGCTATCCTTTAGTTTAAGTGACCTGTTTCAGTGCAGGCACAGAGAGCTCACATGTTCACTCAGTGACCACAGAGTCAGAGCATCAGTCAGCTTGAAAGAAAAAGAAAATAAAGTGATGTAGAAACGGCACAGTTCTCTTCAGCCGTCAGCCCAACAGGATGATCTCATCCATCTCAACATCTGCTTTCACCCAGTAAAGTTCCTCACCCAGTCAGGGAAACACAAACAGAATTGTGAAAACACTTCTAATCGGTTGACCTTAGGGGCCCTTGTGTAAGACATGTAAACCGGTCTCTCTCATCCTGTTGTTCTAAAGCAAACAAAGAAAAGATGTGCAGATGTGCAGATAGAGGAAGAAACACAGAGAGAGATAGAGAGAGAGAGAGAGAGAGAGAGAGAGAGAGAGAGAGAAACAGAGAGAAAGAAAGATAGCAGACACCCTAAAAACCACATTCACACCTTCCTGCCACTATGACAGAAATGTTGCCAAGCAACAGGACCTCTGCTGGCATGAGCTCTTCAGAGGAAACAAAACCTCAAGAGCGACAGAAAGAGCCTTGGACCCGGGCTCAGACATTTAAACAGAACTATGAGAACATGCCTCGAAAGCACACTGGCCATGATAGATTTATGATTAACCACGAAGGGCACGTGTGGCTGCAGTTTTTCATTCCGAATAAGCAAGAGCTCAACTGGACAAGTGGAATCCGATGTGCGTCTGATTGTCTGGAAGGAAAACCTGCAGCCATACAAGCCCTTCGTTGACAGCATTGGTTTATCTTCATGTTGTATCTTCATTAAAATATGTATACATACGTTACCGAACAGAGACTAATTCATACACATTTCCAGTAGCCGTAAATCACTTTAAAATACAGTGTTTTTATTCATGCGTATTTGTTGGTGGTAAAATGTATTACAATATTTTAAATTACAATATTATAAAAGCTATGAAACAAATATCAATACACAGACATTCTGGACGATACTTAAATTATTAAGTATATATATATTATTTCCAAATACTAAAATAAATTCTCATTTTCTCATTTTTGTGTGTGTAATAAATTATTGTGACCATAATTAGATCAAACTGATCCATGTTAATGAGGTCATCAGCATGTAGATTCAAATCTGTATTATAATTACCGACATTATTATTATTCTGCTTGGACCTGAATGGCTACTGCAACAGTAGAGTATGGTCATACAAACAGGAAATAACTCAAAACACACTGATAAAAGTCATTTGGGACTATTTACTTCAAGAGATCTTTCTAAAATTGTGTTTTAAGTTGAGAGGGGCTATCAAACTAAATGCAGAAGGATAGGGTTGAAAAACACTTCATTCTACATATTTCAAAAAGAGTATAAGAGTATAATAAGAGTTTTTTTAGGAATTCTGTAATTGGGAAAATTATCTTACAGTAATATTGATTTAGTTCAAGGGAGTTTGGAGAGCACTGGGCAAGGCTATTTGTCTATTTATTGTTTCAGCTATGCTCTTTGCTTATTGTTCCCACAAGTTGAGCATTGCTGGAGTGGTGGTGGTTGTGTTAGGGACTTGGAGGAGTGCTTTGGAGTTCAGGTGTCTGGAGAGTTCATAGCAAGGCCATAGGCAGGAGCAATAGCAGCAATGAGATAGAGGAGACAACAGCGGAGGCTCCGTCTTTCAGGAAAGGCTCTGTATTGCTGATCATCCAATCATAGACCTCCGTCAGGCCCTGACTCTTCAGTTCTGGACCCACTTTGTCTCGGATGACCTGGTAGTACGCGTCTAGCCACACAAGCTAATGGGAATTGGAAATATTACAGTCAAATGATCAAATAGAATGATCTATTTACACTGTGGGTAACACGTGGAACTAGATAGTAATGGCCAAATGATAAACAAACAAAGAAAACAAAAACACAATTAGCAATTACGTATTAATTAATGGGGCATATTTTAAAAGTTCTTCATTTTAAAACTTTAATGCTCACGGCCCTTCTCTGGGTAATTTTATTACACTATTACACCGATTATAAACTACATTTCAGCTATTTTATTGCTCATTCCACAATTACAGGAAACTTATGCCATGCTCATTAATTAATCTTTGTTAAAAAAGGAGCTATAGCTCAGATAAGCAAGTAAACACACATTTCAAGAAGTACTCTTCAGCAGATAAGCTTGAGATGTGTTACTGGGGAATGATGTCGAGGGAGACTTTCAAAGGAAACCAATTCTAATTACATTGTCTAAATTCCGACAATCCTTGCAACTACGACAGCACAGACAATGCTTTCCGCATCATTAGTGGAGAATGTTTTATTACCTGTTCAAGGCTGAGAATAGAAGTGTCAATCAGCTTTCTGTCATAAGGGACCAGTGACACAGTTTCGAATGTCAGGTAATTATTACCATGCTAGGAAAAAGACAAACATCAAAAAAAATCAACCAAAAACATCCGCACCTCTTGTGATTATGTGTTCTTTGTCTGTATAATAAGGATTTTTCTGTGAGCTTCACTTACCTGTGTTTTAGCTGCCACAATGACAGCCACATCCTCAATTCGTATTCCGAAATCATTCTCCTTATAATAACCAGGCTCTGTAAAGGAGAATGTAACACTTTTCCCTCACACTACTGACATTATTGGACACATTATTGGCCTGATTAATGCCTGATTACTGCTGATATTGGTAAAATACATCTTAAACTACATTTTTTTAAAGTTACAAACTTACCGATGGATGTGAACATGCCTTCGTTGAATGGAATATTGTTGGACTGAAAGCCAACAGGCCCTAGGAGGAAGGATATTAAAACACATAAGACTATGAAAGACTATGAGAGAAATGTGGGTAAGGAACAGGTGGGTAAGGACAAGCATAAACCCTTGGTTTTATACGGTGTCAGAAGAAAGCAAAGACTAGTTAGTTCCATAAAATGGATAAAATCATCCTTCAATATACTGAAAGGTGAAAGACACTGTGGGATAAAGAAAACAGAAAAGGCCTGCATGCACTGGAATATACACTGGAGATTAATTTGTGAGCAGGTATTATTTGGGTAGTGGATCACTCTCGGCACAGCAGTGACCCTGAGATGGCAGTGGGTTGATAACGTGTGTGTTGCACAGAGTGGATCACAGCGGTGTGATTGTAGGAGCAAGAATATTCTTTTTTTTAATCTGCGACAAGGTAAATGTGTCAGTGTGGACACAGTGCTTTAAAGTTACCTAATTAAGTGCTTTAAAGTCATCAGTGTATTGATTGACAGTGTATTCTGTGGTGGAATCACTGGAGAGTGCCCTTATTTTAGTTTGGATATGGTGCTATCGTCTGTAACATATAAGTCATGATAGAATACAAAGACAATGCAGCAAACTTACACTCGTGAACTCCAAAGTAGTTTCCCACACCATGGCCTGTACCATGACCATAATTCAGGCCCACCTCCCACAGTGCTCTGCGGCCAAGCATCTCAATGTTGACACCTTTAAAAGGACCAGAACAATGCTGGTGAGCAGAATACTTTGATGTTGCTTTGAGTAAAACTGCTGGCTAGAGGGAGACCTCTTGTGGGAGAAAAGCAGCAAAGTATGTTTGTCTTGCCTTTAGTGCCTGCTGGGAAGATGGTCCTTGAAATTTCAATGTTTCCCATGAGCACCCTTGTGAAAGCATCCTTGTTGTGTAAAATTAAGAGAAAAAAGTAATTATCTGAATATGCAGAATATGTAATTGCACTGAAAATCCAGTAGTTCACTTTAAATTCAGCCTACAGTATGCTTTCAGAATCCAGTACCTTCTGAATGGCAGTGGGTTTACCCCAGTGTACAGTGCGGGTAATATCAGTCGTACCATCACTGAAAAAGAAAGACTCATTCGCTAATGTCCAGCATACGGATATTGGTTTGGTTATTAGATTTTAAAAAAGCATCGTACTTACAGGTACTGGCCTCCTGAGTCAACAAGATACATCTCATCCACGCTCAGTTTTCTTGCAGTTTCATTAGATGGGCTGAAATATTTTCACAGTAAAATGAACTTCTGTCTTTGTTAAAGTATTTTCAAACTTTAAAATGGACTCTAAGTACCTCAACTTTTCCATAAACTTGTCTTATTTTGCTTCATTTGTCATTCAGTAAGTACTCAATAAGTGGGTGGTAGGGATGTCAAACAACAAAAAAACCCTCAACAACAAAACAGTTTTTGATTAGTCACATCAGTTTGTGCAGTTAACTGTAATTAATAGCATTTGTACTTTTGAGGCATTTGAGGTTTTTTTGACTCAAATTTGAAATTTTTAATCGAGTTCCTTTCCATGCTTCCTCTGGATTAACAGAATGTAAAATATTTGAATGTCAGAACCCAGATTTTCCCTGCAGAACATAGCCCAGAATATCACACTGCCCCCACTAGCTTGCCTTCCTCCCATAATGCATCCTGGAGCCATGTCTTTCTTATGTAAATTACACACACACTTCCCACCATCGGCATGATATGTACGAAAAAATGATTCATCAGACCAGACCACCATCATCCATTGCTCCAATGTGCAGTTCTTATACCCATTGTGGTCCATCAGAAGTGGATAGCATGACTCTGAGTTGTGTCCGGCTATGTGGTCCCACAGCAAAATGCAATTAACTGTGTGTTCTGACCTTCCTATCATAGGCATCATTAACTTTTTCAGCCTTTTGTGCTGAAGTGGCTCTTCTGTTGGGTCAAACCAGGTGGGCTAACCTTTGCACATCAATGAATCTTGGGCACCCATGACTGTGTCGCTGGTTCACCATTTGTCCTTAGTGCATTCTATCCACTTCATACAAGATATACAACGTGAGACCTTCTGTTTTGCCTGCTTCCCACACATGAACTTAAAGAACAGACAGTTCATGTTCCCTAATATATCAAGCCCTTTGACAGATGCCATCGTAACAAGATAATCCATTTTATTAACTTCACTTGTCAGTGGTGTGTATACAGTCAAACTTCTCTGCCACTGTAGCCTCTTGTTCATTCAGCATGTGGGTTCTTGTTAGAATGAAGGCTCTTAAAGGGAACTAGAGCTTTGCTTGCTGTTTGTTAATATATCAATAGGTCTCCTGTGAGCACTGCCCATAATCTGCTGAATTACTGATATTGCCAGCAACACTGGAGTGCTTGTAAATGACACTTCAAACTTGCATTCACCATGAGAGTTCCTGGAAATAACACCTCAGGCCTATAAGGATTCTTATATCTGCCTGTTCTCTATTTTTTGTGTCGATTTCCTATACTGCCATATTGATATTTATCTTTCTTATCTTTCCTCAGAGACCTCCTAACAGTCTACATATTTCTATGCACTGGCAGTTTGACTGTTAAACAATATATGGACCTGGGAGTCCCTGAGAACATTAGAAGATCACTGGCTTAGATGAGACAGTCATCCCTTGCATCTCATATAAGGCATAGAGATCTGCTGGGTGTTATTTAACGAATTCTGTACCTGTAATGAGCAAGCGCAGCATTAGGTCCACTTGCAGAAATGGTTTCAAAGCTTGGTCCCTTGCTGTATTTTTGCTTGCTGACAAGACACAAAAGGGGTATGCATCAGTCATTTTTTTAATCAAGCATACTGACAAATATGCTATAATCCCATAACCCACATACTTTGAGCCCTTAACCCACTTCGACATTCCAATCATAGTTCCAGTATATATATATATGCAACTCGAATATTTAAATATTTATGGTGGAACTTTGTAAGGTGGAACGAAACCGTTTCTTGTTGGGACACGGCCATCGAAAATGAAATGAAAGCCACGCAATTGTTTGGATTTCTTTGTCTAGGAGAAAGTGTAGGGATGTGTGCTGTTCTTTGCTGTCAACTGTGGAGTTTGAAGTGTCTAACGGGGGTTCTCCACTGACTGGTACCAGCTCGGTTTGGTTCAGTTTGGTTCTACTCTGTTCAGTTTGGTTTCGGACCTACAGTTTTACCACTACAACTGGTAGCTATAGTGACCAAACATTCTGAGCAGCAGCCCGAGCGGAGCACTCTAAGCTGAGGTAAACAACCCGGCATCAATCGTCAGCATGGATGAAATCAGAGGGGTTTTATTTGTTATCCTTGGTTTGTGCCTGTTTGCCAGAAAACAGAGACAGTTGGTTTACCAGACAAGCAACATTAGGCTACGCTAAAGCTAACGCTAATGCTAACGTACAGTCAACAACACTGGTGTGACCATAGGGACCACCAATCAGTTACCTCCAATATGTACACGTCATCATTTAGTGTCGGTTCAGCACGCTTGGAACCTCAGCCAAGGAGAATATTTGCAGTTTCCACATCAATAAATGATTTCGGTTCTCCCAAAAAATCCATGTGTGACTGGATCCGCAAGTCCCGATCCACGTAAAACTGTGGTATTACTGTATTTCACATGTGGCAAATTCAGACAATTCAGTTCTGTTGATGTGGGGCCATGTCAACAGTTCCCTACCTGCGACACGCATCGACAAATTCTGCTGCTGTGACCTCTGTCTCCTTGTCCTCAGGCACAGTCCTTTCCAGATGATGTAGGAGCTGCATGACTGCTACTGCATCCCTTATCTACAAGAGTCCAGTAAATATAAAAGCGAACACAAAAAAGAGATGCAGAATCAACATGCTTCCGTTCCTCCTCAAAAAAAACTGTGACCACTGAGCAATAATAAAATTACTGGCGCAAGACCACACATCTGCCAGGCTCAGCAGCTTTAATCAAATGATTTCAGCAACACAGTGGTTCCAGGTTATAAAGTAACAGCACACAGATGCTCAGCTCATCTTGAAATGGAAAATGAAGTTTTGCCTTTATGAGATAAAACACTCATAAAGAATGTGCTGATGGAATACAGAATACAAGCCATCAACATCAATAAAAAGTTTCAGTGCATAAAATAGAGATTATGTGATTAGAACCGACTGCTGCGCTCAGTCTGAAAAGAGTGCTCTCCTGATTTGGTTTTATGGCATGATAAAACATCACTAAATATCTTGGAGATAATGTTGGCTCCGGATCCTTCCCTTTGCTGTGTGGGTGCACCATACAAGGTGACTGTGTGTTTCCTTACGTGAGCTGCTCTAAGGATCTTCTGCTCTGTCTTGTCCTTAACTGCTTTAGTGGTCAACACTGGAGAGTAAGTGCTCTGCAGGAGTTTCTCCTAGAAGAGAAAGAGGTGTATGTATTTGCACTTCAAGCTACTGGGCTTTGTATATGACTCATCACAAGACGCTTTCCTTTAATTTTTTTTGCAAATAAACCATGTCTTATGGTAATTCAAATTACTCTGACAAGCACAAGGCCATTATTTAGACACACTCAATATTAACCCTTAGAACTCATTTTACTAGGAATCTGATTTCAACATATAAAAATGGTCTAAAGCTCCTACATGATTGTCATTCGCTGTGCTTTCGCTTGGCGCGCTGCCGCTTGGCCACTCTCCTGTCTCCCCTCCCTCTGTGGGTTTTCCCCACCCACTTGTGGGCAGAAACTATCTTAAAATTTCTCCCGTTCAGGAGATGAGCATTTGCATGTGCCACCTTTTTAACCCCCTGTAGTGGTTATTATTACACGCTTTTGAAATTACAATAACTTTGAAATTACAAGATTCCTTGTCATGAATGGACGTGGCTTCACTGGGGATCAAACAGCTACATTTTGATGTGATGGCCTGTGCTGCTAGTTCATATATCTGTTGTTGTTAATGATGTACATGGACTCATGTGCCATTATTAAGTTGTGCTTGTCATTAAAAGTCACAATAGTGACAGATATGCCTCACTTATACACACAGATGTAAACCATCAAGATAGAAAGAAAAATCTGCAATTAGCATTAAGCCTGTGATGTGAAAAAAATAGACAATAGAGCATATTTCCTATTAGAATTACAGTATCAAGTACCAAGAAAGGATAATATGTTATACATAGTGTTTTAAACAGTCAGATTTGCACATAGCCAGTGTATACATTTTGTATTACGCTCAAAAAAGGAACTGATTTTGGAAAAGTGATTTCTTCTGTAGAGTCATAGTAAAACAAATATAATTATGATTAAAGACCTAATTCCAGACTGTGGCTTTAATAAAATGAGTACACAGTTAGACTGAGATACATCCATCTGTGGACTAGGAGAGTCCGTAGCACTTCTGTACCTGCAGCTCTTAGACTTGCATTTTCATGGCATTTGTCTTCAGGTTTACATCCACAAACCTTAACCTTCCTGGTGGCGCATGGTCATTTCAAAGTATATTGTGAAGAATTCATGAAGATAATGGATGTATTTTTCTTTTAGGATAAAAAAGATATGATAAAAGAAATGGATAAACTTGCAAAAAAAGCTCAAATTTAGGAGGCCTTGTTGTTAGGGAGTTATCAGTGCTAACTATCTTAAAATAAGCAGCTTAACTGAACCTAGTGTTGGAAAACCGAACTTCTGCTTAATGTCAAACTTTGGTTTGGTTTTTGTTGCAAAATTGGTTCAGCAAATTTGCTGCAAATTTGTTGCCAAGAGTTGCCTACCTTTGCAGGAAAAGGTTATTTCACAAAACTTCTACCCACAAACCTTTTTGTACAATGACATTGTTTTAACAGTCAAATAAAATGGTAAAATGGCCGGTAAATGTGAGGATATCTAATATTCACTGGCTAATAATAGTCTTGATGCCATAAATGGAGTGCAGATCAGGCAATGATCAGACAATCAAAATAAAAAAGTAACAGCACACGCAACAGTGTATATATACGTGCATGTGGACAGCCAGTGAAAGTGTAACTCAACTAAGTCATTTGAAATTTACCTTAGTAAGCACATATGACAGATTCCATTTCTCATGGGCCAGACTACTGCAACATTCTGTCTCATTAAACACTAACCTGATTCAACTCAACAGCTATTTAGCAACATTGTTATGGTCCAAAAAATTAGATCTCTGCTGTACTGTTGTCCAGAAGGAACTCAGTTTTACATGACTGGACTACCCCTAATTTTAACCATAAGGGCTAGGCCTACAAATCTAAAAAAAAACACTAAACACTAAACACTAAATCTGCAGGTATATGCTGCTGGCTCACTGGGCCTAAACTTGGATGATGTTATAATAGTTTGTTGTTGTGTCATCAGCTGAGTTAGGGCTTACCTCTGGAGTGATGAGCTCATACACAGCTTGGTTAGTGTACTCTGTGCCCACCCACACCCTTACACCTGGTTTCTCTAGGTACTTCATCAGGTGCTCACGGACCGAATCATATGTAAGCAGTTGCACACAGTAGGAAGTGTTGCAGGATGAATTTAGGTACACTTTCAGTTCTTCTGTCACTCTCTCAGTGTGTACAAAGAGCCTTTGAAAAAAGAGGGGCAATATTGGTGGTCACCATAAGTTTGATGTGCAAGACCACATACAGGTTTGGAGAAGCAGAAATTTAAAAGGGATTTAGAGTCAACTTGCCATATCTTATCAAACGTCAGGAGAGTGTAGGAGTAGAAGAAAGGGTTGAAGGGGATGTCATTACCTCGCAAGTTAAAGAGCCCTGAAATGACAGAAAGCATGTTACACTGACAAGATGTTCTAAGGGGCATTTCAAACAAGAAATATATATATAATATATATTTCATATCACATTACTTCTCATGTACACTCTTCTACATTTTTTGTACATGTCCAAAGGTTTGTGGACACATGATTTTTTTTTCAAGTATAATAGTATTTATTTTTCTGAGAAAGCTTTATACTTGATGTTGGATCAATGTCCTAAGTATTTTACTGCATTTAGCAGCAAAGTCATTAGTGAGGTCAGGTACAGATGATTAGTTCTGGATCACAAACGCCATTCCAACTCATCCCAAATGGAGCTCCATCACTACAGAGAATAGGCCAATTATGAGGGGCTTAATATCCCTCTAGCTATCGCTTGGCACTGGCAATGGTAACCCAAGCCTTGTGTACAGCTGCTCCTAAGCATCTCAGGCTATTGGTTAAATCTCTATTGAGATTCTTTGTTCTATTTGCCCAGACGAATGCCTAGAGTGTAAATTCACAAATTAAAACGGGTGCCTGAAACACTCTGGTATACTGTATTCAAGTGTGAAAGATTTACACACCTGAACCAAGAACATTCTAAAAATCACTTTTTTCAGTGCAGTAAATCAATATGATTCACAGCATCTTAAAAATAGCACTCATCTTCAAACCCATGGATGTTTCTATAACATGATTTAACTGATGAGGGTCTTCAGAATAATCCAAACGAACTGATTTACCACTTCTAGATAATTCACCCATTCACTTGGATGACTGAAAACCTCCACTGATTTCTCTTACATGCTGTTTCATCCAAAGCAGATAGCAGGAGAGCAGTAGGATTATATGGATTGTCCATCATCTGGCCCCGTATCTGGTCCACCTTGTTCGGCCAGGTCCTCTCTGTAGACCCACAGGCAAAACACGTGAACAGAAAAACACACAAACACTTTCAAGTCTTTCGAATCTACATGAACTTTACAACCACTCCATTACCTTACTTTCCATTCAGAATTAAACGGTTTGTGAGCAAACGATACGACAATAGCCCTGATCCTTAAAGCCATCTGCCAGTGTTATTGCCTTAAGTAATAACGTGAATGGGAACTTTATGGCCATGTTTGCCATGAGCATATGCTTTTTCTGTTCTCAGGTATTTATCAGTGGAGTGATAAGGAGCCAGTGATAAGAGGATCTCATACACACCGATGAAGTCATCCGGTAAACGAGTGAGGCTATCAGGAGGAAGGGGTGGCCGCTCTGTCCATATTTCATCCACCAAGTTATCAGTGATAGATGCAAGGTTGAGTTTTGCTGGAGCCAGCTTGGTGTTGTAGGCAGCAAATGTGTCTGTATTGACAAAAAGCAGTGATCCAATACTGAATTCGGTAGGATGTTGTCCTTGGTTAGAATTACCCATGAGTACAAAATCAATTGCATAAGACCTGTATATAAGAAGCTCATGTACTTTGGAATAGTCTTAAAAGAAAGCAAGTTTGTTACTTCTTACTTATGGAGAAGAGGAATGGATCAAAACCCACTTCTTCTCCTTCCTTCACCTCTTTGATGAGCCAGTTGGCGATGCTGGAGACAGACACTGTGTTCCGGCAGAAGAAGACACAAAAAAGACATAATTAAAGCAGTTATTTAATCCAAAACATTGGTTCAGGCCTAACAAAGAAAGAGCAAATATTATAATATTCTCTGACTGTATGTTTTAGACCAGGTTTACTTATAAAATAGTAATAACTGGCAGAAATCAGCATACTTTGATCCATGACTTTTGTAGTCCCCTCTGTCCACGGTTTTACTTACCATCTTGTTCCAGGTCCCAGTTGCAATCCATTTGGCGTTCTGCCTGAACCCAGTAGCGACTGTCTGTCCATAAGACTGCTTTGTCCTGGGTTACAACTGCTGTGCCTTGAAAGTGAAGAGAAGGGCTATTCATACACTTTTAAAAGTAACCCCAGTTAGTGAGGGCTGTAGAGTGTGGTAAAGATCTTTAAAAAAAGCTTGGACATATTAATGCCATTGTTTTAGGCTTGCAATACACATTAGGTAGATAACATCAAATTGTTGCACTTTAGCTTCTGCGTGGTCTCCTAACCTAAATGGGGCTATATACTGCACTATAAAGTAGATAACATTTCTAGGGGCTAGGGGCTCAGGCTGATGCTGTGCAAAAGTGGGGATAATGGCTCTGGTTTAAAAGGAGTTTCTCCCTAAATTTTCAATCAGTGTAACTCACCAAAAATGTTTTGAATAAAAATTGTACAAACATATTCTTTCATTTGCCTGAAGTACTCCATGACTGTTATGATTCATAATGTTAATTCATTTGACCAAAGTTTTGGTCACAATACTCTCACTCAAAAGAGAACCGGTGTGACCATTTGATTTCATGACCCAGAGCATAACAGAAAATTCTTTAATGGTTTTAGGTATTTATTTTAGGACCAAAGCATCCTATCAGCGAACACTCTTTTTGTTTGTCTGTTTGCTTTGTTAAATATCAAGTAATATTAAGAACCCACCTGCAGAGCCAGTGAAGCCAGACATCCAGGCCAGCCTGGCATCACGAGGGGCAATGTACTCACTCTGTATAGAAAAACCAAAGACCGTTAATGAGAACATAGAGGAGAGGATAGATGAGGAAAAGAAAGGGAGCCAAAGAAAGATGAGGAGAGGAAGAGAAAGTGAAAGAAACATAGAAAAGCTTTGGTACCAGGTGTGCGTCTGTTGCAGGTATGATGTAGGCAGAGATGTTGTGGGCTTTCATGGCTAATCTCAGCATAAGTAGCCTCTGAGTTGTGTTGACAGCTGTTACGGGGAGATACTGCAAAAACAGAATTGAAGCACTTACTTGAAGGAACCAAATAAGGTTCCAATCATATGTGGCATTTTAATGTGTATCTTTAGTGAAATGCTAAGTAGCACTAAGTACAGGTGTCCAATGTGATATTTTTTTTTCTGACCACAAATGTAGTGAGAGACCAACGTAGCAAATATGTATATCATACTACCGGTAATTAAATCCAAAGAAAGCTGTGAAGATGCATTCAAGACACAGAAGTGCCAGACATGACATAAACTTGCTGCCCACTTATGATCAGATCACTCTGAAGTCCATTTCACACTCAAAACCAAGGACATTACAAGGATACTTTTAGGGTAATGCTTAAGCGTTGCATCCCTCATACATGCAACATTTAAATGCTGTTTTACCAGCATGCAAACAGGAGCAACACACAATTCCTCAGTTTCCTCAATTAATCACTAAAATGGAAAAAGGTGTAAAAACATCAATACCAAATCATGAATAAGAAGTTATAACACATATACTGGAACAGTGACATGTTGTTAAAGCTCAGAGGATGTCAGACTGTACCTACATTAATGAACTGGTACGAACCTAAATTCAAAATTTTTCACCTCACTATGGGTGCTGGGACCATGACCACCCCCCCAGACACCTGCCCCCTGCCAAACGGTGCTGAATGTGCAAACTGACTTTTAGCCTAAATTACGGGTCTAGTCACCCACAGGGATTATTGGACACCAAAAAATTTAAATCAACATTCTAGTATGATGGGTGTGTCTGCTTTCTCGCCACTAACTCTTCGAAATGAGGAATGCACGCTGGCAGACACTCAGGGCGAGTATCCAAGTTCAGCCTGTTTCTGTACTTGTTTTCGTGGCTGTCAAGTGAGAAAAATCATCTCATTTTGCTGGGGGTTTTCCTCACAGCATGACACACAGAACACGGATCTCGACGGTAACCCAGCATCGCATGGGATCTCCAAAAGTTTATCCTAGACCACAGGGGCAGAACACTCCTCTCCGGACTGGAGAGTGGGTGGTAGTCGAGGGGGCGGGGCATGGCACACAGTGATCAGACCTGCTCTGACTGAATTTTTAATGGGGCAGGAACAAGGCTCTGCGGACCGACAGGAACCATATTTTAAGAGCATATTTTCATTATTATTTTTATTTTTAAGGTTTTACTTTCCTGAGTGGTGGTATTTAGAGATCGAGTATGAAGTATGAAGTCAAATTAGGTACGCATTTGCACAGTGAAGACTGAAAACTGGTGTGCATTTGTCGTACCATGTACGCCAGTTCTTGCATGCGTACCGCTTATGTCAATCCCTGTACATAATGTTAACTGCACTACTAATTATGAGAATTTTATTTAAGTGACTGTTTCAGAGAAATTCCATTTCCACATATCTATTCAGTAATACAGCCTGCTGCCACCATCTAACTTTATTTAGAATGCCAACATCATCTGAGATGAAAGGCATCACAGAGCATCACACATCACAGAAAAGGATCACAGAGTAGTCTCTGCAGAATCTAGTGGAAATGTCTATTCAGTAGCAGAACATGAGAGTGAGAAGACCCCCAACAGGGAACAATGTACTGCAGCTAAAGCCTTCACACTAATTAGTGGAGAAAACAGCTGAAAGACTGGATTAGACCTGAAAGCTGTCTGCACTTATCTGATATTCAGTGTGGCCAGCATGCCATGGTAAGAACAGGCCTTGAAGAAAGGGAGCTGGTAAAGTGAGTTAGAGGGAGAGAGAGTACCGGTGGCACTGCGGAGCAGTCCCTTTCGCTGCTTGATCCTCCCTCAGCCTGGGCTGCATGCCTTTCTCCTGTGATGAAAAGAGGAGTGACACACACCAGGGACAGAGACAGTCAGCAGCGGCAGTGTTTTCAGTTGCTTTTCAGCAGATGTCAAAAACATGAGCGAATCTTTTTAACCAGTTCTGATGGAGTAAAGTGAGTGGGCTGTGAGGACCACAGACTACCAACAAACAAATAAACAAACAAATGAATAAATTGTTCTTTTTAGCAATATAGTCTGGCTAGTATCTTTTCTGAAGAGAATTTCATTTTTGAAACTACAGATAATTTGTCTTATTCTCATCCATGACCAAAACACCCTTCCCTTTATGGTCCTTAGTTTTCACTATTCTTTTCAGGCCATAATTAGGTGTGCACATAACCACACAAAACTCCAGTATGAACCATTAGGGAGCGCCAGTGTCCAGTGTCCTGCCCTGACAGCTGCAGATTTACTCCCAGTCATTCATTACACACACAAAGCACATGCTACAGTGAATCAAGCACATGTGGTGACAAAAAAACTCAACACCCACACTATCACACACATGTAAGTAGATCCTACTGTCGTGCAGGAAAAAATGACGAGCTAGTAAATACAGATCTACCAGCATGTGTACCAGCGTAGCTTTGAGAGCTGCTGGATAAACCTAATGCCTAATGGCATGCAAATATATTTCTGTGAATAAAGCAACAGATATGACACAAACAACAGATGGCAAATTTGAATGGTGACTTAATGAAAGTCTTATCCATTCTGTGTAGCACTTTTGCCAGCAGTCATGTAAAGAACATTAACAAACTGCTATCGTGCAAACTTTAAAAAAAAAAAAAGTACCTTCAAGAGCCATGAGACAGATAGCCAGAATCCACCCAGGAAAGGTCATTTTGAACCATCTGTTTTAAGCAAATCCACACACAGAGAGGCAGTGGGGCAGGTGTGGGTGTCACAGAGAGTGTATGTGTATATATATATATGCAACATCTGACACCGCACACTCAGAGGCGTTCTCTGATCAGAATAATACGCAATAGATGAGGGGGCGGAACTTTGGCTCTCCACTCTTGCAGTAAAAAGCTTGCTCTTGCAAAAAGGTGTGCTTTTGGGAAGTCTATGCTCTCTTTCACTCTCTCTCTCTCACAGTCTCTCTCTTATTCTCTCTCTCTCTTATGCTTCCCATGTCTCTCTCTGTGGTGCCCAAGTTAATGGTCTCCTTACCCTTAGGACTTCTGCAAGTCATGCAGCTCTTCTGTGACATTATACAGGAAAGCAAAAGCTCCAGTGCTTCTCTACACAAGTCCTATACTGTCACACAAACTTCATCAGGTCTCTTTTTAACCCAGTCTTTAGTGAGTTGATGTGTGATCCCCAGGACTACTGTGTCCAGTCATACTGATGCCACTGACATGACATGATCGAGATAAGAGACAGTTGTTATCAGATTAGATATCAAACACCTATTTCTCACTTAATGAGTACATATATATGCTTTGTATAGAATATATAAACTGTATAGAGTAATAAACTGTCTGAAAAAAACAGACATCACCTTCTAGTATTTTGGTATATTTATCAGCAATCACTGTTTCAATCAAACTAATAATTTTTCGTCTGTGCGGAAAAGGGAGATATTTTTTTTGCTTTTGTGACGCCCGGACCTCGTCTGCCACGCTCCCTCGTCCGCCACGCTCCCTCGTCCTCATGCTGGGTTGCTAAGCACCGTGTCCCGTGTAACATAAACCCTGCACGAGGACGAGGGGGCATGGCGGACAAGGCGTCACAGTTTTTTTGTGGCAATACATAAATGTTAATATACACTCACCTAAAGGATTATTAGGAACACCATACTAATATGGTGTTTGACCCCCTTTCGCCTTCAGAACTGCC
>JBBPDB010000032.1:995148-1008808 GCA_037974465.1 Brachypetersius altus | reverse complement strand
CATATTTAACATTTAGATTTAAGATCATTTAAGGCAAATCCTCCATGTTGGTGAGGGCATATCACAGCATGCAGCCCTGTCCCCTGCTAAGCAACAGCCAATTGGAATCAAGGGGCGTGGTCAAGTAGAATATCCTCTAAACATTTAGAGTTCAACATTTACAGCTCAAAAATACCATATTTAGATTCGCCATTTGTAAACGTTGCCACTCAAAGACGTGAGACTTGATTTGGACTTGGCAAAATGACTTGTGAACTTTAGGAGTGCAAGGGATGCGTATGTCTAAAAATGTGTGCACATGGGCTTGTGTCCCTGAGTACAAACCTCAGGGAAGAAACTTGATAAAGGCCAAGAAAATTCACACTGAAAGTACCTTACTGTGACTATCAAGAATAAAATCTATGTTGCAGTAAGAACATACCAGCCAGCAACAACCATAGAAGATCCCTGAAATGATAAACAACAATTGCTACACACTGTAATTCCATGTGAGTGTGGAATTGTTGTGTGCAATTCTAAAATAGAGCAAATCCACAAGCCCCGCACTCAATTTGATGGAAAAGTGTGTGAGACTGATTTTACTCTCCCTTGCAAGAGAAAAAGAAAGGCGTGAGACGTGGAAGCACAGATCAGTTGAACACAGTTCTATCATATGCTGAGCATTCCAAAACATCAGAGCTGACCAGTGGAAAAAAGGAGACTCTGTGACTGGCAAACACACCCTCGGCAGTCTGCATCTCAAACGTACAGGCAGGCTGTTAGCTCTGACCCCTGCAAACACGTTCCTTTCACTGCTCTTGTGACACTGGCTATTTTTAGATCATTATATCCCTGGCAGTCCATATTCTCCTGCGATCACCTTTCGTTGTCTCCCACATGAAGAGGCATTAAATCCCATCCTTGAAAGCAGAGTGGTGGTGGTTACAGTGTTTTGATGTTGAAACCATCAAAGTACATTTCAACTTTGAAGTCAGAGGTTAATGGAATTGTGTCAAACAATACAGCATTCACATAAATATACAGAAACTTGATGGTTAGCATGAGTTACTGTAAAAAGATTTCCCCAGGTAATTCTGGACCATTCTTTAGGAAACAGACACAAGGTAAAAGGCTGCTGACAAATATCCCCAAATTGACAAAAACAGAGACAACCCCAACAGCAATGATATGCTGTTTGCTTTAAAATGCTGTTAGCACTGTGAACATAAGGCTTCGTCAGATCTTTCCGGGCAAAAGAAAACGGTGCTACAAACAGAGCATGAAGAAATTACTCCTTCCGAGAGTCCCTTCAGGACGAGCCAACAGAATTCCCAAACGGACCCTCCAGGTTTGCCCAGTGTGCTCATTTCCAGACCTCTTTTCTTGGGATGAGAAGGTTTATGAGTGTATGCTTGCGTTTGACCATGTGCATCAACCAGAAGACCCTTCGGTCACTTGCAGGTCTCCTAACATCATGCAAATGGTCAAAGCAGATGACCAGTCAACAGAAGGGTCCCTCAGATCCTTGAACTCTCCCCTCCATTTGTTGATTCATTATCTCAAGCCACAGTCTCTATAAGGACAAGAAAAACAAGAGTAAGCCCAAGGCAAACAAAGCAGGGTTCTCATAAATCTCAGGCAAAGAAGAAGTGCACTGGACTCTAGGGAAGTACAGCCCCACAGGGTGCCCTGCAAAGCTAAGGCTATGGAGAAAAGAAAAAATCTGACGACCTTTATCATGGGAATCAAATGACTGAAGGGAGCACTGAGGCCAGCTCAGAGAAATTCCTGATTATATATCTAACCTTTCAGCACCTCGTCCTGAGTGCCACTGAGCTGCCGGGAGAGGACAAAGCCTGGCCACAGTATACCATAACCGTAGATAAAACAAGTCGCGAAGTAAGAGCATGTACTACCAGGACCTGTACTCAAGATTCAAATAGTTTTGCACGGAGAGTTGAAACAATGTTTGACATTGGTTTGTCTGAAACTCCAACACTGCAGCTGCATTCCTTGACAAATATTAAACAAATTTAAATTTAATATTAAACCAATTTAAATGTAATATTAAACAAATTTAAATTACATTTGAGTAGTGTTTCTGTAGAAGAGTCTCAAATGTCTTAAACCTTGGAATCTTCTTGAAGCTATTTAAAAGCAAATTTATGTCGCGCAAATTAATGCTGAGAAAACGCAATGGTTCTACATGAAAAGTGTTGCCAAGCCTGTGGATTTCCTGTAGAATTGGGTTACTTTGATGGGTAGTGTGAAATTGCCTAATAAACAATAATATAAAAGGCTCATGGTAGAATTTTTACATGTTGCACATTCTTTTGAATGTTAATGACTGTTATGTCATTATTATGATTTTTGGTTTAGTTTTTGCTGGGCTTTTATGAGCATTTAATGACAACAACCTGGCAACACTGCTCACTGTGCTCCTTGAACTGCTGGCTGAAGCGTTGAGGGATAAATGCTTGGCACACAGGCCTGTTACCCAGATTAGCAAAGACATTCATTAACTTGCAGTTCGACTGGAAGAGAACATTAGCGCTGTCATCACAAGTGTTCATCTACAAACCTCCAGAATGTATGCCAGTAGTTTTAACCTGTGTTCCTTCAGTTACTGGAATAACTCACACTGGTATGCGCCAGAGTTCATTACAGCCCTTCCATCACACATGAGTCTGATGTGTTTGTGACATGAAAATCAAGCTGCTGGACTCATGGAAGCTATTGCACAGAAAACATTGGAAACCGACAAAGAGAGTCATATTTCATATCTTTCTCATGAGAGTGGTCTTCAGCAGCTTTCTCATGGATGCATCAGACTATGTACAATCTGACAATAAATATTCTTGTAGACAAGAAGCTAGGACTTAATGTACACAAGACACAAAAAAAAATTAGCTGTTAGAATTTTGTTAAATGTCAAAATCAACAATGTCCCACACTTTCTGAGAGAATAAGGGTTTATTGCACTGGCTTAGTTTAGACAAGATAAAAAAAAACCCCAAACATTATTGCTCTTATTGTTGCCAATGAAATGTGCTATGTGTAGCTTTTCAGTACACTGAGCAGAACTGTCCAACTGTGAAAGACATTTCCCACCCTGTCCCTGTCAAACAGAAGCAGCCGTCACATTGCCAATGCACTCACTGACCCTACCTTTACCGCACAGTGTCCTTGCCAGTATCTGTAATAGGCGAAATATAAATGAAACAATATATAAACCTCAACAACTTGAGAGTGTCACACTACAGATATTATTGCAGGCCCTTTATGACCTATACTTTCTGAGTGCCTGTCACAATATGGGGAAAACCACCTGCAATAGAGCTGTGGAATTATATTAAGTGCCCAGATGTTTATATCAGTGATGAATTGCTCAGCTAAACGAACAATGCTCACATTCTTGGCGGCTTGGGTGGACATGGAAGCGATGAGCAACCTGACATTCTTTACCATTTCCTCAAACCGTCTGCACTACCTCAAGTCTTTGGGCAGCAGCACGCATACTTTCTGGCCGATGCATCCTCTGACCAACACACATGAGGACTGCATGCGTTTGAACTGCCAGCAGGTGTGAGGCCCCGGCTGACTTTCCAAGGATGTCAAGTCAACAGAAGACTCATTAATGCTCTTTCCTTACCTCTGAAAACAAAGGCACAGGAATTTAGAGGATGCATACCTACATGCCTCAGATTGTAAAGATAGGTGCCTTTTGAATAGCATCCTAAACTGTACGCCAACATATTGTGCATACAGACTGAAGAGGGGACTTTTTCTGATGCTTAAGGCAAACAAAGGAAGGTCTCAAAAGCTGCTGGCTCAAAAAACACACAGATGAAATAATGGTGATTGGCCTCTACATCTAAAATGAATTAAATGAAGGGACCTTTACACCTTAGCAGGGTGTTCCCTGCTTTTGATCACATTTTAAATATCACCGTAGTGATTACAAGCAGTGGTCTTAAAAACTGAATTCTCAGCTACGCTATGAGACTGTGCAGAACAAATAAGCCCAGCTTAATAAATGACTACGGCAAAAACAGAAAACCAATTTCAGCTTTGAAACCGATTTCTATAAATGTGGTGACTGGATTTATGCTGGGAAAAAAACAGCTTACTCACTGGAAGCTCATTCATGCTGATTTCTTTGCCACCAGTCCTTTGTTCCTGTCAAAAAATGCATTTCATGGGTGGTTTTGAATGCCTCACACAAGCTTTTCTCAAAGCCACAAATGTGCCTCTGAATTTAATACCACAGTGAGAGCGACTGGGAAATTCTCTTTCAAACAGAGAAGTTCAGAACCTTTTTGGCTTTGATAAGTTTAAGTCATTGTTCTTTAGAATTCAGACCAATTTAACACTAGGGCTTTGAATTCCAAAATGGGGAGTGCAATTCAGAGAAAAGAGCCTGGCTATTTTCTCAATTTTGAACTTTGGACTGTGTTCCAAGAATGGGAAGCCAACAAACAGGGAACGTGTGGGAAGGCCTGCAAAGGCCAGACAGATTTTTTTTCATTCTAAGGTTCTCCCTTCAATACCTAAACATAAAAGTCTTTATCTTTGAAATGATAGCCCATAGTTTACTAACGCCTGAACACTAACAAACTATTAATGGGGTATTAGAAAAAAACAATGTAACCATTAACGGATATTTGTTTCACCCTTTTACCAAAACACCACATGTATTGAACAGAAGAATGAGTAAGAGTTTCTTCGTGAAATCATTTGGTCCTGTAGCCCATTTATGAACAACATGGCAACCTTGAGCACGGCCACCACCACAACTGGTGAAGCCTTGACTGTGTTGTCATAGTGTTTTAATGGGCAGTGATGATTGATGACTCCATTACTGTAATCCATACACACGGCTGTAGCTGACCCAATTCACCACTCCCTCTCCACTAGCTGGTGACTTGGTTGTTTTCGCTGCTGGAAACAAATACACACACAAAACAACCTAAAATATCTCCACCTCCTCAAAACAACATCCTGATGATAAGAAAGGGAGCTGGCCTTCTGCAAGTGTCCAGTGTGCTCATCAAGTGCTGACAGCTGCGGTCAGTCAGTTCCTGTGGGATTGGGTAAGACTGTTTGAGGCTTTGCCCTAGAGACACAGACTTGAACCACAGTGCTGGGTGGAGGTGAATATTTCTAATAGGCGGTGGAAAGGGGGAAGAACCTCAGACAGCTGTTCTTTCATTTGCACAGAAGAGCAAAACAGTGTTGGGGCTTAGACTCAAAACTTTCCCCAACAAAAACAAGGTCTACCTAAGCCCCAACACTGCTTTGCTCTTCTGTGCAAATGAAAGAACAGCTGTCTGAGGTGATCTATAGTTGACCTGCATGCTACAAGTCACATTAGTCAGACCTGACAAGCCTCAGCTAAACCTTAACCATACACTACTTCTGTACCATTCAAAGGTTTGTTATTAAATTCAAGTTTGCAAGTGGTGTTGTCATGCATATAAATTCAATTTGGTTGCGGATAAATGCAGCTTTCAACATAAGGAAATACTAGTTTCCTTAGATTAATATTTGTGTATACAGTATCTTTACACTGATTTATTTTGTTATTTATGAAAAACACTTTGCTAAACCAAGCTTTATAAATCAACCTGCCATGCTTGATGGCACATTCATCAGGAGAACTGGCCATTTGTGGATGATTAATATATACGATAGTAATTTTAATTAATAATATAGAAGAAATAAACACACACACACAAACACACACACCGCATGCCCATACTCTCACTCTCTCTTTCATACACTTTAGAAATGATTATTTTTAAAGCAAACACAGGGACAGTACAGTTTAAACCCGAATAGGAAAGCTGAGGAAAAAATTGTGTAGATTCACACACATAACAGTCACCTGAACTTTCAGGAAAGTCTGGAATGAGAACAGCTCTTTCTGGTAACATGGGTCGAGCCCCAACAAAGCTGAAATGGGATGAATTATTTCATGAGAGAAAACATGCCTCATTGGTTACTCACATTTCCTAATCAGTTGCAGGTGTGTGTAGGGTTAAAAGGTGTTAAGTCTGGAGGCCCAGGCACTGTAGCCTTAGGGGAGGTCCTGGATCTGAAGTTGCATGCACACACTCACACTCACACACACACACTGAGATACACAATATAGTGTTCTACTAAATGATACTGAGAGCCAAACTAGGAAGGCTCTCACAGACTATCAAGCTGACACTTCCACTTGTCTGCTAGGATCATTGTTTTCAGAAAAACTTAAGAGCTGCAAATGCAGCAAATCACAGGGAGATTTAACAGAGAGGACAGAGTTCACTCTGTGTAACTTTTCAGGAGGGGTGCATGTGTGTCAGACGGCCACCAGGGAGTGGTTGTAAGGATGTTAAGGGCTAGTCGCTACTAGATTGATACAGCATACAGCGTGCCATACAGGGTCCACTGAAATGGGGGGTCATAAAAAATGTATCCACTTACAATAAATATTTCACTGCCAAAAAACCTTCCAGCTAGTGGGGATTTGGGGGAGGATGAAAGGTTTGGACATCTTTTAATAACTAAGTAAAAGTATTTTGATGCTATTAAGCAACAAAATATTAATTTCACAAACAGCTGATTAGACCAGAGACCACTTTGTAGTCCCAATGTGTGACAGAATAAAAAAAATGATACAAGTATATGTGCACATTGTAAATACTGGTAATTTCACTGCAGAACAAAATAGAGTGAAATGTGATTATGACTCAAGCTATACAGTAAAAAATGACAATATGTTCATCCCTGAGAATCAATATTTGACTAATCAAACTTGTTTTTCTGGTCAAATGTAAAGTGCAATATGGTATACATTACTTTTGTCACAAGAAAGAAGGAAATAGTGATCTATTTCTGCTGTGAAGTATTTGGGACAGGCGGAAATCTCCTTGAAACCCTCCGTGACGCTTACACACCTGCTTTCTGTAAACATCACCAAACATCTGTGCTTCCCTGTTATACCAACTTTGTCCCTTCTCTCCCCTACCCCCTCTTTCGATGTCTCAGTGTCTCTGAAAAATTCTGAGTCCAATTGCAATTCCAGGGGTCCTCTTCTGTGGATTATTCCCATCTTGCTGGTGGGTGCCAGTGAGCTGTGGCTGTGCACACAGATGGGAGCGTAGCCCTGTGATGGCTTCCATATGCCGCATTGCTGTTCAGGGCCCACCAAACTTTTTTTGTTGTTTTTCTTTTCATCTCTTATCTCCTCTCTGTTTTTCCTTTTTTTTCCAGAAGCACCAAATAGTGATGTATAGATGAGCACACTCAGGTAAAAAGCTAGAGAGTGGTGAGTTATGTCCTCTGATAACATGTAGGGAGCACATAATTCAGCTTGTCCAGCCTTCCTATGCTATACCAAAAAGTTAATTTCAAGGTTCGTTCATTTAAATTGTTTTTTATGGGCTTGTGAGAATCAAATTTAGTGCTGAAAGGCAAAGACAAAGATCTGGAGTCCCTGGGGTCTTGCAAACATAAATAACCTGTTTTACATAATATTCCTGTTTTTGGTTTCAGGCTGTTTAAAGTCACCCTAGGGAGGCAATGACATGGATCTATGTTATTCTATGGTAAACAAGGCAACAGAGAGCAAAAAGGATTCCGTGGACATGGTCGTCCTGGGAGGTTCGCTCATCTGGCCTGACACATATGGGCAGTAATATCCCCCCTCTGATTATAATCCTCGAAGTCGACCTCATTAACCAGACATCCGCACTGAACCCTGTCTGAGCAGGGGCAAGGAGCTACCCTGTCAATCAACATGGCCTCCCTGAAAAAATATTAGGAGAAATAATCCAGAGGTGCCAGAGCTAAGTAGCCATCTTTCACAGACAAAACCCTGCTGTATCTGTATACAGAGACAAAGAAATACTGGAAAAATAAACACGTTATTAAAAGCGCATTTGTTGAGTCAGAACAATATTTTGGCATAGGGCATTTACACACACAAAAGTCAAGGCAATGCAGGGCCTCTTATGGCAACATATTTATCAGGTACAGCAAAATACAGACCTTATAGGCATGTAGTCATGTTCATGTCTCTGTACGTTCATGTTAGTCTTTTGCACAAGCACAGATTAAAATTACTATAAACAAATGTGAATCAGTTCCTCAAAAGCATGACAGCACGACAATTTTCATTATAGGGTCCTGTATAAATTACTATTTCAACTTCTGCCTGAAATGATAATCTCGAATGCTGAAAGTTTTAGAAAGATGCAGGAACAGGATGCTGTGGCACTGCATAAGACCTGATTACTGCAAAACAAAAACTCAAATGTAGATATGGCTTTCAGATGCTACATATACAATAAACCCCCAAATCCAGTCATATATCAATGCAACGCGACTACATTCAGTTGGTGTGTTTTACAGGTTTCTGTTAAACTAAGCTTGGTAAGGGCCTCCTACGCTCATCTGTTAAGAGCACACTGTGCATTCAGGAACCCGCTGCCAACCTCACGAAGGGACGGAACAACATCAAAAATGACACAAGCTGTAGCCAGCCTCCAGGTTCAAAAAAGTAAGGCCTAACCAAGTGATTTACAGCTGCATCTCTTTTCCTGAAAGTGACAGAGAAGAGCAGCAGGATTAAGTCATCTTATGTTTCTCTCATAACAGTCCAATTACATTCTAAATAATGTTAAAAAAGACCTCAAAGTTATGGGCCTTTTCTACAAACAATAATTCCAATTAAGTTTAAAACAAAAAAAGTGAAAGTGCTTTTATGTGGAAAGCCTTGAGCAGAGATAACATTGGTAGTGGGGGGGGGGGGGGCAGTAAAGCATCAGCTGATCTATTTGCACTGCTGTCTGCATTCTATAACACTAGCCGCCATGCCAAGATTTGACAGCCAGCAGAGGCAGAAAGCCAACAATAAGTGAAGGAAGATGCAGGGTGGGATTAAGCCTTCTTTTTTGGCAGCAATGCAGACTGAATGCATTTTGGGGCAGCAACAGAGAATGAAGGTGAAGACGAGGGTGCAAGCAAAGTACTTTCCCTCTTGTGCTGGTGGGTGCCCTGTCATACTGCTGGACCGCCGCCTGTGAGACAGATGGCAGGAAAACGTAGAGGAAGATGCTCTGAGTGCTAACTTTGCTGGCTAGCCTTAGCATGTGACAGAGCTTGCATGCTGTCTGTCTGCATCTCCGGTGAAATCCCCCAATATGCCACAGGCCATCGTGGGATTAAGAGCTGTAAGTGAAAAAACAGTTTGAACAGAAAACATAAGGTCGGATTGATACAAAGGCTTTGGTTACAACTGTTATCAAACCAAGGCAATATGGTGTGTCAGGACAGATAGAGACACAGTAGGGGGCCAAACAATGGCGAACCTTATCCTCTCAGGATGGCATTGGGGATTCTGCAGGATAGTTAATTGTACACAATTAGCCATCTAATAGGGCCTGTTGGTATAGGAGCATTTAAAGGGGTCCTGCTTTCTAAAAAAGATATAGAGGACATGTTATTACGCAAGTTCCAAAATCTTCCAATAAGACAAGACAAATTTTACAAAAAATCAAGACACTTAGAACAGTGGTTCTCTAAATGAGGGCCATGGCCCCTTGGGGGGTCGCTCAGAACCTGTAAATTTACTTAGTAACTTTTAATTAGGTTACTTTATTAAATCCACTCTGGCTATATGTAAAAAAAACGGCACTTGTTTAAATGCAGTTAATGGCAAACACAATTCACAGATTTCCACTTTTCATAGAGGCTAGAGAAGATAAAGGTATAAGCTTGCAAGCATGCTGCATACCCCATGCTGGCATGTCTAATATCGTGAGGATTCAGGCTTGGGTTATCAGAAAACCTAATATATTCAGTCACAAAGACCATGGGTTTTCATGTAGACATATGAGGAGCACCCCACTGAGCTCTGAATGGGTTGAGTAGCAGTGTCTCTGGCTCTCAGGCTACTTGCGCTATTGATCTACTGTGGCCACCATTACATCTCTCTTTTCTGTGATGTCTGACATGGCAAATGTCTGTTGGACACATACCCTAAGGTTTTTTGGAAAACACAGAAACCTCTGATGACTGGTCTTTGTGAAACTTGGGACTAATTCAAGCTGGTAAATGAAAATAGGACTCGATTTTCCCATGAAATGTATTAATGTAAAGTAAATTGTTTAATTCTCTTCCCTTTCATGTTGATTTATAATCATTGTATTTATGGGTAAATTTAGGTGATTATAATTCAAAACATGACAGAAACTTAATGTGAAGTCAAAGCTCAAAGACAACTGATGTATTATATATACCGGTTCTTCACTGTCTTGGCGAGCTTAAGAAGCATGAATTCATTGCTATAGTCACTTTCCTATGGGAAAGGTCAACAGTTCAACCGTTCTGTTTTGGTTTTACAAAGGGCTAATAACGACAGCATATTTTTCCTTTAAACATGACATGTTAAGATTCATCACATGGGTTAGTCTATACCTAAATGATGTAAAAAAGACCTAAACTCATGGTGATGTGACTTTTCTCCAGATTGTAGCTGAAGAAAACCTTTCAAAGGTGGTTTGAGCGTGAATCCAACTTGCTAATTTGCAAGTCTGTCTGATACATTATGCAGGGGGTCCTTGATGCTTTCCATAAACACCCATGTAACACATGTAGCACAGAGATTTGGCAACAGCGCACCATATCCCTTTCGTCTCCACACCTGGTCATGCTGCATAATTAGCATTCCTTGTGTCTGACACTCTTCTGTTTGAAGTGATCTCCTTCATCAGCACCGCCTTGGCCCAATCAGGGACGTCCCTGGCTGATGGATCAAGTTCCTGTACCTGCATGTGTTGCCTGGGCCACGAATACCAGGACACAAACTCTCTGCTCTCTGGCAGATGGCCAGCTCTCATTACCAAAGTTGTCCGCCCTACAACCTGCCCAACATCTGCACCTGGAATTGAGATGGACAGGGCTGGACTAAGGGTTAAGATGTATGGGTGCTTTGAAGCCAGCGAAAATTGTGATTACATTCTGCAGCTCTCTCACATTTTGCTGCTGCGGGTAATCTTCTCCCTGCATGATCACGTGTTTCTGCTAGTCTAGCACTTCCCCCTCTCCAGCTCTGAACCAGACAGAGAAGTGTGGTGGCTTTGCAGAAGCAGTCGTGCGTATGTACCTGCTGGATGTTTTTACAACTGACACACTGAAAGGTCTAAGTCTGTAAATATCTACATCAGTCATGCTAGAAGAAGTTGAAGGGGAGAGAATTTTTTATTATTTTATCCAAGCACTAGGAAATATCTTAAAACAATGCAAGTAAATGGCTATTATAGTTAAAAAGTAGATGAAGTGCAATTATAGAAATGCCTGAACAGGAAAAAGCTATTTCTTACACAAAATACCTTACATTTTAGTTAATCAGGAGTAAGTGCAAAGAGTGTAAAGAGCAGATAAGGTTAAATGTAATAATAGAACCTCCTGCTCTTGGCACACTGACCAAATTCATAAAAGTGCTGAAGCGGATAAAGGAAGAGGTTTCCATTTGGCACAATTTCAGTGCACAGGTGTCTAAATGAAAGAGAAATTATTTAACAGTGTAAAAAAACTTTTTAAAATGCCTGCATGCAGCAATGAAAGGGCCCGAACACTTTGTCATCCCTGACACAATTAATTAAGCAAATGTCTGGTATTTCTGAACTTTAAGCTAAGCATTTAAAAAACGGCTATTGAGTACAGAAGAAATAACAGATATGGAACTAAAGAATGAACTAAATTAAACGACTTTCTACTAGAGATGTTTTGTTTTGTTTGTTAATGACAATAATCCAAACAGACACTAAAAAGACATTGATTTTTTTTGTTTTTTTGCACAGGTCCTTCTGAACATTTTGTAGAAAACACAGCATAGTGCACTGTGGAAACACTAAGGAGTGACAGATCCAGTTGGCACTGCAGTGATAATGTGTTTAATTGTGCTAAAAAGGTGAGTTGGATGGGTAACATTTTGCATTCAGCAGACTTAGAGTGACTTACAATTTAATTTGGTTAAAGATAATAAAAATGACAGTGTTAGGAGTTGCTCATCTGTGGTGTTGTGCTCGTCTGTCCAAGACTCCTACGACCCTGGTTAAGGATAAGCGGTTCGGATAATGGATAGATAGATAGTTACCATACTCATTAGCGTTAACAGACAATGATGCAAAGTAGTTTGGTGATGCAAAACAGCTAATATGTTATCTCTTACTCAGGACACATACTACTATCTATTGTAACCTTACAATTTACAAGTTATTGATTATTAAGTCTACTGAATATACATTTTGCCTATACGGAACCCCTCTGCTGACAACCCATTTAATAAAAAAACTTATGGCCAGGGAATGAGATTAAGAATGAGATTAATGAGATTATGGTAAGGGAATGAGATTAGTAACAATATTTTTTTAATTTCAAATAAAAAATGTTGCCCTGTAATTTTGGTTGTAAGCAAAGTCAACCACATCACCTGGATCCTATTAAATGATGTCCGATATTTGCTTGTGTTCTTCCAAAGGATACTTCAAGTGGTGTTTTACTGGTGGACAGCGCAGTCTTCCACATGAGTCCAAAATCATAGATGTCCAATTGGGTTCAGGTCTGGTGACTGCCAAGACCACAGCATATGATTTACATAATTTTATTGCCTCAGTTTCAGGCGCATGTATGTGTGAAGCTGATGCAGGTGCCTTAATATGCAGTTTATGTCTCATGCATGCCATGAAATGCAAAATGCTCTGTTCTGTGCATGCATATGCTTTTGAGGTAACGCCATGCATAATGTGAGAAGATCAAATCTGAGAGGATATATTATGCATGCAGCAAATTACACATTCCACCTGATTCTATATAGAGCAACTTGTGGTCCCTAGGTTTGCATCAATTGTCCTCCACAAACACTGCAAGCACTAAATCGATGCTTATACAGATAATAATTTTGTGTTAAACCCTCCCTTTCTATATTAAACAACTATCAACAGTTAAATTATAAGAGCCGACCTTAACGCACAGAACCTATATCCTTTAAAACATACTTTTATAAATGCTCATTTTTGAAGGTTCATTTAAGAGCAGGGAGCTTAATACAGAGAACTGTAACACAGGAAGTCGTAAGCCCCAAAACCAAAACATAGAGATAAGATACGATATAATAAGATAAACCTTTATTAGTCCCACAAGTGGGAAATTTGTTTTGCCACGGCAGAAAGTGGACGGTACAAAGTTAAAAATAAAGAATAAAAAAGAATAAAATAGAATAAAAATAAATCTAACACTAATAGTGTAGTATCAAATGTACACTACACAATCTTGAGATATAGAATATGGACATCTGTTTTGTAAAATATTTACCTAAATATATTTGTAGACTATATGTAAACAAAAGCAGACTAAGTAATATGTCTGTACACAATAAGTATATGTATACATACAGGTACACAGTGAAGTGACAGGCATCGACAGTAACATTTTGAATTGCACATTTTACCCAGTAGTGATGGTTCCACCCAAGAAAAAATATTGCTCTCATAATATTGCCACTACCGTTATTCAATTCAATTCAATTCAATTCAATGTTATTTATATAGCGCTTTAACAATGGTCATTGTCACAAAGCAGCTTTACAAAATGAAATAAATGTGAAATAAATGTGTGTGTGTGAATGTGT
>JBBPDB010000032.1:965074-987280 GCA_037974465.1 Brachypetersius altus | reverse complement strand
TTAATGTTCGGGGGTAGGATTAAGGTAGGATTCGAACCACAGGCCTCTTGGTCCAGATGCGACCACTAGGTCACCCCCTGCTATAACTGCTAAATATTGTTGCTATTGTTTATTACGCTTCTGATGCCTGGGGTCAGTGTCTTTCTTCCGTCTACTCCTGTAATCGAAAAACCTTCAGCACCTAGCATTACAGTATAACCACTCAGATAGCTCATTCCACTGTTATCTCAGATAGAGCTCCCCACCTCCCACAGTAAAAAGAGGTTTTAGTGCCTGTCTAATCAGTAAGAGCTGAGAGGCTGCTTGGCCATGGAAAACCAAAGAGGACGATACGCTCCCAGCCTGTTGGCTTGGACTGTTTTGGCAGCATTTGAGGTGATGATCAGAGTGAAGAATGCACTACCATTCTGTAGCCCCTTAGCACCCAGTGGTTGTTTCCAGTGCCCACAGCTGTTTGTGTGGTTAGCACAGAAGCCAGTCTGTAAAAGAGCCATCATTCCTTCCCCTCTGCAGCAGTTCTCTTTTGGGTCAGCCTTGGTAATCAGGATCCCAGAGCTGTCACCCAGATCCACAGAGCCTCGAGGAGGCCCAAGGCCAAAGTCAAACTACCTATAGGGTTTGAGGAAGTGCATTTAGACACAAGGACTGCAAAAAGCAGTCACAGCCACTTACAAAACAACATATCCATAAAGGAACCAATAGAAATGATGAGTCATTCACACTGAGCATATAATTCCCACGAGGATTTTTCCTGTGTGCATCACCTGGGCTACTCATAAGGACATTATTCTCAGACTGTGATTGGAGCAGAAAGCATAGACTGGACTGAGCAGATATGATGTACGTGCCAGTTCACCATGTACAGAAGCTAGCTGTTGATCATGTGACGTGTCCATAGGGAGATTTGCTAAGTTAAAGGGCATTTGTTGTCTTGGTGCAATGAGAATGAGAAGCCTGAGGCAAGGGTATAGGAAATCAGTGGACAATTTCCACTGGATTAAGAGGTTTGGCATAGGGGCAATGCGATGGGGGGGTTGGGGGTTATTGGGGCATTTTCAAATTGTCAGTGGGGATGAGAAGGGGGTCTAAGTCCAAGGACCACCATTGGAGAACAGTAGCATTAGCCAGCATTATTTGCTCAGACCAGTCTAAGCTTTCTACACTATACCAGTATTTTAAATTTGAGATTTTTCAGAACATTGTCCATATTTCTCTTCCTGAGGTGTTGTTAGGAATCACACATGCTGAGCACTGCTGCTCCAAAATAATGCTTGAAATAACAATGTATGTCTATATACACACATATATATATATATATATATATATACATATACTGTTGTGTTTTGGTTAGAAAAAATGCCTAAAATGCCTATTTTTATAGTGTAAGCCTTTAAACTCAGTTTAATGCATTACCCTTAAAGAAAATGTAAAGGTAAACCCGTATTCGCCTCATTAAATTTATAAAAATGTATATTCCCCCACAAATCCAGGTGTGAAAAACTTGTTGCATCTTTCCCAAAAAGACTAATGGCTGTATTAGATTAAAAGGGTGCGTCTACTAACACTGAGCAAAGGGTCTGAATACTTAGGAACATGTGATATTTCAGTTTTTTCTTTTTTAATACATCTGCACAAATGTCAACAATTCTGTGTTTTTCTGTCAATATGGGGTGCTGTGTGTACATTAATGAGGAAAAAAAAGAACTTAAATGCTTTTAGCAAATGGCTGCAATATAACAAAGAGTGAAACATTTAAGGGGGTCTGAATACTTTCCCTACCCACTGCATATGGGTTGAATACAGAGGAAGAATTTCATGCTGTTCACACTGTGTGCTGTGGTGTGTTCATGTATGACAGAACGGTCACTTTCATTTATTTTTTTTCTCATGGAAGTCATGGTTTGAGAACATGCATCCAAACTTTTGACTGCTACCAGTAATCCTCACCATGACCACTAGCTGCACCCACAGCACAGGGTCATGCACATGCCTCATCAAATGCCATTTAGGCATTTCCTTACATCACTAATTACAGCAAGTATTCACAGTCCTGAATGTAGGACTCGGAAATCTGACCCAGGCCCACTGATTCACAGTGTAACTGCAAAAAACTCTGGCATTATTAGGTCTCAAACATTGCCCTGTGATTTAAACTTATTACGCTGAAAATGTAAACTAAGATATACCCTTGAAATGGTTCACAACTCACTTTTTATTTCATATGTCATGACAGAAAAACGTAATCAGGCACGTTAGGACAGCTAGCGGCTAAAAGGCTGCTCAAAAAGACTCTCATGTAGGAAAATAATTGATTGCAAGGTCAGCTGGGGAACTGAAGTACTCTGTAATAGCACAAATGCTTCTTAGTACTGCAGAGAAAGGTGCCTGCAGCTCTCGAATCAAAGTCAATTGCTGATTCATCTCATAAGATTTATCCCTTGCAAATCAAAACTGCTCCCAAATGCTCAGAAGCTAAAATGCTGTTGTAAATACATATGGAACTAAATAGTAAAAACTGAAAGGTACAACCCTTTACACAATATACATGGAGCATGTAATTGTACTAAATGCGTTTAAGAAAACTTTGAGGTTCCAATATGTTTTAAATATCACAGCTGTGGACTACACTTCCATCAAAACAACTATACACTCCCATCAAAAGTGTAGTTGCTACGTTACAGATAGAGGCCGGGCCTCACTGTTTGAGAGGAATGGGGTCCTTCAGAGAAGTCCATTTATCAACATGCCAAACACACAAAGAGTAACACATCCTTTCCAGGCTTTACCACCCCCACTCCTCTTTTCCTCCTCTGATTTCTACCTCAAACTTTGCTTTGCTATGTCTTAAACTACCAAATGCAGTGATTTTGAATCAAATGCACCACACAGGATTAAACTATATTCCAGATACACAGGAAACAAGGAACAGTGGTCAAAATGTATACATAAAAGTGACAAGCTGATTTTTTCAATTTTACTTTTCCATTCTTCAAAGACAATCACTTTAACAAACCCGAGCCCTTAAAGGTCTATCAGAATGAACAGGCAGGAAACAAGGAATTTCATCTCAGGGGTTTTCCATGCATTTCTGGGATGATGAAATGAAACAATTCCTAATGAGTCCCTGATCCCATGTTGAAAAATGACCCCCAAGCCAAACAACCCCAAACAGGTGGAGACCAGGAGTTGCCCTTACCGAAAAGAAACGATTTATGAGACGGATATTCTGGCCTCAGTAGTGGTCATTAAAGACCCTTGGTTATTAATAGAGTCGCCTTTTCTTGCCCATTTCCCTTTTAGCTGATAACAATACACAGCTGTGAGAAAAGCGTTACAAAAACTATTGCCTTTGGCTTTATATGTGACACAGTATAAATTACATTTATTACTCGGCCTACCATAGAAACCCCACACATCACAGTCTGAATTGTTTATGTTATTCTTCCCAGTCAGAGCAAAGAGAATTCATAATAGGGAAGGTGTCAGCGCATCAAAGGCAAATTTCACAGAGATAAGAAACAAAGGAGACTGGGTTCAAAACGCTGCCACTCCACCATAGCTTTTATAGAGGCTTCTTATTTCCCATTCAAACGACTGCAAAAAGAAGACATTCACTCCATTTCAACACCTCTGTTTCATCCTTCCACTTTTAAAACTGCTTGTCGCTTCTGGAGAGAGAGGGAGTAAAAGTCACTGCCACTGACTTTAAGAGCAGTCAAGAGAGAACGCAAATCCATCAGTACGTGTCCAGGTTGGGTTCAGCAAACTAAGGGAAAAAGTTTTCTACCCTAACAGAAGCTGACCTCACTTGATGTGTGCCTCTTTATTGACACGTCCCTGCTCCTATTTCCATTCACCTTGGCCTGATTGCATCAAAGCAATCACCTCTCCAAGAGAACGGCTGCAACTGTCGTGTGCCAATTTCTCAATGATGGCAGGCAGGACAGTACATGGAGGAGAAAGTAGTATATGTTTCACTAATGCTAAAGACAAAATTAGGAATAGTAACTGCTGGGGACAGGAAAAGAAACATTTACAGATGGCCAGTATCAACACACTTTAAAAACATGCTACTCTTTGCAATTAGCACTTCGCAGCCCCTGTTCAGGAGCTGTAATTTTTCATCCCAAGATTCTAATCTCTCGCTGCAGGACAGTTCGGAACATGTTCCGGGGCCATACATGTTTCAGACTCAACATGCCGTTCCTAACACTCAGAAAGTCTGTTATCACGCTGTGCTGATCTACAGCAAGATCAACACGTTTGAAGAATCAGTAAACAGGAGAAAATTCCCTGAGACGTTTAGTGAGGAACAGGCCATGTTTGCGATCTTGGAGTCGATATTAGAGCAAGGAAGCATAAGAATTGAGCATTTTCAAGGATCTATTCATTAACACCTTAGACCTGTCTGCTGCTCTTATTCTATCCCAAACACCCCATAAAAAAAATAATAAAACTTTTTTCCCCTTGTCTGTCACAGGAGTCTCTCCAATGCTTTGCAGAGCCAGAGTTACAGCACAGCCAGCCTCAATCTCACACTCCGCAACCCCCAGCATTTCCAGCCAGGATCCTTACAAATCAAGCAGGCCATTTCTAAACCACATGCAATTGATTGAAATTCCGATAAGTGCAACACCATGGAAGCAGCAGGGGGAAAAAAGAGGACTGTCCCCTTTGGCTACTTCTTTTTGACCGCTTAACTTGTTTTGACTTCCTTTGATCTTGCTGTTACAATACATGAACTCTGGGATTCGGATGAATGGCGTATCTCCTTTCTTCAATTTTTTGACGTGCAAGGGAATAAAAGAAAACATGTCCATAAAACTGAATGCACTTTGAGAGTAAGGACAGGGCCATTTAGATGTCCAGGAGACTGTGTGAAAAGCTGGCAATGGTCCACTCCCATTCACACATAAATATAGTACCTCATGTGAAGAGCAAGGGTTCAGTGGAGTCCTCCAACTTCCGTGGCAGACAATCAATCCAGCAGGCAGGGTGTCACCTGTGAAAGCACTGTGAAGATCTACCCCTCTGATTACAGGCTGATTGTACAAAGAATTCAAAGCTGTCCTCTGTTTGTTGGTTTAGAACACCTATGGTAGAGCTCAACATTGCACAGGTACATGTGGGCATGACCTGCTGTATTCACACACTTCCACTGGCAATAATGAAAAGGGAGAGAACATCCCACTAAACATGCACACCAGAGTCATAGATTCATCCATGCACATTTTACCATCAATTCACAAAGACCCAGAACTTGGCGAATTATGAATGGATGTGTCAAGTGCCAGCAGAACACGATAGTGCAGGTGGGAAGTACTGCTCCTTTTTTGGAGCCACTGGCATTGTACATAAATGAATGAGTGCCTGTGGGTTACTTTTGGTCCGTTCAGACGACGGCGACCCTAAACTGTCATCCTCCATAAGTTAGCTTCAGTTACTGCTCTTTGGTTGATGGGCCGGATAACCTGGATTATAGAGACAGCTGCTGCAGAGTCACGCAACACTAGAGAAAATGGTCACTGGGCACAATTGGCCAGGACAGCTTGAAGAATGTACTAGAAATACTTGCTCTGCAGTTTGCTTGTCGCCGTAAAATGTGGCAAAGCAAAGCAGAAAATACAACAGAATAAATAGCTTAAAAACCTCACCCTAACACTTGGAGTGACATGGTTCTGGATAAATACCCATGGTGAAGAGGACTTAATACCATACTGCACAATACTTTATGAATCATAATTATAACAAACTTTTTTAAAAAAAGAAATGACTTGTAAAATGTTATATTTGCTTAACATAATTCATATAGAAGTGATGGGTTTGAGCGTGCAGAGCTCCATAGGGTGGTCAGTGGCACCTACAACAATATCCAACCCAGTGGTGCCTTTAGCGACAAACATCCGTTTCTGTTTGTCTCAGGCACCATGTTTGAGGCCTGTAATTAAGAGGCGGATAATAAACAGGAAGCACATTAATCATGTATGGAAGCAAATAACGAGGCAAACATTTTGTCAGACAGCTTTTTTTAGACATGGACGAAAGACCACCTGTTGAGCAGTCCCCGCTGATCAATATCGCTTACAAACATGACTTGAGTTGTTTGTTATGACCCACATTGCATTCAAGTGAATGGGATTGGGGAGCACATGTGTATAACTAATAATAAACTCCCAAATAATGCTGCGATGGTCCTGCAAGGACATCTGAAGCGTCATCGGTAGCTGAAAGGCAGTTTGCACATGACACATAGCATTCCTTCATTTAAAGGACTTCCTGTAAACAGCTAAGTACTTCCGGTGTCAGGGATGAATACCTAAAAGAGCAGCTAGTGCCGGATTGGTGATTATGGCATGACTAAAACCACGTCCGATTAAGTGCCCATGGAAAAATGCCACAGGAACTGAAAGACGCAACAGTGGGTCTACTAAGAAAAGAACTTAGGAAATTAGAAAAAAGAGAACATCTTCATCTTAAAGGGCCTTTCAAACTTTAAAACATTTCAAACTGTTACAAAGCAATGTTATTCACCTCAAATGAAATTGCTTATGTCATGACTGCGTAAATAAATCCAATAAAAAAATCTGTAGGAAATATATATGCTATATACACACTATTCTACATACTGGGGTATAAATGCTATAGTTATAGTACCCTAAATGCTACTTAATGGATGTGGATGTCTATAACAAATACTTAAATGATCCATTACCTGTCACCAGGAGCTCACAAAAAGATAAATTATCGCATGTAGTGCACATTATATGACACACTACTTTAAGATGAGCTGAATCTGATCATATTTACCATGTATTTTCATAATGCATATAGCAAGCAATACCCATGTCATTTGAAAGCTCAACAAAGAACAAAGCCCATGAAAATACCAGGCATATTTTAGGTGATGTAAAGCAGTGTGGATTCCTGTCATGGATGGAACCTGGTCAGTGTACTCTGGCAAATTATCTGACGGCTAAAAAAAGGTCAAGACAGGATAAGCACCTTCTAACTGAACTTTAGTCAGTCACAGGGTGAGAAGAGGCCAAAGCCTCAAGTGGGCCATGCAAAAATGGAAGGTACTCCTCTTGGTAGGTCTGAAGAGAGTGTTAGGAACATATATGCCCTGGGGCAGGGGGGGCTTAAAAAAAAAGGCTATGCAGTTGGTATGTGTGCATAGCCTCAGAACTGAGGGTTTAAGTGAACAAAGACGCTTGGGGAAATCTTTAACAGGGCATACTTTGTGTTTTGCATGTCCCATGACATCCATCCATCATAGATTTTTGTCCATTCAGCAAGTACTTAATTGCTTTTCAGGGCTTTATTAGTTTCACTCTTAATAGATCTGGACTGTTTACAATGTGTTTGATTGTCATTTTTACCTGCTTTTATAGCTACATTATTGCATTTATAATCATACTGTGTAGCACCGGCAATAATTATGATGAAAGTCTTATTTAAGGTATGTAAATATAATGAAAAATAAGACATTTTCTACTATTCTAACTGATCTGTTTACACAAACGGTTCTGCAATAGTTCTTAATAAAACAGCAGTAGAGCATCAGGTAACTAAAATTTGCATTCACTCTTCCTGCTGCAGAGACCCTCTATGCATTTGTGATTGATTCTTCTGGCATCAATTCAGTACCAAAGTGATAAAAGCATTTTTCAGTTAAACCAAAATGTGGAGCAGAGTGTTTCAAACAGGGATTTCCCAAACCGTAGAAGAAACGTGGCCATGAAACAAACAGTTTAAAGGACTTCAAGTGCATCACAATATCACCAGTGCAAAACAATTCCGGTGCTGTACACTTCCAGTGCATCATAATATAGAAGACACAGAGGACATTAAGAAAATAAGTGAGGAATAAAGCCCATCTAAGCTCATGTAAGATACATTTGTAAATTCACCCATGACTGCTAAACCTAAATGCACTCAATCAGTGCTTAAAAGAGATAAGGAAACCTGCCATTGTTTTCAGGCCTATTATATATTTCTCACAATTCAGCCTGAGAAATAGAACTTTTCCTGCGTGCCGAAAGGCAGACAAATAAAACAGAACTAAATAAACATAAATAAAACTCAATTTACATCTCGATACAGGCTGGGTGATTTTTAACTGTTCTTTGTTCCTGAGAAGAATGAAAATCTGTAGAGAACACAAAACAAATGACTCAGAAAGGGCAAAAAGAAACAAAACAAGAGATGGAATCTAAGCACGGGGTCAGATAAGTTCTACTGGGGCAACTCCCTGTGTCACGGACAGCGAACAGAAAAACTGCGAATAACGTAAACATGTTGCATGAGGCAAGATTGTGTAATACTGTGGGGTCTATAAGAGCTACATGAAAACAGCTGAGGAAGATGCTTTGAAAATTAGACTTGTTTTACTGCCATGCAGCCATTTGGCAATTAAAGTCTGAGCATGAACATGCATTTGGTTATTACCCATCTTCCTCCCACCCCAACCCCCTCCACCCCTTGGCCTGTCTTTTAGTGGGAGGGGTGAGGCATGGTGGGCAGTGTGAGGGGTAATGGGCGGAGGGAGGGCCCCTTTTCCCTGACCCCCAGTGTCAGTAGTACTAAAACCCCCTGAATGAGCAAGAATCCTCATCCAAGGCAAACAACCCCCATCGGTGAACCAGCCACAAACCCACTCCCTGCGCCTTCACAGCTCTACTGAACTTGGCACTATTCTACGAGGAGGAGAGAGAGAGAGAAAAAAAACAAACGCTCACATCTCTCAGGGAGAGCTGCACAAGAAAGAGACCTGCCCTGGGTCTTAGAGTAACGCTGATATACAAACACATTCACTACACATACAGCCACGTTCACCCACAAGCCCATTCTCACACGCATACAGACACACGCGCACATACACAGGAGCAAACAGTATCTCTCCCTTTCTTACACTCTCTCTCTCTCTCTCTCTCTCTCTCTCTCTCTCACTCAATCACCCACTCTCCCTCTCCCTGCCTTCCACACACACTCACACACATACACACACACACCACTACAGTATATCAGCTAGCGACTGGCGGAGAGACGGAGAGAGGGGAGAGCAGAAATGAATGTGAAGATCCTGACGTTGGTGATTGTGCTGCTGGTTTCTCTGCTGTGTTCAGCTCGTGCTGGTAAGTCAAGGGAGCGTGCGTCGCTCATCTCTCTCTCTCTCTCTCTCTCTCTCTCTGGCGGCTGGTAGCCTGAAGCTCTGAGGCAGCTGTAGTTGATCAGTGTAGCCCGCACTGGTGAAGCCTTGGGTGGCTGGGGAAAGGAGGAGAAACAGCACCTGGGCTGTACACTGTACTGCACTGCAGAGGTTTGCATGTTATTATTGTGGCTTTTAGTCAAGTATTTTGTGCTTTTGGTGTTCCTTTTGATGCTTTTATTTAACAAATGAGACAAACTAGGATTAGTAGGGACAAAAGTACAGGGAAAATACTGGTGATTTTTTCTCTCTGTGTCATGCAATGCTGAGCTGGCTCTGAGACAGTGTGCTGCTGGGTTTCACAATAGTAAAGCACATGCTTATACAATGTTGTGCTATTAATTGTGCCATTCATTAGGCCTGCTGGATTTCTCTTTTACGAAGTCTGTGTACTCAATACTTATATAGTGATATTCAGTGTGGATTCTCACACTTCACTGTCATTTTGGTTTTGCTTACAGGTGCGCATTATAACACAATATACAAGATTGTACCATGGCTTGTAATTGTAACTAATGGACATTTAATCTCATTATAATGTGTTAACATAGAATGTTATGATGTCTAGATGAGTACATAATACAGTAACAGACATGGCCTTACTGCACGTTTACTAAGGTAGAGATTTCACCAATGGTAATTCTCAGCTGTGACATGGAGCTTCAGTCAGGTGATCGATGTCCAGCCTGCAGATGTGATGCAGGTAGCAGTCTGGTGTTAAAGAAAACAAACTGTGGTCCTTGTGTAAATGCCTGCATCTCTACAAAGACTGACACCAATCAATTAACAACTGCTGGGAAACATGTGTGCAGTGGAAGAGAGTGACAGTGTGTGAGCTTGCGTGCATGTGTGTGGCTACTTGCCGTATCAAACTGCCATTTCGTTACGGAGATGCTGCTATTTTGGTCTCCACACAAGTAAATGGAAAGCAATTACTCTGCATTACGGTCAGCATTGTTTTTTTTACTCCCTTTCTATGTGTGAGGTTGCTCCTCATTCCTGCTCCTCGGCTTCCAAGCATGATCTGGGGTGGGAGTAGGAAGCTTCACATCCAGCCTTGTAATGGTCAGGCTAACTGTCTGGTGCCTGTTCCTGGGAAGGCAGCATTAGCATCATTAGCTCACTGAGATAGCATTAGGTATCAGTGGAAAAAGAAAAAGAGCGATTTAGAGAAAGAGGGGGTGCTGTTGGGAGTCTTGGATGTGTGCTGTCGCGGGAAGGTGTTGCAAGCGGCTCGGTGTGTAGGCAGTGGGTGTGAAGCCTTTCATCTCCAGACGCAAACACTTTCTCCAGTTCACAGGGAGTTTGCTGGAAATTGCGCGCTATTTCGAGCAGGAGATAAAGAGAGGTGTGTGTATGTGTATGTGCTTGCGTATGATGGGCAATTTGGGTGAGGTAGGAACGCTTGACTGAAAGAGGGTGTGGACGTGAAGAAGAGAACTCATGGTGCAACAGGCGACAGCAGCTCCTTACTGCAGCCCCAGACAGTGGCTTTAGAAGCACCCGGCAGAACGGCTTAGTGACCTTGCAAATCTCATCTATACATTCCTCAATCAGCTCAGCTTGTAATGGGCTTTCCACACAAATGGCCACGTCCATCCAGTCTGGGCCATTCATAATTAATTCTGAAAGTAATCTGTCCTCCAGTTCCACCATCCTAAAGTTTGGTATGTAAACACACCTCGTTATGGAAAACGCATAGCCACTCAGATCTGTTATTACCCCTTCCAGTATTAAAGTTTTAATCAAAGAAAAGGTGAATCCCTTGATGCGTACAGTAGAGACAGATGTGAGAAAAACAACAGATATGCACACATGCACACATACACAAAGCTCCTGAGATGTCATTTTATTTCAATTGTCTCCTGGGCTCTAAGCGGGTGAGGGTGAAAATCCTTGCCATTATCTGAAACTAACCATCCGTGTGTGAAAGGCAGATATTATGTGTGCTGTGTTATTCAATATTAAAATCTGATGAATGGCTGAGATGGGATCATGCAAGTCATGCTAAGTCAAGTAGATTTCTACCATATACACACAGTACATAGTAAAAACGAAACACGTTCCTCCAGGACCATGGTCACACATTCTGTCTCATTCCCAGGTCAGCCAGGAACCATAGAGAGGCAAGCAAAATATACATGTGCCTCATTAAGAAATCTACAGCCACTCAGCATCCTTTATAGAAGAAAAGAGGGGAAAGGCCAGGATATTTTTTCAAACAACAGCAGCGGCCTCATGCTGGCCACATGCAGGAAGCCTTCGATCATAATTCCTGCTTCTTTTCACCCGCATGTTTGAGGTAAAGAAGGTGCTTGTGCCTAGGGTTGTGATTACAGGGGGCCACAAAATGAACATAAACAGCCAAACCTTTCCAGATGTCCAGCAATACTGTGGTAATGGAGAGCAAACAGTATGAAGGAGAGCCTGGCTACAGAAAGGTTATTATAGGATCACCAAGAATCAAGGCTGGGCCTTTTATTTGGTTTCTTTTTTCCACTTCTCATATACATGTACTTCATATTAGGAATACATACAAAGACATGCACAACATCAGCAATTCATAACTAGATTAGGTTATCAGTTCAGTGTGTTTTTGGAGATGGTACTTAAACCAGGGGCCTGAACATTTATGCAAACTAGTAAGTAAGGTTCATAAACCTTTAGCCTTACTGGACTGTAGCAGTGCCTGACACACTAGCATACGGAGTTCAGCATTGTGTACACACCCTATTTAATCAAAACCAACATGAAAACACTGTCACTTATCTTTCCAAACACGTATTGCATCCAGTTCATGCAGTAAATTCATTCAGACCCTACAGGTTGCACAAGAACAACAATATATGGAACCTATGTACAGTTAAATTGTATTCGGAAATATAGCAATAAGCTGCTGGATGACTTCCTTCATTAAATCAGGGCTGATTGTTATGCTATACCATAACTTATGAGGACATGAGGTTAAGCTTTGAAAAATGGTCCCAAGTGGCTTCAGTATAGTAAATGCTCTGGTGGACAAGCTACAGACCAGTGTAATGCTATTCAGAGTCGTTTGAATAAATCAGTTCACCTTGACACTCAAGCTCAAAGGAAACGTCCACAGGGGACGGCAGGGAAAGACAGCAAAATATTAAAGCAAGCTGCGCAGACTGTGCGACAGCAAAAGAGGTCTTGGAGGCTTTTCTGATGTGCAGGCATACACAGGCACTAAAATATTAAACCGCCTTTAAAACTTTCCCAGCTGGCGGTCTCACTCACTCTCCTGAATTCGCAGGTGGACGTCTGCGGGGAATAAAAAAGGTTTAGAGGTGCAGTAAAAACCCCTCTCCTACATCTGCCAATGGCCACCTGCCTCACATACTGCACCTGGGCTGAAGCAAGCGAGCAGCCAGCCAGTCAACCTCCTTTAGCGAGGTCCCAGCTATTGAACATCCGAAACCTCCGTAACCTCCCTCTCTCTCGCTCTCTCCCTCTCTCTTCCCCCAACATCTTAATTAAAGGCAGATACTCCAATAGCTTTAGTCCATTCATCGTGGCCAAATATGAACCTGATTTATGGCTCCCTATTTGAACATTAAGCATCATGTGTAAAGTGGTTGCCTATTGAATCTTATGAAGGCAGACGTTTTTTACACACGGTGAGGCATTCTGCTGAAGACATTTCAGGGCATGGAATGAAAAGGCTTTGATTGCTTTCATGCTTAATTTGTGTGAATAGAGAAAATATTGTCCCAAAAAGAAGTCACTGGCAGAGGAAATGAGTTATTACAGTAAAGAATGTGGTAAATAGTAATCCTGAGTATTATTGTGATATGTATTGCTATTGTGATAAACAACATGTTCATATTGTAATACGGTCAGTTAAAGAACACTGATGGATTGCATGCTACCTTTCAAACAGAGTATAATTAAGGCTGTTTAATGTATAGTGCAGCAAAGTTGTTGAAACAATGAATGCAATTAATCTTGTTTTTTAAGAGTTACTGATAGTGTTTTTGGAATGTGATCCTGCTTATTTTGTTTGTTCACTCTGAAAAAATGCCTATTGTATCACATTTTTCATTCTGCCCACCCCTAGTGAATAGTAGTGTGAGTGTACTATAGAAGCCTTTGCCACTGAATGCATGTATCAGGTCCTCTACAGTTCTGTCCAAAAGCCTGAAGTACTTTCCCTGTATTAGTGTGCTGTTAATGCTGAGAGGAATGACTGAAAGTGCATGAGTGTTCAAAAGTTAGGAAGCACTTTAATGAGGCACCCACTGAGTGTACTATAACTTGCACCTGTGAGCTGCACAGTAGGTGTGGGTATAACATATCACCTTCGCCACTGCACACCAAGCTACCTGGCTTCCACCTGTGATTGCTATAATTGTTAGGATAAAAACAGCTATACAGTAATCCCTCGCTTTTCACTGGGGTTACCTTCCAAGAGCCTATTTTTATAGTGTAAACTCTAATTGTCACTTTAATGCATTACCGTTAAAGAAAATGTAAAGGTAAACCCATATTTGCCTTTTTTTATTTAAATTTCCCACCGAGATGCAACTTTTAAGGTTGCGGGACAAAAGTACAGGTTAACAACTTTAGGATAAAAAATCCTGATCTACTTAGGCTAAAAATACAAATAAGGGCTTGTTGGAAAGGTCTTCTGGAGATCAATCGAACTGTGGAGTTTGAAGTGTCTGAGTGCCATCCCTGCATCCCGAGACATGCAAAGTTAGCTCCTTATTTGAATTTTAAGGTGAAACATGGCCATTGAAAATGAAATAAAAGCCACGCAGTTCTTTGGTTTTCTTGGTCTGGGAGAAAGTGTAGGGATGTGGGCTGTTTTTTGCAATCAACAACACAACACTTCAACTGTGGAGTTTGAAGTGCCTGAGTGCTTTCCCCACCGATATGTGGAGAATATTTGCAGTGTTCCCATCATTGTGGGGATTTCCATGTAAAAATATTATTTGGGTTCTGGATCCACGAGTCCTGATCTGTGTAAAACTGAGAGATCACTGTACCAGCTTGGTCACACAGCTGAAAGCAAACAATCAATTATGAGTGGCAAGACACAGTCAAAAGATCTCATGCACAAGTGGCGTAGTGGGTAGGATACTTCCCTCTAGACCAAGAGGTCATGGGTTCGAATCCTACCTTCAGCACACCACCACTGGGTTCCTGAGCAAAACCCTTAACCCAAGTTAAGGAGACTGTCCCCTGTAGTTAGGGATTGGAAGTCGCTTTGGATAAAAGCGTCTGATAAATGCCGTAAATGTAGGTCTGGAGATGTATACAAAGAATTCACTGGCTTTATTAAGCCCAAGGAATACAGTAAAGTGTTTGGTACTACTTGGCAGAGATGTTCACAAGTCATTTTTACTGAGCCCAAGTCAAGTCTCAAGTCTTTGAGTGGCAATGTTTACAAATGACGACTCTAAATGTGGGACTTTTGAGCTGTAAATGTTGAGCTCTATACATTCAGAAGATTTATTCTAATTGGCCACACCCCACTATTCCCATTGGCTGTTACTTAGCGGGAGGCGTGGCCGCGTGCTATGATATGCCCTCACCAACTTGGAGGATTTGCATTAAAAGATCTTAAATCTAAATGTTAAATAAAAAGAATATATCTTGCACTCTAAATGTAAAGCTCCAGGTAGCTCCAGTTAGATATGGCTCGGTGACACCTTTCCAACCACCCCTCGAAAACCTCGAAAACCATTATTAGCTGAAAACCGTTCATCCCAGCGGTTTTCAGGTCGTTTGAAAGGGTGTGAGATATAAATAAATAATTCCATAAAATGAACATTGTTCATTTTATGACTCACGAGTCACAGCACCCAAATGCGAGTCAAGTCTCAAGTCATTGAGGACAAGTCTAAAGCCAAGTCACAAGTCTTTGCTTGTGTGACTCAAGTGCAACTCGAGTCCCCATCTCTGAAACTTGGACACCCCCAGATCAGGCCATCCCTCCCAACTGGATGCAGTAAGAAGAAAACTGGTCAGACAGTACGTCAGTCAGAAAGTCAGTACTGCTCATCATACCTGAGCATCCTGGTGGTAGCATCCTGGTGGTAGCATCCTGTTCCATGGGTATTTCTCTGCAGTAGGGATTGGCGCACTTATCAGGGTAGAAGGAAAAATTGATGGGGCAAAAAAACATCAAATTCTTGCGGAAATATTGTGAATAGGAAGAAGGTTCACTTTCCAACATGATAATGACCCAAAGCACACAGCAACATTGATCAGACTGTGGCTATATGAGAAAAAGGTGGATATCCTCCCATGCCCTCGTGTTAAACCCTATTTAAAATTTTTGGAACGACTTGAAGGCTAGAGTCCACCAATGGTCACTATTGTATTTGACTGAGCTTGAACAGTTCTGTAAAGAAGAGTGGGTAAGTATTGCTCAGTCTAGATGTGCAACGTTGGTAGAGAATATCCCAATCGATTTAAGGTAATAATTAAAGCAAAAGATGGTAAAAGCATTGACACAGGGGAGTGGTTCTTTGTCTGTCTCAAAGACTCCTTTTCCTTTTTTCATTTGGATGTTATAAACTGCATTGTGTAATACATCTGGAAAAAATCAGATGTTTGTGTCTTCATTTCAGGCTGCAAAGCTACAAAATAGGATTATTCTGAAGGTGGTGATTCTTTTCTACACCTAGTATATCTTAAGTTGTTTCAGTTAATATTAATCATTTGACTAACTACAAGAGAATTCTGAAATGGAGATTGCATATTACATAAATGTCCCATTGCTGCAATGTTTGAACAGCACAGTCACAGCTGCTACCATCATTCCCACAAGAAAAAAAAGTCCACTGGTGTGTGGGTGTGTGTGTGTGTGTGTGTGTGTGTGTGTGTGTGTGTGTGTGTGTGTGTGTGTGTTGGTGTGTTTAGTTTGTTTTAGAAAGTGGCGCAAAAAAAAAATCAAATGGAATTCATAAACAAATATCTAGTCGAGGCACAGTGTTTAGTGAACAGATTCAAGAGAACTGCATTAGATTTTGCTTCACTTATACACATATGGGTTTATATACCTACATGGATAAACAGAACTGGTGAATGAACTGCTGAGAATGATACTGACTGCAACTTCACTGACCCTGAAATGCACCGTGAGAATCAGGACAAATATTTGGGAACTAGAAATACACCAGTACACTTAGAGTTTTTTCACCCATGCAACAGAACCAGCCACACGCATCAGACTCATTAACTGCACGGTATATCAGCTAATCGGCTTAGTTACAGTTTTGCTGTCCTTTGTTCATGTTACGGATACTGTCCACTGGCTATGGGCATATTTTTTTTTTTTGCATGAGAACCTTTAGGGATCAAAAATTGTTCTTTCAGCAGAAAATCTCCCAGCCTGCAGCAGTGTTGACACTTCTCTCAGCGGTCACCCTGTAGCAGTGCACTGGTCCAAAGCAGGGGGGGGGGGACTGCAGCTGACCCCTAGCACACATACAGAATGGTTCATCACTGATTTAGCAGGTCCATGTAAGCAAACTGCTGAAGGATCCTGCTTGTCTTGTAGACTAAGGCTTGGGGATCCTGCACCTCCCTCTAAACTGTGAGCATGCTGAGTTTGAGCCTGCTGTTGCTGACTGGGATATCCAGGTCTCAAACTCGGACCACTAGCCACCCCCCCTCTGAACCAAATCCTCTTTGAAAGTTCATTCTGCTCAGCGTGAATGCCAGTTCAGGAGAAATCTCACGTAAGATGCTTTGCGTGATCTACTTTGTGATTCCGGCTGTATTTAGAGGTTCCAACCTGCTGTAACCTCTACCCACTGATTCACCCCTGTCACTCCAGACCAACAGTGCGACTGTTCAGTCAGCCTCTCTCTCTTTCTCTCCAAGCTTCATTAGCATTCCTGGCAGCGGGCGGCCCAGCCGCTTTGAACCTGCAATCGCTCTGATCACTCGAAACTGGGCCACTTCTCACCTCATCATTAAAGCTGTGCACTAATTTGGGTCATGTGTAGTTTTCTTGCAAAGCTGCTTGCCATCTGAACGTGTCCAACAAGATCAGAGAGCTGAGTAATGGCAAAGTACATTCACTTTTTTGGGAGGGTACAGCTCTTTTATTCTCAATAATGGGCCTCAAAGTAGAGCAGCCTTTGTGGGGTGAGGGTGAGCTATGGGGAAGACAGTGCACCAGGACATAGGGGGCAAGTTTTCATGCACTCCCTCTTACTCTCTGGAGCCACCGGTGAACAAAGCTGGCCTTCATTTCCCCAGCATGCCCAGTATTATCACGGCAGCACAATGCTGCATAACAAACAGCTCCAGTGGCCCCTGTAATGCTTACAAAATAATCACAACAAGCCCCCTACAGGCCAGACGCCCCACAAGCAGGAGGAAGGGGTTAATCAGTCCAGTCTGACAGACACTAATCTGGGATTCAGGAAACATGGGTGGCAACATTTGCAAAAAGTTGGAAACCTGATCAATTCCAACTCACAGTATCATTCTTTTTGGTCCTGACTGAGATCCTTTCAGAGTGGCTGCCATGGTAACGTGGTCTGAAAGTCGGCTAGAGATTGGTACCAGTTTCTGCCAAGGCCCTGTGCTACTGTCAGGCATGTGATAAGCAGTGCTGTGGCTCTAGGGCTTCAAAAAAGCAGAATGCTTCGGAACGGAGGCTGCTGATTTCACAAGCTGCTCAGGGAACACTAGTGGCTTCCTCACATTTGCATGTCACAAATAATGCATCATTTGCAATGGTAATAAATGTAATGAGGCACACTGCAACAGGGGCTTGTTCCATGTGTAAGCTAGTGCTTCATATGAGTGTTATCTTAATTCGAGTCTCATTGAGAACACAATGCCTGTGATCTGCTATGACTAAGTGGAGAATGGTTTGGCAAGCTTCTTCATAATGAGCTTGGCATAGTTATGTGAGTAGTAGAGAAAAAAGCCGGCAAGAGTGTCCTTCCCCCTTACTCTCTCTCTCGCTCACTCTCTCTCTCATTTTAATGAATGAAGGTCTTCCGAGACACTGGGTATCACGGCCCTAACGTCACACATTGCCAGCTATGGTTACATGTCCATAGGGATCCAAGCCCTTGTGCTTCCTTTCACATATGCACACGGACGGTCTCATCAACACAAACAATCCTTGGTTTAGGAAGTCAGAAATCGTGTAAATGCTGTGTAACAAATCGAGATAACAAATCAGTTCCACGTGCATTTGCAAATTGTTTCATTAGCCAAAAGATGAATTCATAAATGACAATATAAGGGAGAGCACATTAACTCAGGATTGAATTTGTCAACTCTGACCTCATGGAACTTTCCTATTGCAAACATTCACTCTGCCCTGACATAAACACCCCTGTTGCAGCTGTACTACATTGTTCCGATATAAAACAAATCTCTACATAACATATACATCTATTTTCAGAAGCCAAGTCATTATACAAAATCAAAATCTAATCAAGAAATTTCTCAAATGATACATTAAAAACATTTTCTTCTATTCTCTGCAATTGCGCAGACATTTCCTTTAAAATTTGACATTTTATTCTTCCAATAAATAATTCTATGATATTTTGTAACGGAAATGAAAAATATGTAAATATGTAAATTTGTTCTTATATTAATACTTTTCATAGACACTCTTAAAAGCTATGTAGCAACAGGCAACCGCTTACGTGGCCACTCCAAAATAGTGGTGAAATGGGACATCTCAGGCTGCATGTTCATGTAATCTAATAAAGCATGGCCTGAAAGACAGAAAGCAAATACGAAAAATAGAAAGGAAGAAACAAAAAAGAAAGACAGGTAATGCCTGCAGGATGCATGGCAAAGACAGGCAAAGAATCAATAATCCTGTAGCTGTTTTCATAAGGAAACTAAGCGAGTCAATTTCAATGTTCAAACAGAGACAATCCAATTACATAGCATATTGATTCTCTATTACCTTCAGATGATTGAGGCTCGGCAGCTGTGGGGGGAGGGATATCAGAGGTCGTGCTTGAGGAGTGAAAAGGCATGTAATACATCTCTCTATACGGAAACGCAGTGCTGTCCTCACCTGTTTCTGCTTTGCACATAAGTAGATCTAATCTCTCATTTCCTGTAGTGGCTAAAAATTAAATCCATCTGGACCTTCCATCCTACAAAACAGACAGTCTCTAATGTGTCTTTAATAATGATAATGTGTCTGCCTTTTCTGCAGATTTGTGCATTTTCTTGATGGTGCAGAGTGTTTATACAGGCAGCATGTTATACATTTAGGCCAGTCAGAAGGATTCAGTGAATCACACATCAAACCCAACAGCCTCCTCATAACTCTTCTGTGCCCTGGGCAGTCACCCTTCTGCCAGACAAGCTTGGGGAGATGTGCAAGCTTTCTGCATGAGAGACAGAGTGAGGATTTAGAGGGACAGGCTATCAGCTTCGATACGTCCAGCAGGAATGAGACAGCTGTGTGAAAAAGCCAACATAATGGATAGCACCCAAGGAGAGTGCTCAAGCAAGGAGCAGAGAATGAAATAGCAGCACTTCTGGCTATTCATCACGACTGGAGGAGCTCTGTGTTGGCTGTGTGTCTGTGTGGGGTTAGATAAAAGGTAGTTATTGCAGCTAAATTGACATGTTCCAAAATGCTCGCATTATGAAGCAGCAAGACTGAGCAGCAACATTTTGAGGTATCTTAAAATGAAATACGAGGTCTTAACAGAACGTTAGTATCAGGAGAAGCATTGTAGCATATTGCTTCCTGGATTACTTTTCCTTTGGTGAAAAAATGTGGGGAATGTTACAGGAAATACGCACATTTTTAGAAAATTCATTCATATTGTAATAAAAAGGCAAACCCTTTTTATTCCTCATAGGATTTAGTTCAAGAATATAGAGAACAACAATATTTGTATGCAATCTGCTGTATTAGAGCCAAGGTTATTGCCCTTGTTGCTCTGCACTCATGACCACGTGCAAACTGATGTAGCATCCCCCAGAGTTCTGTAAACGGCTGTGTGGCTTGAGAGAGAGCCAATAGTTGTAAAATAGTCAATGGATGATTCTGCATGCTTAAAATAGACATACCCCTTGACATTAAATGCATGTGTCTGACCGAGTTTTTCATCTGGGTGTTATGAGCTAATTCATGAACATCGTTTTTATGTCTCCAGAAGACTTTATTTTTAGCAACTTTCATAACACATTTTTCTGCCCAAACTGAGATATGCTCACTATAAAAGCTGAGCATTGGGTGTCAGCTTGTGATCACAGGAAAAGTCTAGATTGTCTGAGTATGGAGAAGGCTTATGACTGACTGAGCAGGAAGGGAACAGCTATGGTGATGTACTTTTTTTCATGTGTAATTATGGCCTCTCCCAACTGCCAAGTAGTTTCAATCCAGGCGTGTTTTCTCCCTTCGAGACAGTTGAACACTATTCCCCTTGTCATGTTGGAGGGAATGTACAGGCTTGAATGATGGGCTGCACTGACAGGTATAGCATAGCTAAGAGCCCTGGCCAGTTTTCCTGTTTCTCCTATAACTGGTTCTAAAACTGCTTCAGAAGGCAAGAGTGGGACTTAAATCTCCCATAACCCTGCTCACACATGGAGTTCTTTACCCCTCTATCCCCACCAGTGGTTAGGAAAAAATGAATGAATGTGTAAACTCTGTTCATTCATTCCAGGATCATGGCACCTGGGAAAAAGATGGGTTTTGCATCCCCATTGTGAAATATGCAAAAAAACCTTCCTGTCAGTTAAACGAATGAATTGGTAGTTTGTAAATTGTGTTGTGAGGATTAAGACTAAATCATAAGTAAAATCATAGGTATTTTTTGTTATTTTGTCACAACATGTGTCTACAGCCTTCAATCACCTCAAAATAGTATGATGCAGTAATTGAACAAACCCATCCAGAACTTTTCATTCTGAGAATAAAAAAAGTAATTGGCTCTGATTGCACGTGTTTGCATTCTGCTCAGGGCCAGGCAGCACACAAGAAGCAAAAAATCCACTATCAACAGTCTTGATATTAGCTAAGGTTATTGATTAGCCCTACAGCCAACTTCTCAGTTTCACACTCAATGAAAAGACTTGGTTCTGAATGCTGTTTCAGTGTTGTTTTCTAAAGTAGTTATTACTTTAGTCTTGCAGGTTCTGCAGAATATGACATCAAATAAATCTTCTCCCTAAGGTATTGTAATAAAGGTTGTCTGTCACTACCAAGGGAGACTCTTGGAATGTGTTGATCCAGTGTGAGTGATGTCAAGTTCTTGACAGAAAAAGCTTAATGGGATTCTCTGTTTACTTTAGGATGGGGGTAGATGTTGAGTCCTCCCTGAAAGATGCCTTTTTCACTAGCTGAGGAGTCTTCCTGGCTGACTTTTGGCCTAAGTCTGAGGTTTTAACAAAGATAGACATAAAGGTTAAAACAGGAGGACGAGGGAGATGAATTTATGAAGCCAGTGAAGAAATAATTGACGGCTTCTATGATGAATGGGATCATGTTTAATATGTTGTTAACAGACTCATTTGGAAGCAGTGGCTTGAACACTTACTGAATCTTCAATGAGAAACATGATTGATTTATGATCAAACACATTTTTATGCAGTAATCATCAAGTTCAGTTCATTTAAATTGCAAAGGCTTATTATAAATCAACACAAGTTTCCATTAATATTGCATGTTGGTAACTTTCCCATGCAAGGCATTTCTGGATTGTGCAATATGCACACCCATAAAATCTAAGAAAAGTGAAGATCTGCAGCTAAAAGAGATTAGAGATCACTCACATAGGATATCAGAGGAGACCCAAGGAGTCCTAACACTTCAAACCTCCTACAGCTAAATAGAGGACTTCTTCAGCCAGTAAAAGGTTAGTGGGATGCAGACGACAGCAATACAGTAGACTAAAAAAATTTAACCACACGTTGTCTAGACACACTCACAAATGTATACATTTACATTTACGGCATTTATCAGACGCTTTTATCCAAAGCGACTTCCATTCCCTACCTACAGGGGGCAGTCT
>JBBPDB010000032.1:949377-959917 GCA_037974465.1 Brachypetersius altus | reverse complement strand
TTCGGATCACATGCGTGCCGAACCGTGGAGAGGGATCGGTTCGGATCACGGATCAACAGTGATCCGTTGCACCACTAAAATATATACCCTGAGGGTGAAGACCAGTTTTACAAATATGGGTTTTATGGCAATAGACACACATTTGCATTTTATTTGCACTTTTTTAGTGGTGTGATGTTATTTTATTTATTTATTATATTTAAATTTATGTGTGTTTACTTCTAAGTTCTAACATGTTTGGTTGGCAAAATAAATGTGGTAAATTTAAATCTGAGTGTCTTCCATGTTTGGAATGGATGTACAGTATTCTTGAGTCTATAAGGTAACAATAAAAAATAACATAACCTTGTTTGAATTGTGAAATAGATTTGAATAATAGAACATTTCCACTATACTTATACTACATTGACTGGGTTAAATAGAATTACATTACTAAAAAAAGAGACTAAAACACAACTTTCATTGTCGTAACTAAAATAAGACTAAAATGCTCAGACTTTTAGTCGACTGAAACTTGGCTAGACAAATAATAAAAATTATATTAAATTTAATTTATAAAGCGCTTTTCAAAATACCCAAAGACGCTGTACAATTTTGTGTAGACAAAGAAAAAGGAGTATTTTGTTTGTCTACTCACACTTAATTTTTTTTTATTAAAAAGTTTTTGTGTTTGGTTTTTCTCCCCCTATAGTATCGAAAATAGTATAGAGTATCAAGTATCATCCTTAGTATTGGTATCGAGTTTAAAATTTCAGAATCCTGACAAGCCTAGTAGCTACCATTGTTTTGGAAGAATGCCGGCTGAGAGTCTCAACTATCTAAAATTTTTAAGATTAATCAAAACAATTCTGACATAGCATTTCACATCAAACCCCTCTGAGTGATTACATGTCCACCATATGCTGAGCAGAAATGTTGATTATTTGTTGCCCTGATCCAGATCAGATGGCACGTTGTCAGAGTTTAACTGACAATTATAACATAACTGTACAAATTAGAAGTCTCTAGAATCCAGTAATGGAGACATTTAATGTAAGCCTCACTTCATGACTTTTTTGTTTGTTTCTCATACAGGCATTGCTTAGAGCGCCCTCCCCCTTGGTTCTGATTCTACGCTCTTCCTTCGCCTTGGGGGGCCTTGCAACCAGGGGCCTTCGCCAGCCCAGCCTGAAGAGTGATGTCCATAGCACCTGCTGGTTCTTCAAGCAGCTCTTCTTCTGTCCACAAAATACCAGGACAAGCCACTCACCCTCAGCTCTACGAAGAATTGTGGGCCTTGGAATGGGGAGGGGGGGATATTGAGCCCGAGCTACCAGATTCTATCTCTCTGTCTGTCTCTCTCTCTTGCCTCCCATGGTTTATCCTCATTCGCTTTCTAGAGCCCTTTCATTGCCACACTTTGCATGACGTGTGAGCGCTGGGGAGCCTGGTCCAAAAACAGCCTTCACCTGAAAGTGTCAATTCATTCTCCAAGGCACGTTAGTCCCACTCTCTGTGTAAAGATGAAAACTGCCCCTTTGTTCCATTGGTGTTTTGTGGAAACTTCTGGTGTGAACAATTGTGATGAGGGAGGGAATTGGCAGGTATCTAAAGGTAAAGGAATTCATCCAAAACATCTTCACTGCTTCTCCTAACCCAGGTCAGCTACTTTCTCCAAATGCTTCATTTCGCTTTATTTTTTCATGTGTCTGCTGCGTGAAAAAGGAGAATGTCCTTAGAAAAAAAAAAGATTTTCTGTTATTTTATTTTGTTATCACTGCTGATTATATCACTGCTGAAGTACGGCTGGATTGCGTTGCTTTAAAGTAAAAACTATCAGAAGTCTAGCAAACAGAAATCGATGGTATACAGATGGGTCACATTTCATTACTTATGTACTTACACAACCTGCTTTAAGCATTATTGCTTCTAAAGATTTTGCTGTCCAAAGCTTATTACGCATTACCCAATAGACACCCTGGGGTTGTGAGCGGTGCTTAAGGTTTAAGTCACACACTACTCTTCTACCCATGTGTGATTGTCAGTCCTGAGCCCTTTCCTTCTTCCCCACTCCACAATGCTCCACAGCAAATATACACGACTGTTAACTGGCCGAGGCGATCTGTCCTAAAGGGCAGACCACTTCTCCTTTTAATGAAGTGCCAAATAATAAACCTACTCTGTAATGCTGCCAGGAGTGACAAAAAAGAAGCAAACATGTTACCTCTTGTTTTGAGTCTTGAAACACCTAAACATACGTATGCATCTCAACATTAGTTTGAACATCTGATGTAATAGACCATGGTAGCAAAGAGGGTATTTTAAATAAATCAGACCAAAAATCTTTCAAAGCAGACACTTCTTGAAAACACGACTACAGGAACCAACCACTAGTGCTCTCATCTCTGATTGTTAGCGGAAGGCTGTATCGCCCCCTAGGACAGAAATTCTTTTGATAGAATAATATGCCTTTATTTTACATCATACTGGAACTTATTACCTTTTTATTTGGGCATTATTTTAGTTTCCTTTCTATTTTGTTATATTTCAGTTATGTTTCTCAGGGTGCTGTGAGAGAAGCCTGTACTGAATGGTCTATATTTTGTGCATTTATTTAAGAAACACGCAAGCATTCACATACATGCACAGTACAGTACACAGTGCACACATGTTTTATATATCATATAAATATAAACTATATCTCCCTGACTATGTATCCACCATTATAACTATGTACTCAGATTCAGTTTTGGTAAGCCATTAATGTTCTCCCTGTTTTGGGAGCAGTTGCCTTTTAGCCTGAGCCTCTTCTGCACAGGTGGCCATTGCTTTGATGGCTGGGGTCATTAAATCCTATTGCTAATCTATTTCAGATGGGCCTCGCTGGAGGTTAGCCGGAGCCACAGGCCCTCAGTGTCTGAGCTCATTGTCCAATTGGCTTAGACTGTGACCGCACATACCCTCAGCTTCAATGGTTTACTCTAACTATGTAACACTCTGTAAACGAAAAGCAAAGCAGGCACCAATTTACATGCTGGTCCTAATTTAAAGAGGTTTGTTTTCTTTTCTCCCCCCTTCCTCGCCACTTCTTTAATGCTTTAATGAGACTGTTATTCATATTCATAATAGTACTGCTCAGTCAGACAGCAAGGCTGGTGTTCTTAAATCAGTACTCCTGGCCCCTCCCCCACACTCAAATAAGACATTTCTCCTTGTGAAATTGGAACAGAAATTCGCCACCATCAATGCCTCACGGCAAGAGCAACTCCTAATAAGAGAGTGCCTACAAACCATGGCGGTAAAACACCTTGCCAAACTCATCTTGATTAAAAATGTATTAAATCCTAGGGTTCTATGAATGCTAATAATTACAGTCTCACCATTATTATTTAATAACCTCTCAGACAGAGATGTAGATTTCATTAATGAGCCTTTGAAATGAGACAACTCTGGTGCAAGTCTTACACATTAGCAGGGCAGAATTCCAAGGAGATGAGCTATTTTCCACATTCGTGAGGCCTGGCCTGTTGAGATACAGCTGTCAGGATCAAAAAGCCAGGGTTAGAATCACTATTTTTCTGTCTGGGAAGCTCCTGTCTGAGGTGCAGAACAACGTCTGCATCCGCTCTGTTCTTCATGAATGTATCTTTACCATCTGCACCAGCTGAGCTGCTCCTTCAAGGAGTGAAGTAAAGCAGTGTTTCAGCACAATTCAAGCCTTGAAAGAAAACAAAACAAAACAAAAAAAAAACCAACAACAAAGAAAAAAAAAAAGAAATAAAAAACACCCGCATCACTGCTACATAACACAACCCGTCAGTGATGGCTATCTGTTGGATCACACATCCAAAGACAAACATGTCGTCGTCCAAAGCCTGTTACAGCAGAGTCCCCTATCAATCACTTGGCTTTGCTCCAACACCTCTCTGTATGGGCATGCAAGGCTGCACTTTTGTAATTCATTATGCTGCTGGAAAAATAAATCCTGAAAACAAGTCTCTTGGCATGTAATGGTTTTCCAGTGTTTCGTGACAATTTTATTGACTGATTCTTGTCTAGCTGGTTGTCCAAAGCTTACTTTTCAATACAGCGTGGAAAGCTGTATTTTATGTGTGTGCGTGTGGTCGTATAAAAAGTATAGAAAATTTGTCTGCTACACAATATGTCGTGGACACATGAGAGCCTTCACACCTTCTGTCCTTGCCTGGTGCAGCCCATGGTCCCTGTCAGCACATCAGGGTAAATGAATCTTGTGGTGAAAAGAGAATGAATGCCCCAGACTCAGAAACAGAAACGGAAAACCAATAGTGGGAAAAAATAAACATTTTCTGCCTTTCTAGTAAAACTCACTCAAAGGTAAAAAAAAACAAAAAAAAAAGCGTCCATGAGTTTCTGTCCAATTTCGCTCCAATGTTGAATTACAATGCTGAGTAATATTCCTATGCACTTTTTAGCATGTTTCACTCAATTCACTGGTTTGTTCATGTGGACCTTCTGTTTGGGCTCAAAGTGTGTTTACTGAAGAAATGTTCATTTGCCTGGGACTGCATGTGTGGGGAGAAAAATGACTGGATATTTTTGTATGAGAAGAAGAGAGTTGTGGCAAGTGAATTGTTGATGCTCATGTCTCTAAGGCCAGGGTTTCAGATGGAAAGTGAGACTGTATGAAATGTTATGTACTGGCAGTACATAAGCCTCGCTTTGACAGGCATTTTGTTTTTTCCCCTATTTTTTTTTAACCATCATTGAGTTTAAATTATAATCAGTCTGCCACTTGACCAAGAGGCAAAAGAAAATGGCCAATTAGTAACAAATTTGATTTTTTTGCTTTTGATAAACCTGTCACTGTGCGCGTACAATGCATCAGCTGAAGGATCAAGTAGCTGAAATCCAATCCCACACAATTGCACATAGCCACTAGCTGAGCAGTCGACAGCATAACTCCATTTTAATATCCCATGGGTGAGGGGCTGAGAATGATCCGAGTATTCCATAGCTTCACACCCAGACTAGAGTGAGCTCCGTGTGATTCTAACATCTCCCTTCATAAACATGGCCAGTTTGTTCAGCACACCAATTCGTCTTGAATAGTCTGAGGATACCTGCATAGTCCACAGCCAGCCTCGGCTTATCAACAGTATTATTAGGCCATGCAGAAAACACTGTAAAGACAAGGTATTAATCCTCATCTTTCCTGTTCGAGGTGTGTGCTCATAGAACTCACCAGGCCAAATGTACAGTCTCTGTCTCTGTTTTGATGTTAAACTGGGCAAAAATAAATGAATAAATAAATGGATAAAACAAGTGTATCAGAAATGGTTGAAATACTGTGTACATATTTGAACTTTTGGTTTCTAATTTATAAAAGATAAGCTTTAGCTCTTGGAGTACTTATTTTATTTTATTTCCTTTCATGCGTAGCTTTGTGTTTTTATTTTCTATTTCTGTAAAGTGTGTAAATATATCTTTATGATAATAAGTAATATTAAAAATCTTATTTTAAGAAAACTGAAGTGTGAATTTGTATTTTTTATGCCAAAGTCAACAATGTAAACCACTTTATATAATGCTACATGTACAGTATGTGGGCCTATTGAGAACTTCTTAAGTCAAGCTCAGATATTTGTATAATATTGGTGAAGGCTTATCTTACCTAAAGGTTGAGGCACTTCGGGACTTTTGGGCTTCTAATTATCTTTGTGGCAAACATATAGCAAAGCTAATACTGGTATTACTGTTGACTAACCACAGAAGCCCATAGCAAGCAAGCTTTGCAGTAGATTATATCAGCACCATGTCATTGAATGTTACAGTCAAGGTCAAGATTAAACTTATGAGAAGTTGAGTGACTTTCCAACATTCCCAAAGAATGACCAAAATAACAATTAAATTAAACCTTTCTGAGGTACAATTTTTTTACCTCTTGAAGTAACACTTTTCAAAAGAAAAAATGCAGCCATTTTAGGATCAAATTATGATCTTCCTTATTTATTTGTTATTCACAGTTTCTAATCCTCAGCACGCAGTCATTAACCTGGAAAAACATGTCTTAAATAAATGCCTTTGTTTACACTATATGGTAAGGTGTCAAAAAGTCATTGCCTTCAAGAATCAGAAAGATGACACAAGCAATATGCTTTTTAAATTACAATGTAGCTTTATCACTTGTGATTGGCAGTTGATAGCAGCTACAGAGCATGTAAAAAAAATGAGTGAAGTAAGTGGTTTGCCTGGAGCCTCTCAGGAGTGCTGAGCCCACCAGGACTGCTCTGGGAAGTGTCTGCTTTGCATGCAAAGCTGACGTGGTCTGACAGGTAACAGGCTGACCCGTGGGACAAGCAGAGCCCAATCTGAAGAGGTTATGTCATTAAACGCAGGTCAGTTGTATAATTGGGCAGGAGGTCACCTAGGCGATATGGAGCGTGACAATGAAGATCTAGAGTTACAGTTTGGCTCTGGTCAGGAAGACAGCTCCTGGCAATAAAGCATCACAGACTGCTCTTCTAACTTCTCAGGGGTCAATAAGAGGTCCTTGATTCAGACTCTTCTCTTCTTCTGCTAGAATCTCTAGTGGGCACTCTAAATCCAAGTGTGCTTATGGGTTTGGCTGACATTCTTGAATGTGTGAAGAGTGAGTGAGAAATCATATAAGTGGCTAATGTATGTCAGATGGTCTGCCACCATCCTTTCTTAATTATCCTTTCTTAATTATTGATAACATCAACCAGCGTGTGAAAGAGTGTTATGTAAGCAAGCGTTTACTAGCTTAACTTCATGTTAAGCCAAAGTAATATGTGCAGTGTCCCAGGCACCAAGTTACACTAATAAAAGCCTTTATTACTGTTGGCCCGCCTAGCATGAAAAAAGCAGATGTTTCAGCAATGACTGATGGATGAAATTTTCTGGTGTGTTTCATCTGGTTAAAAGCTCAGTCACTCCATGCAAAATGATGCTTAGTGGATCTGACAGGACATCATCAGATCACTGGAATTGCCAACTGTCAAAACTCTAGGAATAACATAAACATTATGGACAATTAAGCGCATTACAGCTTCTTAGAGGTACCACTTGGGCTCTTGCATGGGGACCACCACCACCACAACGAAGCGGAAGGGAAACACTGGGTCTATAAAACCAAGCCTGGAGCCAGGTAAAGAGCAAGAACAACACTGGCCTAATGCACCTCAGCTGTGCTAACTGTGGCAGTTCTACGGAGGCAACGGTTCACTGACTCGGTCATAAAAACAGGACCAGCACAAACACAGGGAGGCAAAGTGGGAGAGTTGTGGTTAGTTACAAAGAGTGACATGGAGAATGTCTGCGACTTTCTTTTTTGTCAGACGCATGACTCTGGCCTCTCTGGTTACTCCCCTAATCAGGGTGCAGATTTCTTGTGATTTCTTCAAAGAGACCCTTGGGAAGGACCTGCTCTGATGGACTACATCAGGAGTAGGTGCCTGGTAGTGGAGAGGAGTGTCAGCATTTTGTACTTCTCCTTGAGCTCATTTCACTTGTCAGAGAGCCAAAAACTGTCCTCTAGGATTAGAAGCACATAGAACAACTTAGTCACGTTAGGCCTTGCTGGCAGAGCAGGAAAAGGGTCAGCGCACTGACACATATCTTAACACTGTCAGGGTCATACTTTCTCCACTATTAAAATGTTTGATTCTTACAGCATATTTTACAGATTGGTCAGTAAATCACAAGAAATGTCATTTTGACTATTCAAAAATCGGAGGTGTACAGAGCATTTATCCACGTACACAGCAAATAAATGTTTAGAAGCTATGGAGGCAGTGCAGTACCGAGGGAGGCTCAGGATTGGGGAAGGGAAAGAGTACTGCTGCAGTCTTTATTGCTGCATTTCTGCTAGTAAACAAAAGTCCCCCACAGGGATCTGGTGACATTGTAAAATGGAGCAAGGCCTTGTGCTGGGTCAGTCACTTCAAAAACACTCCTTTTTCTATTTGTATGAGAACATTTATGGAACTTATTTGCAGTGGCTATCAGAATCTTGCAGCATAAATGTCTCCAGCAAAAATGTTCCAGCAAAAGTGCCATGGTATACTTTTAACAGGGCACCATGTAAATTCATCACAGTAACATTTAAGGTGAAATTTCCCCTTTACCTTTCAAATCAATTGTTTGACTAGTTTGGGTCAGAAAATGAAAAATATTCCGTCTCAAAGGTAACGAATTAGGAGGATGTCACCCAAGGGTTATCAGCACACTTCATAAGAGGGACTTGTTAAGAACAAATGGTTAAGAATAAAACATCCTCATTCCAAGAAAAAAAACAATTCCAATTGGGGGCAATGCAGTGTTGCCCTTCAAGTTTAAATTTCAAGTGTGAGAATAACGTTTTCTCTGCTCTGAGAGTGTAAGAATAAGTGGTTTATTAAAATGTACAACTTTAAGAGGCTGTCACTGCTTGGCTGGATAGAGTTCCAAGGTCTTTATACTGACAGTCACCTGCCTTAGTACTTTGTAATAGATTATATTCATGATGTTTCTCTTTCTTTGCCAAAGGCCACTAAATACCAAAAGAGTTCAATCATCTCCTAACGTCATTTTGTTTTATTGGGATATTTTCTATAGCATAATGGTGCATGTACACAGGTAGGCTATATGATGTATACCCACATTTAAAAACAGTGAATTCATGTATTCTTGAAACTATGTCCTTGTTTTCATTTTATGTTTGATTTTGAACACAGCAAACACAGCATCCAGGGAGCAATGTGTGGGGATGGTACCTTACTCAGGGTACCTCAGAGGTGCTTAGCAGTCTTGGGAATCAAACCCACGACTTCCTGATCGCAGTGCTGCCAGTATTGACCACTAATATGAGTATCCCAGTGGATGTCTTTATGTGTTGTGTTAATTCTTCCGTTATTTCTCCTTTTTTCGTGGCACTGTTCAACTTAGCTACTGACGAAACTCTAGCAAGCTAGCCACTTGCTAATCTATGGCGGTTGTATAAACATAAACCAAATTCATCAAAGCACATTCATTGAATTTCTGATGTATAAAGTTGCCAAGAGCCCTGTTTCTGCCCTAAAACCAATTGATTATATTTTCTCAATCTTTAATTCTAATGAATTTTATAGATGAATGGAAAAATACTTTGAAAACTAGTGTAATATTACTAGAAATATTACTAGTTTACTAGTCTAATATTGCCTTGTAGATACGGGCAAGAAGAACCATTCAGAAAACTGGTATCATAGTAAAAACTGTCATATTTTTTTCATGTCTCAGCTAGCGGCTGGTAGAGGCCACTATTGTTTTTGTATTGGGCACATGGGACTTTTATTTTGGACTGGGTGTCTTTTGTCACATTGCCAGCTGCCCTGTGTTTCTGTTAAGTCATTAAGTTAAATGATTGGTTTATGTTCTGTGTAGGTTTTGTATTTAAGTTCCTATAGTTGTGTCCTAAGTTGCTGGTTATACCTCACATGCTACCCAGTCCTTATGTGTCCGCTGTTTAAGGTTTCCTTTATGTTTATTAGATGTATTAGATGTAGAGTCTGTGTATTTGTAAATAAAATTCCAATCAAAGGAAACCGGCACGTCGCCTCGCTCCTCGAGCAGCCTGTGACAATTTGTGGTAATGTTTTTTTGAATTTTCTTTAATAATAAATCCCACAATGGAGTGTCTCATCAAAGTGCTTAAAAGTGGGGAAGTCTGTGGCGCATGGATGTGCAAGAGTATACCTGCCTAATCAGACACCACTGTACCAGTAGAAAGAAAAAAAAGAAAGATAATGCAAAGAAAGAAAGATGTGAAGATGTGTATATATTCATACATACACAGACTCACACCCACATATATATATATGTGTGTGTGTGTGTGTGTAAAAAGTTGGTGACCATCATGTAATTACACAGATGTCCCCAGCCTCAGACAAAGTCAAATTTAAATCTTTGAGGAATGCAGCAAACACAAAGAAGACAGAGACATGGTTACACTGCAAATCTGCTATTTGCTTCAGCATATTTGACAGATGTCAACTAAATGAGACATTACGATTCAAGAAGAGGCAGCCTGTGGCTGTGGCAGAGAGCCTACATAAGAGCATGCACTGCACTTACCACATTAGCTTAAAACACTCAGTGGAAAAAGATGCTCTGATGGTAATGGCTGGAAAATTGTGCCTCTACAGGCTTCATTCATGCGTGTAGACAGAAACAGGTTGTCTTTCGGATTACTATACAGCTCAATTCTAATCCGCCTTTTTGGATTACAGAAAAGTATCTGATCACTGATTTTGGATACCACTGCCAAGATTTTTTGGAAGCTTTAGAAGGCATTTGCTCATACTTATTTTATTAACCAGACGGCCCTATCATTTAATACAGGGCAACTCTCTAAAGCCTTGGTAAGAAATGAGACTGAGTGCAAAAGTGGAAACAATGCAAACTAGCAGCTCTCTCCTTTCCTCTCTCTTTCCTGCTAGAAAAGCCAGCTGAGCCCCACACATGCGCATACACACACACACACACACACACACACACACACACACACACACACACACACACACACACACACACACACACA
>JBBPDB010000032.1:913975-948771 GCA_037974465.1 Brachypetersius altus | reverse complement strand
CACACACACACACACACACACACACACACACACACACACACACACACACACACACACACACACGCACACACACACACGCACACACACACGCACACACAGAGCAGTCCAGTTTTCCTGGCACAGCCTGTACTCAACACAGAGAAGCCCAACTCCACCTCAGTGTGAGGCTGACAGCAAATTAAACTGCAGTGGGAGCAGACCTGCTGCCTCAGTACTCCAAGGTCTGCAAGTTCTTGCTACTGCACCAATAAAAGCATGCGCCACCAAGAGCTTGGTCCTGCTATGCCAACACCAAGAGATATGCTAATGCAAGTGCACTATTCCCCCCACCCCCAATCTCCTTGTGGAATAAATCTGCATATCATCATGCTTCCTTAGGTTCTTAATGTATTAAAAATTCAGCATATGGTAATGTCAGTCGAGTGACTGTGGCTGGGTTTATGGGCGAGCCGGTGAGTTTGGATCCAACAGCAAATTGTGGTGTGTGTCTTATCAGCTAATTATTTTTGCTGAATTGTTTATCAAACACACACCCCTGAGACCTCTCTCCTCTTCTCCAGAGCGTGTGGCGATGGCAGCGCTCCGCTCTGTTCAAGACAGGCTGTATACAGAGACAGGAGAGGATATACAGAAGAGACAGGTTGAGGGGTGCTGGAGGACCACCACCACGCTGTCTGTGGGCGTAGGATTAGCTAACAGCAGCTCAGGGAAGGCCACAGGACAGGCACACTACTGGCCACTACAACACTCCATTCCAGCCAGTCACAGTTCTCCCAAAGCAGAGGATAATCAAATTCCATGCTCAAAGATAAGGGGACTAGTGGAGAGGAGCCATTTGGCAGACAAATGTGATCTTTACAGGTCAAGTGGGTGTGTCAACATCCACCACATGTGTCATGGGAAAAAGGCTTTGGGAGATGGTTGGGAACAGTCTTCAACAATGACAAACTGAAACAGCAAGAACAATATTGCTCTTAAAGAAATGCTTTGCCAAAAATTCTTCACAATTTTCCTTCACACTTACCTTGCTATTCTAAATAAGGCATTACTGCATCTTTATGAGGCTAATGTTGCTGATAATCACTAGTAGTCTAAATTCACCCAAATCTTTTCTGTAAAAGTATCTTCAAAACTTCTTTCTTCCTGCTCCTCCATTTAGATTTTCATTAAGGTGAGCAGACTCGACCTGCATTGGGACCTAGTATGTGTATGACACAGTAGGTTAGGATTTTGTTCTTCAACAATAATCAACATCCGTCTGCTGCCCGTCCCACTAGGTTAAGAGATAAAGGGGATAAAAGTAAGACCCTTTACACACACTCTCACACACACACACACACTTTATGATAACGAGATTCTTATCGCGCGATAAAAAAAAATATCGCCGTTAAAAAATTAATCTATGCCCACCTACCTCTAATACATATATATATATATGTAAAATTTTTGTGACATTTTTCTTAGAACCGCACATGCTTTTGTGAGGTCTTGGCCCGTCTTGGTGAAAAACCGCTGTACTCAGAGGTGACAGATTTATTTATCCTTGCTGCTGATTGGCTACTGCCCTGTGACACATCTCACGAGGAGTGTTTTTCATTTTGTTCTTCTTAAAGCCCTGTACTTTTATTACCGTAAATTAAATTAAATTATTTATCCTGCTTATCCCAAAGAGAATGACTGTCCATGCCAAAGTAAAACGCACTTGCATGAATTACAGTATAGTCTATATAAATGTAATATCGGTATTTTACATTCTAGCACTGCATGAGACAACAGTTCAGTGTAAACTGCACAGCGTGGACATGGATTTACCTTCACATTTTCTTTAATGAATTTAAAGCGTTTTGGGATCATATTTGGGGTTTACACTATAAAATAGGCATTTTTTACCCACATAACAACTTAGTGGTTTTTTTTCACAATTCGTGGGTGCTCTTGGAACGTAACCCCATGTAAGAGTACATCAGGTCTAAAATATCATCTAAATACAAAGCATTTTGGAGCTAACCCACCTTCCAACCCCAGCAGAGCCCCTGATCCCAGCGCTAGCGGCCGCCGACTGGGGATGTTACAGAGAGAAACACGCGAGACGCAGCACGCACCCCCATGCCCGGGAACCACTACACTACATCTACCACCCCCACGTGGTCTTAACCTGCTGCTTATGGATGGACTTAGTTCTATCATTGTTTTGATTGTTTTCCCTCAGCATAAGTCATATTGCACATGAACAGTGCAAAAAAGGGTTTTTGTAAACACTTTTACAGCAGGGAATGTGTGCAATTAATTTAGATCAATAAATCAAGGGGGTAGTAATTTTATTTTTTTATTGATTTTTAATAAAAATTGTGCTAACAACTTAACACAGCTGGTCAAATTTCATTCAGAGAGCAAGAAAATCTGACTAGACTAACACTACACTGACACACTGATAAACGGCACAGTCTCAGCAGCCATAACTGGCGCTGTTGATGTTACCATGACTACAGTTTGGCTGAACGATGCAGTGACCCCGGCATTGCTGGATACTGGCCACAAACCTCATCATGAACCAACAGCCCTATTCAGACATTTCAGCAAACAAACAACCTAATGACCTGGTCAATATGAAGAGAAGGAGACAACATCTGCTGGAAAACAATGTGCTCCTATGTCTGACTGAGGATTTTCAACACATGAATGTCTCTCATTTGACACAGTCCATTACCTCTTTGGTAAACACATTTGGGCTTAACCCCACCACAACAGAAAGGCAGTGATACAAACTGTGGCCAAGCCTAACCTCTTACCAGTAAGTAGTAGCCAGCTGAGCTGCCACTCAGCAAATCACTCAGGTTTCAGGTCATGCAGTCCACTTTGCACAACACTTCCACCTCCAGTTCAACCGCCTCTACTGAAAGTTTGTTCAAGTTAACTGGCCTTTGGCACAGAGAAAACACAGCTGTATATGAGACATATGACACTACACTATTTTATTTATTGCATTCTGTGAGATCTGAGGAGCGCAAGAATTCTGCTGAGATTTTCTGCATGAATGTCAGTGAAGATAATTAAGGTCATGATTAAAATGTCCTCTGATGTAGCCCTGAAGGCAACATTTATCCACTTTCAATTATAGCTCCAGGCACAAAACATACAAAAAACCTAATCAAACCTGCCCCAACAGAAATGTATGAAAATTAAACTCTGATGATGATCAAGCTTATTACAAGCACAAGCTTGTTTAGGCTAGATTTGCACAGTATTCCCACCTCAAAGACTAGCTAAAAGCTATCAAAGATTCTGAAAATCTATGCTATGCATTTCTCCCTTTGGATATTTTGCAGAGGAGCATAGTCCCTAACTGATGCTTCATGAATTGCACCCTCATAAATTCCCTGCAGATTCACCCTGGGAGAGGGAGTCTGATGTTTATGCAGTTGCCATGGCAAGACATGTCCTTTGGAGAGAGGCTGAGGAGATGTTAACTCATCCATACCATCTCCTGGTTCAGATTTTTAATCTCTCCATACTGCTGCCTGATGACTTTCCAGTAGGCCAAACAAGGACAGTCCTAGCAACAAACCAAGGACGTATTTATCAGAAAAAGAAACTGGCACCAAGGGGTTTAATTCCATGGTGATGAGGCTACTGGGATTGTTAGCACAGAAATATTCTCATATACATGATATTCTCCCCATGGTATATCCCATATTGGATTTCTCGCATTCTATTAAAGATCTCTTCCTTTATTTGCTTTCATTCATGAGAGGCATATCCGCAGATGTATTCCAATATCAAATGCAAAAAAAACAAACACACTGTGTGCCAGAAAGCCAAGATCTCTGTATGTTCAGACTTCACTTACATAAGAATGAAACAACAAATGTGTTTTAGTCATAAAACAAAACTTATCAATGCACATCTTTATCATAAGATATTTCTCTATGTACTGTAATTTAACTAATGCGGTTTATATGCAGTCCTATACCGAAGGAAAACATTCTCTAAGGAGAACACTCTGAAATACATTTTATTATACAATTTCTATTTATTTGCTGTTTTTAGCATACTGAGAAAAATAAAACATAAAACTCCCAGCTCTTGCACAAATCACATCCACTTCTTATTAAGATGTTTAGCAAAATGGTATGTTTTGCACATGACTGCAGATCATTGCTTTTTGCATAATTTGATAAGTCAGCTTTACACTGTAATTTTTATTATTTTCATAATAAAAAGACCAAAAGAAATGGCCAAATATTCCTTTTAATGAGTAACTGCTCCTTTAATTAACATCATTTTTCTTCTCCAGAAAAGATGCCATTTTGGGCAGTGACAAAATACATAAATACATACATACACAACTGCTCAAATGTTTGGGTCACATTTTTCAATAATTATTGATACAGGTGTATTGTAACACCAACATGTAAACTGATGGTTTATTTTCAAATCAAGATTCAAGGGAGTTTATAGTCAGCCCAGCCACATACACAAGTACACAGAGGGTTAAAATAGCATTCTTTGAAGCAAATAGTGTACACAGACCAGGCCAGCAAAAAGAAAGACAAAGTGCAGGGACAAAAACTGCTGCAACATTATATTGCAGCATCAAAGTACAAAACAGGCAAGTAGTGCAAATAAAAGTGAATTCTAAGGTAGAGCAACTTAGAAATGAATTTAGCAGCAAGTTTTTAGGCAGTTTTTGTTAAAAAGTGTTATTAAAAATTGAAAGCAACAAGATGATAAAAAGTGTCACGTCCGTGCCGCCTCCGCCATGTCTGCAGTGAGAACCCTTGTCTGAATTTTGAGGAGTCCTCTGGGCTTCGCCAACTTTTGTCGTAGGTTCCCTCACAAACCTCCTCAAAATCAAACTCAAAGCCATTCGCGTTGTATCCCATGCTCGCGATGCCTTTAGAATGATAAACAGGCTGTTCACTATAGCACTGGTATTGAAGATACTCAATCCCAATAATCCCTTCGTGGTTGAGGTTGACCTGGGAGCGGTACTCTCACGGAGACATGGAACCCGGGACATCCCTGCAAGTTTTATTCTAGGAAGAATAACGCAATTACGACTTCGGGAACCATGAGCTGTTCGCAGTTAAAGAGGAGTGGGGCTATTGGCTGGAGGGACCGCTTCACCCCTTTGTATTTACTAACCACCGCAACCTAGAGTACATTCGGCAGGCAAAGCGTCTAAACCCTCGGCGGGGATGCTAGGCACAACCGTTTCATCCCAGCAGCTCTACTCGCTCGCCCCTGACCTCCACCCTGACATAGAGGGCATGGCCGTGCTACACTCCAAACCTCCGGCCTGTCCCTGGATAAGATGTTTGTGTCTGAGCCCCTATCAAACCCGAATGGGCTTTCACGCCTGCCACGGAACATCACAGGGCCCAAAAGACTGCTAAACGCAAATACTGGTGGCCAAATTTTAGTGACGTCACCCATCTGGCCGTGCTCGGTATCTACTGTCACTAAGATCCCCCGTACATTGCCGGAGGGTATACCACTATCTTGTTGGGGGTGGACAGGTTCTCAAAGGGGCTTTCTCCCCTTTAGTTCATAGCTGAGGCCCTGTTCCAGTCTGTGTTCCTGCACTATGGGATCCCGGTCCTGTTCCAGTCTGTGTTCCTGCACTATGGGATCCCGGAGGACATCCTGTCTGACTGGGGGCCCCACATCGTGTCTAGGGTATGGGCTGTATTCTTTAAGAAGCTGGGGTCCGCCGTCAGCCTGACCTCGGAATATCACCCTGTGTTACATGGGCAGGCTGAAAGAACCATCCAGGAGCTCAACAGGTTCCTCTGGGCGTACTGCCATGGGCATCAGCATGACTGGGCAGAGTTTCTGGGCTGGGCTGAGTATGCCCAGAACTCTTTGCACCCTTTGAGTATGTGCTCAGGCATTAGCCCCCAGCTGCCCTTTGGACGGTGAGACCACTGACGTTGCACAGGTGGACCAGTGGTTAGGCAGGCAGAGTGGGTGTGGGAGGGTGCACACATCTCCATCACTTGGGCAGTGCAACGGTTCCAGCGTCAGGCCGATTGGAAAAGGAGGGAGGTGCCGATCTATTGGGCTGGCAATTGAGACTGGCTTTCAACCCAAGATCTACGTCTCAACCTTCCCTATCCCCCAAGTTCATCTGCCCTTTTGTGATAGAAAAGCAAACCAACACCTTTTCTTTTAAGCTTGTTCTCCCCCTGCATTTACGTGTCTCCCATGTCTCTCTTCTCAGGCCAGCGGTTCCAGCTGTACCAGGTGAGACAGCTGCTGGACTCCCGGAGGGGACAGGATCTCGTAGACTGGGAGAGGTTACGGCCCAGAGGAGAGGAGTTGGGTCCCGACTTAGGATGTTCTCAGTCAGTAATGGAACGAGGACCAAAAAGTTTTATTGTGCTATTTTTCAAAATTATACAGGTTTTACAGTATAGGATGGTATTAGCAGCATGGATCTTTCTGTATTGGAATGGGGTCCATGCGAAGTACTCTGAGCTGAACTCTGGTCCATAGTATCTGCTGTATAAATGAAGTTATTATTAATACTTGGCTAAAATATTTTTTGCTAATGTATCCACTCTGTCAGATTAAATGCTATATTTGTCCACACCGTGACATGAAGAGATAACCGCTAAAGGCTAAACACATGCATGTTTCTTTGTAATGCTGAGATAAAAACATACTTTTAGGATTATTTAGCCCTTAGTTTGGCCTATGTTTGTCCCGCAGTTAACTCTGTGGATTCTGCAGTTCCATATGTGAGAAATTAACAAAAAATGCAATGAATCAGTTTCATGATTCTTTCAATGGTAAAACAATATTTACATTCAGACACTCACATGAAAACAATTAAAAGCATTAAAAAAACATTTCCTCCATTCTTACTGCACCACCTAAGAGCTTGGCAAGTTCTGCAACACTGTTTAGTTTTGGCACAATGTCTGGTTTGGGTCCTCTTCTTAAAGAGGCCCACTTGGGATTTCATCCAGCACCTCTGCACAACATTCGTCTTCATCTGAAGTTGCTGCCGACTCTGGTCTGGCTCATAGCTTCTATGCCTTCTGTTTGATGATTAAATAGAATTTGATTTGCCGCGCTGCAATGTAAACTTCCTGTGTGGCTCACCCTTAGCTCTGGCCTTTTCAAACCACGTGTCCCAGAGGGCCAAGTGTCAGCGCCGTTATTAGCCCTCCAAATTAGCAGAGTTAAAAAAAAAAAAAAGCCTTTTTACCAATGAGGTCTGTTTTAACCTCTCATTTCTCAGTGTCTAGACTCACACAGGTCTGCTTCACTGCTCCTCTTACTCTCTATTGACACCAGGCTGATTTTTGAGCCCTTGTGAATATTAAGCAGCACCAACTGCGGGAATGTTTCTCAAATTGGCAACAGATGTTGTTGGGGACTGATGTGAGGACTGTTTTGTCTGCAAACTGAGCTTTAAAAGATCGCAGACTTGACAACTCCTCACGGTGAGATAAGTTACCATAGCTATCTAGATGTGTGAGGTTAAAATCGCACTGTGCATTTAACAGTTACTTATGTCTCAGAACCAGCATGCAAAGAGGAAACCAAGAAGAAAACCATTGAAAAATGACGAAGCATATGTGTGGTATTGCTGTAAAACCTCAGAGCTCAAGGATAAACATCTTTCCATCAGTGGGTAATCACTATAAGCTCCACATGCTGTTGATGTTCCTTGCAAAGTTATCCCACAGCTTTACCCAGATAATGGGGGATATATTGTCTGCGATAAGCTCTTTACAGTAGGTGTCTTACGCCAGATAAAAGACACTTTCATCAATAAGATTACACGGGTGCCAACATATGCCCAGAGTGGCTGCCAAATCTGATACCAGCACTTTGCACAAGCTAAAACAGAGTTTGCTGCTTACCTGCTAGTCTTGTCAGTGCTGAGAGGCAAACAGAACATTTTATGCTGCAAGATCTGCGGGAAAATCCTTTGAGTCAATCTTCAAATCCAAAGTCAGTTGTACCTCCACTATAGTGTTGCGTCTAACTCTAGGATGACCAGAAAAACTGATCAGTGAAGAAGCACTGAAAACAAGACATTCTTCTGTTCTGCCAAAAGTTCCTCCACACATATAACAGCCATGATTATATACAGGGGTTGACATAATTGTTTTACTCCAGTACCCGACTACTTTTATTTTATTTTATATACATTTGCGGGGGTTATGTTCCAAGAGCACCCGCGAATTGTGAAAAACTGTGAATTTGGTGAAATTGTGGTGAAAAAAAAATGCCTATGTTTTTATAGTGCCCACGAATATGCTCCCGAAATACTTTAATTTCATTTTAAACTCAGCTTAATAGCATTTTTATAGCATTTCTCTTTACCAGCTTCATGTTTATCAAAAAACGGATGGCTAAAATCTTTAGCCTCCATATAGTACACACTTTTAACTATTTTAAAAGATTTTTACTCAAATTACATCGTTACTCAAACATCAAGTTACTCAAATTAAATACGCTTTTGCACCGCAAAGACTTAAAACTGTTTAGCAGACACTTTTATCCATAGCAACTTCCATGCCCTAACTGCAGGGGCAGTCTCCCTGGAGCAACTTGGGGTTAAGGGTCTTGCTCAGGGGTTAAGGGTCTCATGGTCTTCCTGGTATGATGAAGGTAGGATTTTAAACCCATGACCTCTTGGTCCAGAGGCAAATATCCTACCCACTAGGCCACCACCACCCAATTTTACTGTTTATCCCGTGCATGGGTACAACTTATGTCAACTCCTGATTATATAAGCATTCTGCAGAACATGATTGCTTAGATTTAAGGACTATGAGATGTAGCATAACAGGGTGATACAAAACATTCTGCAACTACACTCAAAAATAAATTAAACCAAAAAGCGTTTAATGGGGTGATGCTTATAGTGGATTATGGTTCCACTGGCAGCCCTTACACAGCAGAAATATATCACAATATAGTGGAAAATGCTGTACTGTGATATATTTAATATAATATGTTAAGAAGATTACCTTGTTATCTCGTAGGAAAAAGCAGTCTCCGTTGCAGTTCATCCCAAAGGTTTTGGATGGGTTTGAGGTCAGGGCTCTGTGCAGACCAGTCAAGCTCATCCACACTGGGGCAAGTCACGCTGGAACAGGGCCTTCCTCAAAACGTGTCCATAAAGTCAGGAATATGGGGTTGTCCAAAATGTCTTGATATGCCGAAGCATTAATATCACCCTTTACTGGAAGAAAGCTGCCGCCATGTCAGTGTCACTGTTACGCAGAGAATCATCCACTACTAAAGCAGTGAAACAGGTGGATTACACTCTGTAAAGTGCACCTCTATGGTAGGTGGTGCTGATAAAATGGCATCTAATAATATTTGGTGTATACTGTGACGTGTTTTGTTTGATTTGTAATGAAGATTTTGCTTAAATGATCCGCCAGTGGTCCATTCTGCCTAGAGTAAGAACTGCTGGTAAATATGAAGGTTGGTAAAAATCATACAATTCAGAGAACTGTTTATTAATAAGTACTTTCCCAAGCGTATACTCATATAGGGCAAAAGGGCAATATGGTGTATATTTTAATATCTTGTAGATTGTAATTGTAGATAGTTAATTGTAGATATTTTTATCATTATACATAAAAGTTACTAATGAGCTTTCTGGTTCCATTTCATACATAATTTATCAAACTAAATAGGTACAAAGGAATAAGGAAAAGCTTGATAGCAACCTTGAGAGATGGCATGTTAACAGTTGTTCTCATTAGCTGAGTCTGTGAGCCCACCACACTTAAATAGTCAAGATACACCAGTAAACAAACATACGCAATAGAGTGTTTGGCAGCTAAATATCTGGACCTGTGAGCAAGTCCAAATCCTGCTGGGTGTAATATATGACTGGCAATGAGTGCAGCAATGAACTTCAGTCATTGAGAGAGCTAGCTGAATAACTGAATGAACTTTCATTTTCAGTCAGCTCGGTCTGATTTCTCCTGATCTGTAGCCCAAGGCTTTAGTAATTATACTGGTAGAGCTGACTAGCATGTAGGTATACAGTTTGGGGAAATTATATTCCAGAATGACTGTGTCCCAGTGCACAAAGCTAGGTCCATTAAAGGTACAAGAACACAAGAGGGACCAGACATATAACAACTTCAAGTCTACATATATAAACATAAACAGATTTCAGCTAGCTACAGCCTTCACTCATTTCTGCACAGCGTTAGTAAAGCTAGCCAGCTAACGGCAACGCTTATAGCACTAGTTCCTTAATTAACTCGCCTTAATATATTAACAAACGTATTGCATTATCTGTCATATTGCGATATATTCCTGCTGCAAGTGGAACCATAATGCACTACAAGCTGTGGGTAAGCTGTGGGTCACAAAATGCTGGTTAGCTCTTAACAAACGTCTGAACAGCCCTTACGACTTGATGTGTGTGTAAGCATTAATAGTTTCCGAAGCAGCACTTACTGTTTCTTCCTAGTTCAAATCTGTTTAAATTCACAGAAACTGCCAGAACCTCCGCGAACCACCGCGCGCGCCCCGTGAATTAGGTTAAAAAGACCCGTTATGATGTCTCTCTGTTTACATATTAATTGTACAGTAGATTAAAACATCTGTATAATCAGGGCTCTCAAGTCTCACGCAATGAGCGTGAGACACACGCATCTGACTGTCTTCGCACGCTACACCTCCGATTTCTCACGCAGAATCTAGGCTGCCCACCACCATCAACGTTGGGTGTTTATCCTGTTGCCTCGCAACAACAACCCCCCCCCCCCTCCCCAAACCATCCCGAACACCTCCGGCTCAACGTTCGGCAAACCGAACCACAACCCCCTCCACCTCGGCCGCACATCCCGAAAATCTCTGACGCGCAGGTTTTGGGTCAACTTGAGAGCCCTGTGTATAATGCTATACTAATTAAAATGCTGTCTCCCTATTTGGGTGGCTGTATATGAGTATATCCTGGCACCTGGCTTCAAGGTCTATGGTGAGCAGCTTTTATGTAGAAATGAGAGGAATTAGGGACGGAAAGGAAAATGTAAAAAATCGTACACTATAAGACATGTATTGTCATAGCCATGTAGCCTAACTGACCAAAAACAGTGAATGAGTGCCATTACAAGCTATAACTGCAGTCAGTTCATAAGTAGGAACTTGCCAAATCTTTCATCATTTTCCACAAGATTCACCCTGCAGTGCTGCTTAATTAGGCACAGAAGAACCACCACTCAGGAGACATTTGCTTTAGACTAACGTTCACAAAATCTATAATTATGTGCAAATTCCAAATCAGTCATTTACCCTAATTGTTATAGTAATCCTGAAAAATATATATAAACAAAATGTATTTGTGGATCGTTTGAGCAACTATGTGTATCCTTTGAGCAGTTCTGTATGTTTGTTATTCTTCCACCTGTGGTTTGGAATGTGGTATTCAGGTAAGGACAAGTCGGACCACAACTCAACAAGACAAATACCATATGTGAAGAAACAAGAGGCAGTATGGACCTTCAGAGACCAAGACATAATGTTTACTCGTGGACTTCCTTTCAAACAAATGTAGGATTGGAAGGAGGGGCATACTCACTCTAAAACTGCCCACCGCCTTGCAATGTCACAGCCATGCCAGAGACAGAAACCCTCTTAATTGTTATACTGTGGTTAAAGAAATACTGTCTTACTCATCCCAGCCATTTTGTATATTTTCAGTCTTTATTTTTATTCTTCATTCACCCTTCTTTCCTTTCACTGTTTATTTACAGTATAAACATAAACTTGGCCTCTTACTTCTAGAACCAATAATAAATAGCTAAAAAATGACCTCTCTTTTTCACCGAGATGCTGTTTGTTTGCACAGCCGTTCAGGATGGGATAAACTTCGGGTCCAGTGCACCTATCAGGAGGTGAGAGCTGCTCAGGTCAGTCCTGCCTCCGTCCCCTAATCCAATTCTTCATGTCTGAGCCGGGAAAGATGTCGACTAATAGGCCCTGTTCTCCTCGGCTCAAATATCAGCGGCATTAGTGATGGCTGCTCTTCATGCAGGGTCGGACCTTCATTCCACATGTGAAGTCAGATGTGTTATTTCACTAGAGTGTAGGAAATTACCCGCAGCCTACAGCGCCCTGCATTCCTTTACATTTTAATTCCGCTCTACCAAAGCCCAATCTCAGGTTTACTTCCAGGAAATCTAGGAATAACTCGTTGATCCTTCAAGAAATCTAATAATTACTAGAAACAGGCAGCTAAAGGAGCTCAAGGAGCTTCAATGATAAGTTAGGCCAAAAGCCTCCTCTTTGTTTGTTGTCATGGGTGACTCTGCTGCTCTTTCCTCCCCCAAACTTCATCCTCATCAAGGGCATTGGGATTAAGAGGCCAGGCCTGCAGCTGACCACTGACCTGGGACCTGGCTTTGATGACCGACCTCACGACCAAATAGCCAAGGTCTGGGGGCCAAAAGGAGGAATGACCTCTGACCCATCAAAGTCACTCGTGAGACACAAGGGCTAACAGCTATCAAGGTCCAGCAAATGGAGGCAGGCGGGGGGGCAGGCATTGGGGCCCGACAGTCCCATTCCACAAACACTACCAGCAGCTCTTTAACGAACAATCAGGCCAATAAATCATGGTTTCAGAAAGCCAAGCCAAAGAGCAATCATTTCCATTTTAATGAGGCCATCTCAGCCTAGATACACACTTGTTTTTGATGGAACAAGAACTAGAATTATGAAAATGGAAGGAGTGATTAAACTGTTTAGGAGTTAATATGATGCAGCATATTTACATAGCAAAATGCATTATCAGTGTGTACAAACACTTTTAATTCATCAAATTTAATTTGCAGTTATGTAGCAAGCAGCAAACAAATTAGGAAACAATGATAATGGGCCGTTTGTTAGCACAGACAGAGACGGGCGCAGAGAGAGAGAAAGAGACAACAGGAAGGGACACAGAGATGTTGGGGAGACAGCACAACACAACCAACATAAATTTTGACAAAGTGCTTGAGTTGACCTTTTGGCTTCTTTCCCGTTGCACAGTGCTCCTTTGCCACCAAGGCTCCAGAGGGCCAGGAACAGGTCTGGAACACTGCAGGCTTGCCCAGGAGGTGAGGCGAAATGTGCCATACTTTACCAGAAGGCCCCAGAGGTTTTGAGAGTGTGTGTTTGTGTTTGCATATGTGTGTGTGTGTTAGTTACTGGGGGTGTATGTCATAGGGATCTGGAGCCCTGAAGCACTAAGAATGATGAAGAGCCTGAACAGCAAAAACAAGGGCCCCTAAGACAGAGTGGCTTCCTCCCCAGTCAGCCATGTTTCATATCCACACAATTAAAGGAGTCAGCTCGGCTGAGCAGGTCCACAAGGGTGAGCTTAAATTCAGCAAGAGTTTATCAGTCTTATCTGATCTATTATTAGCAACATTTTTAAAACCTAAACTGCAGAGCTAACGCAGCGGTCAACACGGTTATCTGATAGCACAGAGTGCTTACATGTGAAGTATTAAGACGAATGAGAGAAGTATGGAGGGGACACCTCAAACTGGGTTAAAGGAAGGATGTTTATGAGACCGCTCTGAGGAAGTTGAAGGTGGAGACAGCTGACAGCAAAGACTGTATGTGATCAGGGAAAATGATTATACACAAAAGACTGAGCAAACAATTTATTGATGGATATCATTATGCAGAAGCACATTATGTTGAACCCTTAAACAGACAGAAAGAATGCAGAAAGAAGGCTGTTGAGAGATACCTCTAGTGGATAAAGCAAATGCAAAACCAATGATTTTTATTCTACATTTCTCCTTAATTTAAGTCCAGATGAAAGTCATTTAGGAGCATTTTGATAATGAATGGGCCATTTTAGAGAAACTTGAGACAATATTGTTCACATATGAGGAGTTTAAAGTGTCTAAAAGCTACCTCACAAGGTAATTACAATGCATTTTGTAAAAATACAAAGGCAGAGAGTTAAAAAGAAAGAAAACAGTCCCTTGATTCTTCTGACTTGCTACTATTATACCATTATATTTTACCATTATATATGGAAATTATTATTTTTCTGAAACTATGTGCAGTTTTCATTTTGTGAAAACGGAAATAAAATGGAAAATAAATGAAGACTTTGTACACATCACAACCCTGGTTCCTATCACTGTAAAAAAACAAAAACGTTTCACAATTTAAAATTTCACAACATCAAGCCTCTCTGAATGACACACCTCAGTGACTAAATTACAGTATGTAGAATGTTTCAGTGAAATTCTTTTTAAAACATGGTGATTCAACGAAATAACGAGAAGTATAACAGAAAGCGCAGAAGTTGAGTGGTTCAGAGCTTCAGGATGTATCATCAAGTCCTATTATCTGGAGTAATTCAATATTGTTTACGACAGTGCAGAGGAGGGCAAAGGCTAAGAGTCAGTAATTGGACAGTGTTGGAGTGTTGGGTGATGAGAATCAGGAGGTCACTGATTCAATAGAACCAGGTGCGCTGCAGTGTAGGAGGTGTGAGGAGGGGTGTGTTGGTCAGTTATCATGACCTGGAGACCTCCAAGGCATAATCTAAGACAGAAGCCCTGATAGTGGACTCCTGTCTATTTGAATGTTGATTCTTGATTCCATAGGTTAGATGTGGAACCCCTCCCCATCAGCACAGTCAGGACTGTCTTTCAGGACCCGAGATTACATGCCACAGTTAAAAGCATTATCAATGGTCAGGAAAGACAGTCCGTATACCATTTATCTGTTGTTGTAGGTCTGCATTTGCTCAAATGGCTGTCTACTTTTTCTTTTTAGCTTGTCTGACTCACTTTTATGGCTGAAGAAAGTATGTATTAGCTTTTCACTTTTCTGCAACAATCCACAGGAGAGCGTCTATGTCTGGCCCTCTCCCTCCCTCACTCTCACTCTCTCTCCTCTTGTCCACTCAGGTAGCAAAGTCTCTCCTCTTCCTCCTCCACCAGACCTCTGGGACATGGAAAGAAGTGAAACAACTCAAGTCACATTGCAGTTTTTTCCCTTCCTAGCCTAGGGCAAAGGGACACTCATGGCTGAGCAATGTTTCAAACTTCATTCCAGAACATTGACTTTAGTCACAAGCTAAGTTTGACCTTGTTTGGAGCAGTGTTAGAGCAGCAAAAAGCCACTCAAATAAAAATTCTTACTGTTGACCACTTTCGACCTCACGTATGAAGGTCTACTGTACTTGATAGTTACATGAACAGTATATTTTAAATAGACTAGACTTTCAATTGTACACGGTTTCTTTTTACATCAATATAAAGAAACAATATAAAGGATTCAATTAATAGAGTACTATGCCCCTATACAACAGACCTATATGGCAAACTCCTAAGAACACAGAGTTAGCTGAACACAGTGGAGTGCAACCTGTCTTAAGCATTACTGGAAATCCTGCTGATTCAACCGAGAAAACCATTACGGTTAGACAGCCATGCTGACGTGCCTTTAGTCAAACAGCTTTCAGCAAACTTCACTGGAAATAGTATTGCGTCACTACAGGCAGTACAGACTCTCTAAATTATGTGATAGGGTAAATAAGTGATGCTCTACTCATGCTCATGCATCACAAATGACAAATAATCAGTTTTCTGAAACTTAATGAACCTTGTAAATTGTATTTTTTTTTACCTCAGGGCCAGTGTCTGATATTTTAATGAAGAAACTACTGAAGTGCTGTTCAGTACACAACAAACATTTGTGTGTGTGTACATACACACACCCCTCTGTCTGTTTTTTTTCTCATTATTTGTTTTTATTGTGACTTAAAATAGTTGTAACATTTATACAGTTCATTTAATTTAGATGTAAATGTTCTTAAATAAAAGGTGAAAGTTTCATATTATAAAATGATTTGATTGATTCAATTTTACTCCAGTATGTTGGATTGGGCAGCTACAAATCACAAAAACATTGTAGAGACAAGATATTTATTGACCAGTATACAATTTCAAGAGGGTTGGTTCACCAACAATGTTATATGTACTTTTAAAACTATGGCATATTTATGTAGGAATTCTGGTTATAAAATTCTTGTTATATTTTTGCAGATTTTCAACAGCTGTTTAAAAGCGTTTGCGAATTCTTTTCAATGCAGTCATGGCTCCGGAACACTGAAGAAGGTTATGTTAAATCCTTCCAAACTTGTGTCCGAAGTCAAGTCCTCGAGAATGGAGCAAAAGGAAATTCTGTTTTTTAATTTATGCTAACAGTTGTTAAGAATGTTTCTGTCACCTCTAATGTTTGAGAGATACAAGGATTTCTGTCAGCAAAGATTTTCAGGGAACTGTAACATTAATAACCCGTTTGGCACAAGACCCCTTTGGCCAGTTTATGTCACTGTCTAAGGGTCTTTCCACAAACTGCAAGAGGACACAAAGGGCTGCATGCGTCACGCTGCATACCAACAGATGAGCGCTCACAATGCGAAGGTGGTGTGGAAGCACGCGCCTTCAAGGATACAGGAAACTGCATCACAGTTTCTAGGACTGCAGATGGGTGTTGTTTCCTGCGAGCGGGCTCAGGTTCGGAAGCACGGCTGTTATTCTTAGGAATGCCTTCAGCCAAACAGTGGTTTATTCAGGTGCTCTCCTATTCAATGACCTCAGATTTCCTATTTTCATTCTCTCAACTGGAAATCTCATTTTAACACACCAGGAACTGGATGCTTCCTTGTATTTAATTAAAGATACCATGATATGTATTTTAAAGATGAGTTTCTTTGTGAGGACAGGTGTGTGAGAGAAAACACTGAAGACTGGCTAATCACTGTGCTATATTAGGGCTGATAAGAGGTTACCTGTAGGCAGAAATTTCTATGTCCAATGCCATCTTCTCATTGAGCAGTTCTTCATAGTCTCCTGTCTGCTCTTTTATTTGGACCTCCAGGTCAGCCTCCTCTTCCTCCAGCTGGCAAATGTAGGCCTAAACAGGCAGTGCGGGTGAGAAGCTGGTTACTACTGGAGCTCTGCAGCAATGAAGTTATCAGTATAATAGTCAAAATCCTTACCTCAAGTTCCTCTATCTGCAGAAGATGAGCCCCTCTCTTTGTTTCAGTCTCTGCCTCCAGATCCTCACCATACTTCTCCAGCTCAGCTACTTTTTTATGCAACTCAGCAATCTAGATTTACATGCAGCACAAACTTGCATTGTCATACACTGATACACATTTGAGATATTTCTGATGAATTCATTATATTGTTCCTAATCGGACATAAGAAGCACGAATAGATGACTTCTCCTGAATTTTAAACAACTGCTATGCTCTAGACAGGCACCTTATACACTCTAGACGGGGGAGAGAAGAAATCTATCCATTCACTTGTAACAGCAAAAGCTGGGTTGGCACTTGTTAGCCACTGTCACATTCTATATGTTCTTTACTGGGTTGGCATGAAAATCAGGCAAGAATAAAGAGCTAGTTCAGGCATGGTACAAAACAACTGGGTGAATGCACTCTTAACTGGATGGCCACAGCTTCAATTAGTAATTTTCTGTGTTGTAACTATGAAGAGTAAAGGGTTTGATGAAAATGTCTCAGAATCAGAGAAGACTGCGTCAAAAAGGCCCACAAGTCACATGTGTAACAAGATTTTTTGCCATGTCAAACAACCCTAGTTGTGCTACATACAGTTAGGATAACACATACAGTGCAAAGCAGTATAGTATGGACACTGTAGCTTGTCTGTTGATGTGTGATGCCTACTCCATGATTACCAAGGCATATGCGTATGCAGCCCACTGGAATTTCAGGTTGCCTATCCTTCTTACAACAAACAGAATGCAGAGAGCTGTCTGCCCCACCTCAGGGCAATCCCTTGCTGTGAGTAATTACTGTAATCAGGTAAGCTAAACAGTCAGATGGCAGAGATGGATGGTGAGCGTGGGCTCTGCTTCTCTTTCAGGTAGATCACAGGAGGCTCTGAGCTGCCTTATTAACGGACCGATGAGCCAGCTGACGGAGGTGGCCATCGCTCTGCTCTGAGTATGGGGTGAGGTCTGGATGTCTGTCCTTTGTCTATAAGGGTAGAGAGAAAGCCCACAAAGTCTCATACAGAATGTACGGCACAAGAAAAGTGGAGCAGGCCTGATTTCATCATGGGGTGTTTGTTTAGCCAAGTTATGTCTCAGAGAGAATCCAGCCTGCTGACATCCATCACTGACCACGGAGAGGGAGAGAAAGGGGGGAGGGGGGGATAGAAACAGGATATACAGCGAAGAGGTGCAGAAAGCAAGATAAGGAGGATGTGAGATGGACAGAGAGAAAGAGAAAGTGAGGGAGTGAATGTGCAAGACGGCAAGAAAGAAGGAGAGAAAGAGGAGAAGAGGAAGCAGAACAGGACAAAGCAGGCTGTCCATCATGACGGTTCGTGTGCCGCAGATTAAGAGAGATCACACAGTGTTATGAGTGCAGGCGGTGTGGTTTTGGAGGAACCGTTTATTTTCTGAGTGGGGTATGACCATAGCCGGCATAATTAGAACCAAACCACTGTGTTTGTTATTGCAAATGAAAAGGTGTCAGCTGTGACCAACTGATGATTTTCCTGCCCTTTAGAATGTAAACTCAAGGCGATGAATTGTTCCTAATCATGTCAGATCCTTCTCAGAGACCCTCTCCTCCATGACAAGTAGGACTACAAGTAATGATTATTTCTACAATTGAAGTAATTAAATAATTATTTGATTAATGAACTAATTCAACTAGTATGTCCACATCTGGATCTGTGAGTAATGCTGTCCACAACATTTAATGTTTGAATGTATGAATAAGCAGAAGCTGTACCGTCTCTGGTCTGTATTGGAAAGACTGTACGAAACACATTTAAAATGATACAGAACAAGAGTAAAACTATACAGCACAAGAATACTAAAGTTTAGGGGATGGTGTCCAGCATAGTCTTGTGATCTCTGTGCTTAAACATACGAATTGTGAAGAGAAATCACCAAACTGTGCTGTTTACCACTGGAGCCCCTGTTATAGAGCAGTGTGGAGTGCTTTTTTGTTTGTTTGTTTTTTAAAGAAAACAAATAATGAAAATCTTGTGTTGTCCTTGCCTTTGTCCACATGTGCACAGGTATTTTTTTTAAAAAAACACAGTCTTTTCTATGCATCCTTTTAATCACACACAAACTGTTTTAGGTCACTGAATAGGGACTTTGTGGAAAACGCATCTTGAATGTGAAGGTTTTCAGGATTGTAATGTCAAAGTACCAACCTTGTTTCTCATCAGAGCGTGCACCATTTCCTCCTTTGTTTACATGATTTTATGCAAGCCAAAATAGTAATAATAGTAAAACCAATAAAAACAACAGCATCCTTTCTGATCTGCTGGACATAATTTTGCTCATGGCCTTGCTACACAGAGGTAGAGGTGCAAAGCATGCAAAGTCTTCAACTATCAAATCAGTTAGAATCAAAGGGAGTGGCCGGGAAGGTAAGATTTGTTCACTTATTTGGAGACAACGACAGACTCTACTGCCAAAACAACTGGTTCAGGATCGTTAACCACCGGTTCAGGATTGTTAACCACTGGTTTAGGATCGTTAACCTACCGGATCCAGCGATACATGTTTTAAACACTTCTGATTGGCTAAGCCTGTTCATTTGGCTCCTACTAGTGCTTGACAGCATTTTTTTTTTTTTTTTTGCATTTTTCTTTGGACATAGGAAAGAAATTGTGATTGTGTGGACAGGAAGTTCTAAGATCAAACAATATCCATGTATGTGTGGACTAGGCATTAGTAGCAGTGGTTGTAGTTAATAGCAGGTATTTGTTGCAGCCCTAGTGAGCTGAAGGGCTACTAGTTTGTCTTTACACATGCTTTCTTTGTCCAAACCAGAAGAAAAAATTCTCAGTGAGAAAGTGCAGTTGACAGGCAAGGTTTTACTACTGTGCCTCTCTTGAGACCCTGATGGAATGTGTGAAGTTTATGAAGTTTACTGTGGGAGAGGGGTGGGGGTGCTGGCAGACTATGAAATGTATTGTTCATAATAGAAGACAGTGAGAGAGATAAACACAGCAGCCCTCACATCTCCCAGAGCTATCTCTCAGTGTAAACACTTCGGTCAGCAGGAACACTCCCGTCTTATTCCCTGCCTGTCATTCTCGCTGACGGCCAAGCGCCGAGGAGCCCCTCTCATAGATTCTAGCCACTCATTTGCAACATTAGAGTGGAGACAGAGACAGACATCTAGTGCTGATCCAGCATGAGCCATGATAGGATCTGGATCAGGAGGATTTTTTTTGTGTAAAAAGTGATCAGAAGCTAGACTCGGACACCACATATTTGTGTGAGGGTACAGTATGGTGAAATTTGCTCACATGCAGAGTCACTCACCAAATCCTTCAGAACATTCACGTCCATTACGCTGGAGACATCCTTCACTTTACCTCCGGTCAGGTTTTCCAGTTGCTTCTCCTTCTCCTCTTCCTCAGCGGCAACAGCAGGAGACCTGGACTCAAACTGTTAACACAAGTGTCAACCCACTGGTCAAAGTGACTGTAGTGTACACAGAGAACTATGTGACTGTGTGGACAGACAATTTATCTCCACTCAAGTTAGCTCAGCCTCATGCCCAACTAATGCCAACATAAATAACAGTGAAAGGAAAGCAAATGAAGGCCCATCAGGAAAGTCATTGTGATGAGCCAAAATCAGCCTGTAATTATCATTAGTCCAATCACTATCAATTGTGATTAAGACAGTTGCACCTTGTGCAATGGTAATGAGGCCCAGACTCAGTTCTAGACCTGCGATCCAGCTGGCTCAGCCCAAGAGAGAGAAGGACAAAAAGAAAGAAAAAGGAAAATCTGAGAAGAGTTACTGATCAGAATAAAATATAATTAAAACTTGAAATCCAAACTTAAAGGGCCTGAGAACACAGTGAAAAATATAAAAATGCTTATGTAATACCTAAATTGAGCGCTATATCAAACAACCAGCTACGTTTGAATGAAAACAATATAATAAAAACTCTTATCTGACCTATCTGAGAATTGTTTGGGTGTGGCCCTAATGATGAGCACCATGAGCCACTAAAGCAGATGTAACCACACTACAATGTGAGACTGGGAGGAATTAATTAAATGGGCTCGGTGTAGTTTTACATTTTTTATTTTAAAGAAGAAGGAACGGCTATAGGAAATGGGTGGACAGACTGACAGACAACACGCAGACAGATAAGTTGATTTGCTAGTTTAGTTTTTGTCATTAGCTCTCTTGGCAAGGTTCTGCAACTCTAACACAGGGAGGGCGTGGGAGAGCACAGGTTTGTTAAAAGCTTTGTGGGCAAGACAACCCACATTAGCCTTGTGAGGACGGATGACGTATGTGGGACCTAAGATTAGGCCTGTCCAATTTACATCAAAAGAGTGGGATTTTGGCTAAATATACTGGCCATTTAGTGGACACCGGAAAAATGTTCACAAAACATACTCTGCACTTATTTATTGTGTGCCTACAAGGGCAAGATTAACCAAGTTGGAAAGATTTAGTTTTAGTTCCCTGAACCCTGGAACTTTATGTTTCACACACAAACACACACACACACACACGCACGCACGCACGCACGCACACGCACACACACACAAACAAACACGCATACACAAACACGCACACACAAACACGCACACACAAACACACACCTGTCCTTAAGAGATGTTTCCACTGAATTTTGTCAATTACAGGATTTCAACCGTAACATAAAAGAAACAAAAAAGTTTTTTTATTTCATTTCTTCTCATTAGGAAGCCAAACTCAAAATCATCCCATCTTCAAAGATATTCTGTTCTGTGTGTGTTTTCTATCATTCTAGAGACATTTGATCACCACAGTGAGCTAAATACTGTACATGGCCGCGCACACACACCTCTCTAGAGACCTATGAAGCCAGCCTCCCAGAGAGGCAGCTCTCCTTCCTCTCTAGAGGAGCCTGGGAAGGAGGCCAGGACTCTGATTACTGGGTATGACCCTGGTTGAGAGCAGCCATTCTCGGGGCAGGCTGGGTCAGAGGGCACTGGTGCTAGAGGATGCCCTCTGAAGAGCCTTTTTCTTATAAGTCACTGAGCACACAATAGAGCTCTGTGCTGGAAAGGAGCAGCAGACACAGCTTCTTTAGAGCAGGTAAAGAAAACACATGGGACTAAAATGTGTGAAAGCTCAGTTCAGACCTGGTGTAGGTGTGGCTGGGTGCTGTAACAATGGTCGTACAGCAGGGAAAATGTTCGAGCAGTGAGTGTGTGCACACTGGGCCTGTAAAGAGTGACTATAAATGCTAATCACATGTTAAGGTGTGCCATGGCTACATAAATGGATAATTTGTATGCTGATACAGTAACTGTCTAATTAAAAGTATGTACAGCCCCTGCTTACACTTGGAAAACAGCATGATTCACCCTGCAGTATCCACATTTTTAAAGCAAGCTAGAGTGGCACTGGCTCAAACTAGATGTAGCCCATATAGGCTTTGCTGTGTTTAATGTGAAAAATATTATGCAATGGTAACGCAGCATGTTCCACACTTTTAATGTACAGAGAAGGAGACAGAAGGTTTGAATTCTGTCCTGCACATCTTTCAGCATTAATGTTTGTACACTATATTTCAGCAGGAGCAGGATACATCCCAAAATGCACAGTGAAAGTCTTTGCATTTACACATACACACATATCTGATCACAGTATGTGATTAAACCCCTTTGGACTCAAGTTCACTTTTTCACTTGCTTTTAAAAGCGTATATGGCCATCATTTTGAAACACACTTTAATGCCAAATAAAAGCAGGGCCTGTAATTGCAAACAATAACGCCCTCCCCACCCCATACAAAAAAATGTTTGCTTACCTGCTAAAGTTATGTCTCAAATGCTTTTGTGACGAAATGAAAACTAAACTTAATACACATTATTAATGTCATAAGCTGTCATAAGAGTTCTAAGGGGGACAAATAAGGATGATGGGTAAAATACTCCCTCTCCCTTGTGTGGCTGACAGAACTGGAGAATGTGTAGAAGTTTTAGCATTAGTGTAGAACAGGTTATACATTTATCCATAATGTACCTGAAGGCTCTCAGCCAGCTGGCAGTAGTACTCCTTGATTTCCATGATGGCTCCAGTTATGTCAATGGAGGGGAAGTGAAGAGCCACAGCAGGAGCTCCTTTTTCTCCAGGTTCAGACAGACTCTCAACCCTCTGTGGACCAGCATAGCATTAAGAGGTTACATGTTTGTCTTCAGGTCGAAATATGTGGTCCTCTAAGACAGAGGGGCACCTTCATTAATCATGTCTGAATCCAGTCTGTGTGGAAAGAACATGCAAAGCAGCACTCCTGAAACATTAATAATGAGCATGCAGCAGATTCATTGGGGAGTATGATGCGTATAAAACCTCTCGATAATAGTAGTTGCCACTAGTCATGGAAGGTAGCACTGAGGGAGTGTGTTAAATGTGGGATACCACAATATGGGGAGAAAAACACATACTGATGAAGTTTCTTCTGCCTCAAGCACTCCTCTGCCCCTAGCTCCCAAAGCTGATATGAGGGACTGTGCTGTCTATCACCTCTGCGGGGAAAATGAGGGTGGAGAATGAGAGGAGAGAGAAGAGAATATGAGAGAGAGGGAGAGAGAAGAGAATATGAGAGAGAGGGAGAGAGAAGAGAATATGAGAGAGAAAGAGAGAGAATAGAATATGAGAGAGAGGGAGAGAGAAGAGAATATGAGAAAGAGAGAGAGAGAAGAGAATATGAGAGCGAGTGAGAGAGAGAGAGAGAGAGAGAGAGAAGATGCAAAAAGGAGGATAAGTAAAAATGATGAACAAAAGATGGAGAGAAAACCTAGGAAAGACACAGGGCAGGAAGATATAGTGAAAGGTAGGGTTCAGGTTAAATGGTAGAAAGCAAGGCAGCAATAAAGAGAATGAGAGAGAGCGCGAGAGAGGACATACACAGAAAAGGCTTAAAGCTTTTCTTATTATTATGTGGGCCAAAGCTCTATCATCTATGACATCTACCTTGCTCTAGCCAACCCTTGCCACCTGCTCTCTCAACCACTCTTTCATGTTACGCTATAATGGAGTGTGCTTAACGGCTAAAGAGAGAGGACACAGCAGCCTTTTCTCGGGACATTAATGTTGGATCTTGCATATAGTATGGTCCATAGCTTACCCTGTTACAACAAAAGGTCTGACAGGGTCAGCAGCTTCTCTGCACATGGTGTTTTGAATGCTCTACCCACTGCTTTAGAAGTTTGGATGTGTAATAAATGTGAATTAGAGAAAATCCCACACAATGACTAAGTGTTTGAGCAGGGCTTAAAACTAAAGCTGTGTGATAATAGCGGAACTAGCTTTACCATGATCTTATAATCTTTACTGGCATGTATACTTAAATCATGAGGCAATGTTACTGGACTGGCAGAATTCTTGTGGAGTCGTATGCCTTTACCCATATATGGAGCTGCAAAAGGCGACCACCGTGAAACCTTCACTTCCGAACTGAGGATTCCAGCTCGGAAGTGTGTGAGGGAAAGTGCCAAGGATACAGCTGTGTCCAGTGCCTTCTTACCAGCTCATGCTGTTGCTCCATTTTGGCCAGCTGCTCTTCATAGATGGCCACTTGTTCTCTGAGTGCCAGACAGTCGGCAGTGACTGCGTCAACTTCCTGCAGGGGGCACAAGAAATTAGCAGGCGAATCACTGCACACACACAGACAAATGCATACAATCGTCAGTTTCACCGCCACTCTGTGCCTAGTGCTGAGCTACCACCTCTCCACCACCTGCTGCTGCACACTGCAATGCAGGCAGCTCGATCAGGAGGAGCCTTGGATGCATGGCCGGGAGCCATACACACAGCCTGTCCTCCGCCCATGCAAGACAGCGCTGTTTTTATTTAGCTCATCTGAGCTTCTTATGTGTCTGATTAATTGGCAATGAATTCAATTACTCCTAGCAAACAGCATTTGCATGTGAATGTGTTAGTGTGGTGGCAGACCGCAGGAAGTGTAGGAAGACCCTCCCCAAACCCAGAGCTGGCACAGAGGGCGCTTCTTCACCGTTATCTCAATCCGAACACAACCCTGGTTCTGGACAGAGTCTAGACACTGTCTGGGGCTGAAGCCCACATGATTAGTCTGTCTCTTCCTTGTTGCTGTGCTTCAGCACCATCATCATCTAAGCAGTCTGAAAGCAAAGCAGGCCAGCGGCTGCAGCTTTATTATTTTTTTTATTTCACCTAAACACGGTCATTTAATCTCAAACAATGGCAGCATTCAACAGGGGAAAAAACACTCTATGCCTCTCTATTATACACCTACTTCCAAGCAGAGAGCGAATTCAATTACCAAATATTACGATAAAGGTGATAAAACACATTTTTCAAATTTTAAACGGCTGACCCTGCCACCTCCATTTTCACTACTCCATTAGATCTTTCATTCTTTCCATATTTCATGGCAGCCTTCCTCTCTACAACTGTCCTCCATTCAGATCTCAGCCCAGCCCAGCCCCACGCCGTACAGCATCTGGCAGTGAGATTTGAGAGCCTGAATGAGTGAATTACGAGGCATAGTAACAGCTTTCCCACATCTGCTGCTTCACTGGAGAAGATGTGCCATGACATGTGTGAAGTGACAAACCGCTTTTCGAAGACAGCATCCCACGTTTCAGCATGGCCGCTGGCCCAGAGTCAGCATGAAACTGCTAATCAACATCCTCCAGAACAAACCTAAAAGCAGCAGCTGTGCTGAGACCCTCCTAAGGCAGTCAGTCAGTCTTTCCTTCAAGAGGCAGGCCACAGGCAGGGCGATGTCACTCCACACACTGATCCTAATACACAGGCTAATACTGCCATCAACTGGTAAGAGTGGTATACTGACTAGGGGTTGCAAAGACATTCTACAAATAATGTTTTCAAATGTAGTTGATCAGTCAAGATTGGCTCCTTTCATTTTGTGCTGGAGCTATGAGGTCAAAGAACCATTGAACATTGAGAAGAGTGCCACAAACCGCATTTTTAAACAATTTTCAAACCGGCTCGTCATACAATGTTTACAACGCTCACTCTCACTCCCTCTCCCACCTGGGTTAAACCGCTGGCGTCGTACTTACAGACTACGTGGCCGAACAGTGAGGTTTTCTGTGGCTTAGTTGTTTTATGAATTTACATCTGTGTTAGGACAGGTAAGTGATTTAGGCTAGGATGTGTTTCTACTTACACCAAAATTACATCACTGTCGAAAGAACGGATCTATGCCGTGACACCACGTAGTATTTATGTGGTTTCTGGCACAGTATGCAGAGTTATGACACTAAAGCCACTAAAAAAGGAAATGGGAAACTCACTCAAACGTTGTTACTACGCCCATGTAGTCCGTAAGTACAATGGTTTAACCTGAGTGGGAGAGAGAGTGTGAGTGAGATTCGTAACGCTGTATGTCGAGACTGTTCTAACCCAAGGACCCCCCTGTATGCACATAAATCAGTTGTAGTGGCTAAATGGAAACATGAATTCTGTTTGGCCTAGTGGATAGGATACTTTCCTCTGGACCAAGAGGTCATGGGTTTGAATCCTACCACCACCACTGAGATCCTTAGCAAGACCCTTAACCCCAAGTTGCTGCAGGGAGACTGCCCCCTGTAGTTTGGCTAAAAGCATCTGCTAAAGGCTGTAAATTTAAAATGGGTAAAGTTGTGATTTTGCATGCAGTTGTCACACATGCTGCACTAGTGAGCATTACCTTGCGTCAGTTGAGTGCTACATAGCTACAATGAAGAAAGCCAGCTTCAGAAACTATATATCCTGAAAAAGATGCACTGACTAGATAAATGGCGTTAATGAAGCAGATTGTGATTCAACCGCCTACATACTAGATGACATGATTGTCTGGGACAAAAGACTTTATGATTCTAAATGACGCCAAATAACACTGGAGCATTACCACAGCAACATCCTCACGCTCCAGCTGGATGAAAGTCCGCTGCGCCACAACCTCATCATACTTCATTTGCACCGATTGTAGCTCTTTTTTCAGCATTTCAGTGTCACACAAAATCTCCTCCTGATGGAAATAAAAGATACAAACATCAAATCAGACCTGGGCCAATATATTCAGCATGTTTCTCAACATATTTCCAAACTATTCTTTTGCTAAGCATTGATTGCAGACCAAGGAAAACCTTAGGCACATTAAAAAAAACAAGCAAACAAAAACAAACAAAAAAAACAAAAACAAACAAACAAGCAAACCCACCGCCCCCCCCCAAAAAAAATCTAACTCCCATCTCCTAACACTAACTCCTATCTCCTACTGTACAGTACAGTCAAATAATGACAATACTTTATCATGTGCATGATTTTTCCTTATTTTTATTCTCCATTTCATAAAGACACACATTTCTTTGGATTTAATCAGTTCACTGTTAAATATTAACGAACTGTTATCTATGTATTCTTACAGGATGTGTTTGGTTTAAATAAGATAACCATGCTTGTAGTTCAAACACATTAATGATGGTTTATTTTTATTAATGTTTTGTTTTTGACAAGCTTTTGTTTTCAGCTCAAAGCACTTCACGTCTCACAGATACCTAACAATGGCCAATTGGTTTTGGTTTGGTTTGTTAATGTCAAAAATCAATTTGATGAGTACAATTTTGGTTTTTTGGGGGTTTTTTTTTCATTAAAATTCATTAATAAGATTTAATAATGAAAATGCTTAAGAGCACTACTTGTTTACAGAACATATATATAGCCTAAAGATGTTTTGTTTAATATTGCACACCCCTATAGTGTAAGAGGACAACCTTACTCTAAATCTGACATTTCTTACTGTGAGATATTTATAAGAATATTATTAGATTGTGTAAAGTATGTGTAGACATTTTTGTATCTCTGTCCACTGAAGGCACTTAAACTAGAAAAATGGACTTTAAACAAGAAATGAGTCAAGACTCATGAGAAGTTTTGATATAAAAGTCACATAATGAGAAATATAGTCATCCATGACATTAAAACTAGCTGTCAAAAATGGTAAATGTCCCCTTTGTGATGCAATAATAACTAGGACATACCAGCCAGGACTCCAAAAGACCTCTGTGGTATGTGGTAGCAATCCTTTAAATCCTGAAAATTAAGTGTTTAGGTTTTCACAGATTGGATTAGCTTGTACAGCAAATCCCACAAATGCTCGACCAGGTCGAGATCCGGGGAATTTAGAGGTCGACACGTTGAACCATTTGTCATGTTTCTCAAACCATTCCTGAACAAAACATTTAGTGTGGCAGGGCACATTACCCAGCTGAAAGAGGCCCTTGCTATTAGAGAATACTGTTGCCATGAAGGGGTATACTTGGTCTGCAGTAATGTTTAGGCAGGTGGTGTGTGTCAAAGTAACATCCACACAAAAGGAACATCCTACGACCCAAGGTTTCCCAGCAGAACATTGCCCAGAGCATTACATTGCTTATTCATCTCACTTGTCAGTCTCACAATGTTGTGCTTGATCAGTGTAAATTGGCTGTATTTTATTTTCACTTGCCAATTTTTACTTTTGCTGTGTAGTTTGCGTGTACTACCTTTTCCACGCGTAGTCTCTCAACGACAGACTCCAAGCTGAAGTCTGCGGGGCAGCTGGCAATAAGGGAGGTGGAGGAGCTCGGCTCAGTCCCCAGTGTCTTCTCCAGTTCAGTGATCTGAGCTTCCAGAAACTCATTGTCCTCCTCCAGACAGCGTGCCTCACACACACACAAGCACATAATATGAAGCTATATGAGTACTGTAAACAGAATGACCCAATGGGAGTGACTCAGGTTTGATTTTTTTTATAGCTGTAAATATTGAACTGAACAGCTTTGCTGTAGTTTTTAAGAACTGCTGACAATATTTATTCCATATATTTTTTTTTACTATTCAATAAAGCACAAATTTGAAGGTAATGACAATACATCATAATTCAGAGAAAACAAATCTTTTGTTCACTCAAACAAAATGAGAATAATTACCTTTGATGTACTTCTAGTAGTGTTTTACCATTCAACTAGTCTCATTGTGAGAGGAGAGTGTTGATTACAGCAGTGTTTCTACTTATACCTCATTAAATGAGATTTGATTCAAGTGATCACTAATCAATACCTCATAAAGCAGAATGCTTGTGATAAAGCAGATGCTTGTGTAGGACTGTCAAGGAATGGTCATCATAATCATAGAGATGCTGATTAAAAATAAATTGCAGTGGTCTGTTATTTTTTTCCGGTATGGCCATTAAATCAGTCTATGAAAAAAAATAATTAACCTCGTTTCCTTATGAGTTAGCCCAGTAATCATGACAGAAATATAAGAATCAGACCTCATAATCAGAAGGCATTGCTCGATATGCTCACATGGCTCTCATGATGGAAAAAAGAACTTCGAGTGTATACTACTGGGGGAGCATTTCATATGTGAGCAATTCCGCACCCAGTCTCAAACTGCTGCCTCTCCCAGTCTCACCACATCGATAAGGGTGACCAGACGATCGTTGAGGGCGGCGATTATGGAGCGTTCTTTGGCAAATCGTGACACCCCCTCTCTGTTCAGGGCATGAGCTGCAGCAAAGTCCGGCTCCGTCACGAGCACTCCACCCCTACCAAACACACAGTCATCATTTTTATTTGCCTTAGTTGTTTGTTTTCAAACCACAGGCAAATAAAACACCAAAATCAAACACAGAACTGTTTGTACACTGGAAGAGTTGAACCATTGTAGTAATTTTGTCATCATTGTCTAGCAAAAATATTATTAATCTTCAAATTAAGATCATACTTAGACACATATGCAAATACTATACATCACACTAAAATCTCTTCCTTTCCCCTCTGACTCTTGGAAATGACGGAGCTTAATATACTTACAGGCCTTTACAAAGTCAGTCTAGGCATAGGTTCCCAACCCTCCCTTACCAAGAAATACTGCAGGATACAGTTATGCTTCTTGAAGGTAAATTACCAGCATTCTATTACTGTATTTTCTTTACACAGATTGGTGTAGAGAATGCACCAAAATACAACAAAACTGGATCACAGAGTACTCCTAAAGAAATACTCTAGAAATGACCAGATCTGTAGAATGCAGTAGATCTCTTTGACAGAACAGAAAATTTCACATACATAGCACCCAATAGCCACAGAAAATACTTATGTATGCTTCAGCTTTCGCCCTGTAGGTTCTAGTGTCAAACTGGCTCCAGTCAACAGGTTTAAAGGGACCTAATGTATCTATTAACACGTTATACTGAGGGTCTATAAACACCAGCAGTCAAATAAAATGTTTTGTGGATTTTTTAAGTGAAAACAAGTGAACATATCCTGGGGAATTGAAGTTAAAGAAGGTACTTTTGATTTTCATTCCGCAGTCAGGACCTCATTAAACCTCAGAAAGGCCGACAGTCCCCTTGCACTGACCTGGGAGGAGAGCGGAGGTGCTGGGCTCCACAGCGCTGACTGATTGATGCAGTTTGGTTCCACTGCGCCTCCTCAAACAGCTTGCGGTATGATGACACTCTCAACATAGCCATGGGTACTCTAGGACTGGCCAGCAGCAGGCGAAAGGGTGGCTGTGGCTTCTGCCTGGGGACTTTATACACTGCAGGGCTGAGAATGTCACATACAGACGAAGGATCTCTCACTGCGCAACGGACAAACCAACTATAGGAATAGTGTCAGCAGTAAAATGTTTCACATACAGGAGAAACAACCAGACCATGGAATCAGTATTCATGCCCATTGCTTATACTTACTTCTGCAATAGAAACACTCGTATTCATTCACTTTACTTGAAGCTACAAACGCCTTGGAACCTAAAAATGAATACTGAAATCTTATGACTAGCACAACTGTTTCGTGAAAAACTTTGAGGAATGGTGCCATCATTCAGTGACCCAATGCAAATGAATTCAACAACCTCAAAGTTAGAATTTTATAGTTTTATTTCCATTAAATAAGTTAAAGGTACCAAAAAAGACAAAAAAAAAGACAGGTGTGCAAGTATTCAGTTGCATATGTACCATAACTATACAATGACACCAAGACAAACCACCGTAAAACCAAACACAAAAACACAAAACAAAAAACATAATTCAGGACAAAATGAGAGAACTTCTCTTACTAAAATATTCCAGAAAACGTGGGGAATGGGAATAATAGCCTCATATAACTAAAAGAGAACGAGAAGTCCGTTTGGAATCTCAGTTCTGACTCTCAAACAACGGGGCTCATTCCTTCCTGAAATGTCACTAAACAAGTGCTTTAAGCTTTGCGTAAAGCAGCAGTTTAATGCCAGGCCCTTTTCAGGAATTCACTTACAGCCTGTGCCTCAGAGGAAGTTACAAAACACATGGATTGGTTCAGTGGGTGACTAAACCTAGCCACAGACACGGTCAATTGGACAGGGGGAGCGGAGATCAGCAGTGCTGAGCCTGAGGCTGTTTTAAAGTGGGTGGTTGTTAAAGCAGTAGTATTAATGGCTGTAGGCCATTATCAATTTTTAATTAAGAGGGTGTTACGTTTAGAACCTTGCACAAGACAAAACAATGCATATGGAGCCTGAACTGATGGTGTGCAGAGGATTTCATTTTTTCCATGTTATTTCCAGCACACCTCTGCCAAAACAAACATTTTGTTTTGAACAGTGGAAAAAAACAGAAGTTATTTCACGTCACTCCTTCAACATGGAGGGCTTTATCTTTTTTTTCCTGATAGCATCAGCAGCACCTTTCCCGGTATCATTAAAACATCTGCTCAGTTTCCCGATAGTGCTGACATACCATGACATGATACTCATCACACACAACTGGTTGCACGAAAAGACATTTTTTTGTTTTTTAATCAGAGCGCTATAACCTGTGACTCTGCTTTGTCCTAAACTGAAGCCACAAGAGGTCAGAGGACAGCTTAGCACAGCCTAGCAAACCAAAGAAAATTTCAAGAAGATAAAAAGCTTGGGGAAATCCAGCTTTTTCACTTTCATATGGGCTTTGATCATTAAAACCCAAAACCTCATGAAGCATCTGTAATTCTGTCCACACCTTTTGTAAGTCCCACAATACTGCAAACTAAAAATGACTAAATGACTACAGATTACTCTTCAGAAATAGCTTTGAAGGGTCAGCTTATGCTGACTAGTAGTGTACTGTATTTCTAATGATTCACCTGGAAATCACCATTTAGCACCATCCTGTGTTAAGGGCACTAAAAGGAAAAAAAAAACAGAAATCCCCTTAATGGTTAACTGAGTGGGCGGTGTGTGTACAGCCATCTTAAATAACTGCACACATACTAATGCATACACAGAAAACAGGTGGACACATTTAGCATCTTTCGTCGCATTTTGCAACATTTACACACAAGACAGGACATTTAAACACCCAGCAGATACAGGTCCACACAGATAAATCGGATGAGACCTTAGTGAGGCGTAACACTTCCTAAAACACACAAAGGACACGCCCTTTTACACAGTAAAGCACTGGAAACATGATGAACTTGCCAAACAAAAGTGGACAAACAACAGTACTATGAATTATAAAGACTTCTGTTGAAACAAAGGCTCACTTTCAAGAGAACTACAGTGTTTTTCCAATCCATTTCTGTCATATATGTAGTTAGTCAATTACCACAGGCTAATTATATCAGCATCTGCCCATAGGCTCTACTACAATAACTGTGTTTTAAAACAAATGTTTCTGTTATCTCACTGTGTATACAGAAACATGACTAAAAGTGTCTTTGGAAATAGACTGTGTGCTGCATCTGAAATGAGTCTGAAAAACACTGGCCTTTTCCTTTAACAGCACTTTATCAGCACTGGTCAGAAAACTCTTATGAAGCAGTTACAGCATAAATAAGGTTTTGCCAGTTAAACAGGCTAAACCAGAACAAATTCAAACGCCTCACTAAGCTCTGAGGAGTTCCCAATGCAGAAGGACACAGAACGTGACAGAAGTAAGAGAAAACAAAAATATATAAATAACAATTTTACACTACAACAGTCATACACTACCATGATTCAGATACACTGTAAAACACAGCTGTTCTCCAAAATGTAATAGATTGTCTAAGCCACCTTCCAAGAATTAAAACACCACCCCACCCACTGAGGTCACACAGAGTGGAACAGTCTTTATATAGTTAAACGGTCATTTCTCACACTACTAGGGCTGGGAGAAAAAGGTACCTATATTTATGACTATTATTTTGGAGAATGCAGAAGTCAAAACAGTCTTTCACTGCTCTTCTTTAGTGTACAGCAGGTGCATGTGAATACACGTACATACACATTGTATATATCAGTCACATACACACACACACACACACACCTCAGTTAGGTGAACTGCTTTTGGTTTTGGCATTAAACATCCCACTGGAGGTAAGAGAAAGTGCAGGAAAAAACAAACACAAAAACAAACAAACAAACAAAAAAAAATCATAAACGTCTTGGGGTCAGGCACTGAAGTCATTAAAGCTCTCGGAACCACACCAGGGCAAACTGAAACGGCTTGATTTCAGCAGGGGAGAAGGCTCCAAGAGACACCACAAAAGTACTCAGTACTATCCTGCCACCTTGCTATCCTATTCAGCCATAGTAGTGGGTGGGTCCAATAATATGTAGTAAGTTAAGACTCACATATGCGTATACAAACAACACACACCTAAACTCTCTAGCATTGCCAGGTCACCATGTATGCCTGGGGGTATGACCCATGATCCTCAGTCCTCATCAGTGCCCATTAAGAATCCCAGGATGAAGTCATTGGCTCTCTGCCGATCATTTGTTGTCTGTCTGCCAGTTAAGTTTGGTGGTGGCCGGATGAGAAGACTTGCAAAGAGGGTAGCTGAATAGAACAGCAGGCAAATGTGAAAATATGAGCAACAGTTTTACTAAAAAAAAATCTACTGCATTTTACTATCTTTCAATATATTCATTACTGATAATGATGTCTGCATTGTCTAGAAAATGACAAACTTGAACTTGACATGAACAATGACAACATATTGGAATGAATTTACTGTAGGTAAGTAGAAGGGTAAGTGACTGACCTAGAAGGTTGGCAGTGAGGTTGTTATCAATTGAGTGCTTGAGCAGTTCTCTGAGGAAAGCCATCAAATACCGGAAAACATTGCGATGAGCTCTGGGTAGCTGAGATATTAACTGTTAAAACAGGAAAAAATAGTATTCTTTGATTTATTTTCTTCAAGTGTAATGCTCCTTTGGAGAGTCACAGAGAATGAAAGGTAAAACAATTAAAACCATCTGTCAAACAACTGAAATCCTTCATATTAGTTTATGAATAAAAATAAATCATATTTACCCCATTTTCCCATAAGTTATTTTTTCCAAAAGAGCAGAATTGTCAAAATATGTTTCATAAGGCTTTTTTTAAAAAGAACATTTAACTCAGTAACATTATTTACATCAAGTAAACATGAATCTCCTTTTAAGAAATGCAGTACCCACCTTGCCATACAGAAAGAACAACAGTGGCTGCAAGTTCTAAAAATATATGATTTATTCACAAAATGTTCCTGCTCCTTCATGATTATGTCACTCTCTCTCATTCTCAATCACACTGGCTTTAAAGTTAAACAGCAAAGCAATTGAGCATCTTAACAAATGTGTTCATGTTTGCAATGTCATGTTGTAGCTTTCCATATACATCTTTCTTCACAAAATTGTAATAGCAGGTTACAGTAGTGAAAGTGAAAGTGAAAGTGATCATTCGGTCATACATGAACACACCACTGCACACAGTGTGAACAGCACGAAATT
>JBBPDB010000032.1:886604-904572 GCA_037974465.1 Brachypetersius altus | reverse complement strand
CGTAGGACTAGAGGGCTCAAAAGAGCGGGGAGAGGGCCTCATCCAGCCTCCCGAAGGGGGGCTGCCTGCCTGTCTGTGAGGGGCGCGAGGAGCATCCCGATGAGCCTCCCGTAGGGGGCTGCTTGCATGTCTACGAGGGGCGCGAGGAGCGTCTCGTCCAGCCTCCCAGAGGGGGCTGCCTGTCTGTCGCTGAGGGGTGCGAGGAGCGTCCCATCCAGCCTCCCGGAGGGGGCTGCCTGCCTGTCTGCGTCGGGTGCCCAGACTTTGGGACAGATGGCACCCTGCTAGGGGGGGTATTGTCACAGTCTGGTCAGTGGATTCCTGGGGTTCTGCCTAACCCTGCACGCTTCCAGGTAGCACCCGTGACAAGAACAATCTATTTCAGGTTTGCATACATTCTTTTAGCATAGAGTAGAAATAGTTGTTTCCCATCTGAAACCCTGATAACATAATGTATGTGGAAGATGTTATGATATTGAAACCCTTTTATGCTAAGGATAGTTAAAATAACAGTGGACTTCACATTTACTGAGAACATCCTTGAATATTATGCTTGTCACTGAACTGCATGTTTCTACTCATCGCAAAAGTAAGCCACTGGATTTACTTTGATGATGTACACATTTGAATGAGGTCAATTAAATGCAAAACATCAATATTCAAGTGAATATTTTAGCAGCATACCATACTTACACAGAGAACGTGCAGCAGCACCGCCCCATGCCTTCTCTGCTCCTTAGAAAAGATGTCCTTGGGAAATTCATTGATTGCTATGTGTGTGTGTGTGTGTGCGTGTGAGCATGCAGAAAGAAAAACATGGTCCATTAGCAGAGGGTAAGGGAGGGAATGAGTTTAGGGTACTGACGCAGAGGCAACTGAAAACCTTTTCAATCCCTCCTTGTCCATTAGACATGCCTGCATTAGCCTCCACTAAGGCAGCTCATGCAGACAGATGAGCAACAAATCATGCATTTTATTTTGTAAGGCTTTTGCAGCGATGCAAGTTCCCTGTTTTACGAAATGGGACATTCCAAAGAAGAGCATTTGGATTTTTTTAATCATTCAAATCATTAGGTTGTATGAATTCAGGAATCTGAATGTACTGACATTAGGCAACTCAAAGCCCTCTCAGTATCTCCTCTTGTATTAAGCCAGACACACACTGTGTAAGTTTAGCTTGTTTCATAAGCCTAATTTGGTCTTTGGCAACAAAATATCAGGAGCAGGCCAAATTACAGCTTAATCAGGCGCTGTGTGAAGTACAATATGAGGAGGGAATAAATGCCTGATTAACTGCCTAAGTAAGCTCTGATTAACCAGGCAGCTGATTGGATGGATTTCCATTCAATGGAAACTCGACATGGTCCTCCCTGTACATCACCTCCTGGTTGTAATGACTGACAAGGAGAGGGCTTGTAATGCAAACTCTGTAATGCAAATGTGTAATGCAAGAACAAAGCAGGGTCAGAAAGCGCCAAATATTAATACATAGGCAAAAAGCAGAATTCAAAAACAGAAAAAGTCAAAAACTGTGATCAGAGGTGTCAGAGGCAAGGAAAAAGAAAACGTAATGTCAAAGAAAGGTAAAATAACAAAAGGTAAGTAGGATAACAAGAAATGCTCGGTACACCAGAAAATTGACAATACACAATAAGTCCCATATCACAATCCAGTCTTTATATAGGGCATAAAAAGGAATAACTGTAGTTTACATTGGTAAACTACAGTTTCAGCAGTGTGAACTGCAGAGCTGTAGGTCACATGTTTTTCTGTAGTGTGGCACTAAATTTGACCCCTGCTTTCTCAACATTTTTGCAATGTTCTGCAGGACTGAACAACTTTATTGGAAATTGTAAGTGGACTGATTTTTGGATCAGTGTGTGTACCCATGTCACAGTAGTCAGACTGAGCATTTTGATACCGTCTGAATATATAGATAATAGGTGTAAGCCAAAGGTCTTGGGTGATATCCACTTGCATTGTGAGTTGCCACCAATAATCAAAGCAAACATTGCTCAAGTAGATTTTATTGTTATTTCGACCACATACACACAGTGCAGAGTGAAACGAATCAACAGGCTGTCAGAACCGTGGTGCGACACAAAAACAGAAACAAAACACCACAAAACCACAAATGCAGACAGAGAGTGCAAGACAAAAAACACAACAGCAGCAATACAACTAAATAAGACAACATTTAGTGCAGTCAACAACAGCTACGATGAAAGTCTGAATGAATACAATATTATGACAAATATTGTATTGTAGCAGCAGAAGTTATGAACAAAAAGGCAGAACAGAGAGTTACGTGTGCAAAAATGCAAAGTAGAGGTATAGCAGCACAACAGAGAATGTGCAGGGTCAGAAACAGAAGGGTATTTACAGATGAAAATAAAGCCTGAGATGTTTGGGTTGTTTGAGTTAGGAGAAAGCTAAGCAGATGCATGGGGCAATCATGTTTATATGAAATGAAATGATTACTAGTCAGTGAAGTGCCAAAAATAATATTTGAGGACAGTTTTCAGCAAGCAAGTGTGGTGTGAACCCAACCTGAGACATATCTAGTATTTACTTGTGGGCTGTGTCCCATTTGCCGTTTAGAAAAGCACTTCTGGGTCAAATGTTACTGAGACGTAACTGATAGAAATTTCATGCAAAAATTAAAAAAAAAAAACTGAAAAGGTGACATAAGTAATAATGATTATAATTGTTATGTTTTGTGGTACTGTTTCTGTATAAAAAGAATTGAATTTTGAATACAGAAAGAGTGTAAATCTGGCCTGCAGCTGGACATATGGGATACAAGTAAATGCCGGCTATGGCCCAGGTTCTGTCCATACCAAGGCAATACTGCACTGTTTTTCAACCAATATCTCTTCCTGATCCATGTAAATTGACTCAGAACTCATTCACAAAAGAAGCCAAGTGCTAAAATCAAAATGCAACAGGTAGAGATTAGGTTGAAAAACACTAGTTTTTGTTCATTTAAAATCATTATCAGCGTAAACTTGAGGCTTGGCCAGGCCACAACATCAACCCCCATGTTAGCAGACAGAGTGGAAAGAACATGTCAGAACTGAAGGTTTTATCAAGTTTTTACGGCCTTGCTATGTAGTTGCCATGGAAACCCCAACCCCCCCTGTAAGCCACACTTTCTATCAGCCCTGCAGACATGCCCAGGAGCCACAAGCTTTCATTAGCATGAATGTGAGAGATATAAGTGCGAAGGTCACTCGTATACGTAAAAGCATACACGTATACACACACGTTCACACAGGCAGAAACAGAAAGACAAATATACTTCAAAATGCTGGGGAAGGAATTGTAATGGGCAATGAGATCTAGAAAGAAAACATTAAGGTATGTTGCATGCAAGACTTGTCCACGGACTGTGCCCCATTTAACTCTGTGTTGTTAAGAGGCTTTTGTCTCTGGTAACTAAGTGCCAATTGAAATCTCATGCTTTAGCTGATTTGAAACAGTCCTCAGAGACTAAATAGGCAGGCCTTGCTTATGCCAGAGCACTGCTATACATTCCAATTCACAGCTTGACAGACACAATCAATCTAGAAGGTAAGAGAAACCCTCCTGCTTACAAGAGCCCAACAATAAAATAATATCATTTATAGTGTTATGAGTAGAAAGAACGTTTTAATTGAACCTATTCTGCACAAACTCTGCTAGATTGCGTGATAGACATATACATATATGAATAAAATTTTATAGAAATATTATTAAATAGAAATTTAATATTTATGTGTAGTTTCTACCCCATGCCTGCTTGTTTACCTCCCCAAGTACTCTTGATGAGATGTGACCATTCTGTTGGGGACGGTACCTTGCTCAAAGGTACCTCAGAGGTGCTCAGCAAAATAGTCCATGACTTCCTGACACATGTTTCTGTGTCTCTGTTGGGCTCTCTTTGTTGTGTTCACTTCCATGTGCTTTTGTTGTTGTTCCTTGTATGTGCCCTAGCCCAGCTCCACCATGTGCTGTGTCTCCAGCCTAACTTTGCCTCCATGTTGAGTGTGTCCACCTGTGTGGGATTTATTTCCACCTCTGCCTGGGTGCTTCATCCTGTTTAGTGATTATATGTGTCTGTGTTTCAGTGTGTCCTTGCTGGCATCTTGTGTCTATCTTCCTGTGGCATCCCTGTGGTTGTGTCTCTGATATTATTTCACTTCTTTTTTCTTGTTGCTGTACCCAGTGTTTTGTTAAAAAATCTTCCTACTTTCACTTGCATCCTTACTCTATACCTCACATTCATAACAGCATGTCACATGCTTGGGAAGCTGGGTCTAAAATTTAAATGGCAGAGGTACTGAAATGTACTACTGCTGTTAGTCTCCTCATACCAGAATACAAGCTGAATACAAGGGATACATAAAGTGTTCTAAAAGACTAAAGCCATGTCAGATCTATTAGCTTAAAAATGACCTCTGGACAAAGATGCAGATAGTGAGTTTAAACACTTCAAACATTTCATCAGGATTTTTAAATGATGCTGCTGTTCAGCATCACAGATACAGTACAAAGTGCATCAATACCACACAGAATGCAATGAAGTGAGAGTGCTTCACTAATTCACTTTTACTTTCTATCTGTATTGTCTATCCATGGAATACAATTGAAACATAATTTATGAATCTGTTTGGTATTTCAGTGTTAAGACCCAAATTGTCTTAAAATAATGTGTCTGTCGTCTCTATCTTAGTGTAAATTACAAGCCTACAAAGGTTTTTGCTTTTGTTTTAATAATTACAAAGAATGGCAGAATGTGTCCTGTGGAGAGTCATGGAACAACCGCACATTGACACAATCATTACAAACAATGGTCTCACACACGTTTTTCACTAATGCACTATCCCGGTTTCCTTGAAGCATCAAAAGGAATTTGCTAATGATGGCACCTGCCATAGAAAATTTTCTTTCAGCTAAATGTCAGCAGTAAGTTATCAGTATCAGTTCTATGCAGTTCTTTGCATGAAAAAAACACCACTAAATTTCCCTAAATCTAAATTATCCTTACCATGCCTTAAACTAAACATTTTTTTCTTTTTGGTAATAAATACTCTAGACAAACACAGATCAGCAAGCAAACAAATATAATGGAAGTGCTTATTCATGATTTAACTTTAGGATGTGCCGACCATAACTAAGACCAATCCTATCAGAGCAGTGACACAAATGAATGAAAGGCAAGGCAACAGTGGCAGTGGGATGGAGAGACTTCTCATGAGCCATTAAGGGGCCAAGCAGGGAAAAAAAAGGCAAGTGACATGTTTGTCCTAAGTAAAGCACATTGAATACGTAAAACAGACAATCCTCTGTTCCAAAATTAAGGAGTCGGTTGCTTAGCAACACAAGCCTCAAAGGGGGTTATACTGTGAGGAAGGCAGCTGTCTGTAAAAGATGAGGTAGAAAAAGCTGGGACGATAAATAGAGCTTAGGAGGTAAATGATAGAGAGAGAAAGAGAGAGAGAGTGAGAGAGACTGCTGGAACTCACAAGCTTGTGTTGTACTGGACGTCTGGTTCTCCTCTACACTCTCTTGGGTTAGTTTCCGTTTGTACCAAACAAGGTCTGGGCCATTTTTTACATTGTCTGTAAAAAAGAATAGAATGTTTTCTGCGTAAACAACGAGAATAACAAGTTGAGAGTCAAGTCGGCCGATGAAAATGTTTAGACAAGCAAGCACGTTCCAGGAAATAGAAATCGATTTGCAAATGGGGCAAAGAGTGGAGCAATCCCTAGTGCCCTCCGCATGTTCCCATGGAAACGTAATGCAAAAGCAGTAATTAATGGAGGATATGGATCAGGATCCGCAAAACCACTGACTAAGCTGGCCCTCATTTGCATATGTAAACTAATCAGTTCTAAAAATAGTCTCGACAGAGGCCCTAAGAGCATGCTCATTAGGATTTGTTCCTGGTGACATTCCTTTTCATATCTAGCTTCCAGCAGTGGAATGAGAATCAGCTGGCCAGATGTTCTTGACAGGCTGCTCTCTCTGTAACTGACTTCTGCCTAAAACTGAAAGTGGCTCCAATGGGCATGTGAGTTGCAGAAGTGGACCACGGAGCAGTCTAAGAAAGTTGCCTTTGAATCATGTTATCTTTGACATCATGGAGAGGGCTGGGTGCGTGAGTCACTTGCCTGGGGAAGGCACAAGGATGCACTTTGGGAAGAAGCCACGAAATACTCTGTGAAATGTTCTGCTGGGACACTTTCGGTTCTCGTATTCATGTGGTAGTTACTTTGACTCATACCACGTACCTAACATTGTTGCAGACCAAGTACACCCTTTCATGGCAATGGAATTCTGTAATGAAAGTGGCCTATCATTTAATGCTACACTGCAAAAACTGTTCAGGAATGGTTTGAGGAACATGTCAAAGAGTTCAAGGTGTCGATTTGACCTACAAATTCCCCAGATCACAATCCAATTGAGTATCTGTGGGAGGGGATGGCCAAACCAGTCCGATCCGTGAAGGCCCCATCTCACAACTGACAGCAGTTAAATGATCTGCATCGTTAAATGCATTGCATAGATGACAGCACACCTTGTGAAGTGAACACACCACAGCACGAAGTTCCACCTCTGCATTTAACCCATTCACCAGGTGAAGCAGGGGGCAGCCAGTAACACGGCCCTGGGAGCAGTGTGCGGGGACAGTACCTTGCTCAGGGTACCGCAGAGGTGCCTAACAGTCTTGGGAATCAAACCCATGACTTCCTGATCACAGTGCGAATGCCTTAACCACTAGGCTACCAGCTGCCACAAGTCCATGCCTCAATGGGTCAGAGCTGTTTTAATGGTATGTCGGGGACATACACAACATTAGGCAGGTGATTTTTTTTTGTAAACTGGTGTAGAGAACCAATTGTTCATAGGTTGGGTGGTTTTCTGTTCATCCTATAGTGCACCACTAACAGCAATTCAGTTTCTATTGTATTGTAGTCAGTCGCTAAGGTCTAAGGTAAAAAAATGTAAAGCGGCCCTTTTTTATCAAAAGTGAACACACCACAGCACACAAGGTGAACACTGCAAAAATCTTTCTCTGCATTTAACCCATTCACCTAAGTGAAGCAGTGGGCAGCCACCAACGTGATGCCCTGGGAGCAGTATGTGGGGTACCTCAGTGGTGCCACTGACATTCCTGGGATTCGACGTATGTCATCCTGTCACAGGGGCAATGCCCTAACCACGGGTCGCCAGCTGCCCCTCATGAGTCATCAAGGGTCTTGAAAAAACTCTGTAGTTCTACTTAAACATTTAATCATTAAAATAATAAGGACATTAAAGTCAATTTCACACACATTCATGAGGGATATAATTTTTTTAAGCTTGCTTCATCTAAAAGTAGGCTGTCACCCACTTCCTGCCTTCATGTTTAAACCTAATTATCGCACAAAAAGGCACTTTATCAGGTCACACGCTGATTAAAGACTTCTCAAAGCATACAGCTATTAGAAGGGCATCATTGCTGGTGCACACTAATGTTCATTTCACAGCAACTCTGCTGTTATATGCTGTTAAAAATATATTATTATTATTATTTCTGAGCACAATTTTGCATTGAAAATGACATGAAAGAATCTTCATATATATTTATCCAAAAAATTATGTACTGTATTGCTCTTCTAGCTGCATTAAAACCAATGGGATCTGCAAAGGTCCTAAATGTCTGGTTTTCTTTCTAATCATGCCAAAGCACATCAGATATCCCTTGTTTGATCAGTTGCTCTGACTTTGAAGACTGGTTAGCTGTACTCCAGCTTGGGTAGAACGAAAACTTGCAGCCATATTGGTGAGCCCTGCATTGAAATCCATGAATACAGATTAAGAGGCTTTTCATAGATGAATTGGGCACATCTCCTCTGATGTCTGGAACAAATCTGCCAGATGTGGGTGTAGTGATGAAGCCGAGACACAGGTGTGATGTCCAGGTAACAAGTGTTAGCGGTGTGGAGGGGTCTCTCTATGAAATGTCAGCAGCTGATTCCAGCAGGTCCATCTCAGACACAAATTACAGCATCTAAAAGTAGCTTGTCTATCATTTTTCGCTTTCATCAAAGCCTCATCCCTTACTGTCTGTCTCAGCGGGTTTGATGGATAAAACCAAGACACAAACCATGCTGGATAATCACCACAGGATTAAGGTGTCTTCACTTTGTACATCTGTATTAGCGGCATACTATACATTCACAAACAGAAGTGACGAGTTAAAAAAATTTTTTTATCCTAAAGCTCCAGTTTTATGTCAGGTTTCATAGTTTATGTAGTGTGTTGTTGGGCGCTGCGTTTGTAAGAAATGTGGGGCAAAATAACACACAGAGAGGTCCATCGCACACATGGGATCTGGCAAACACTGGGGTCTCACGCACACAGGGCTCTCACACACACAGGGGGTCTTGCACATAGGGGTGTCGGAGCTTAAATTTCGATTGGCTCTCCAGACACGCACCTGTTACGTGAAGAAAGCAGCTGAGGGCGATGAGCCCCCCGCAGACACAGAGTCCACGGAAGAACCGCCGTCGTCTCGACGTCCAGACCTTCATGTCGCGCCCGCGCGTCTCAGAACATGCCTGATCGAGAGAAAACGCCTCTCTTGTTTATTTCAGCCCACATACACGTCTCCGCGCCTTTATCGCCCCTGCTCGATCGTCTCGCTTCAGCCATGCGTCGCTCGCCTCAGCACCGCGTGGTGAATCGAGAAGCCGAGGAGCATCTTCCTGGTTCCCCTCACACTGCAGAGCCGTGGCCCCTACACTGCGCTCAGCTCGGGGAAAAGGGGAGAAAACACGAAAAATATCCTCCCGTCTGCACCCTCTCAGTCCATCAGCATTCCAGTCACATACTCCTCCGTCCGTGCTCCCCCCTTGCTCCTCTCCTGCTTGTGGCTTCGTCACTGAGGGTGTTTCCCGGACTGATATACTAGGGCGCCCTCACGAAGTGCTGAGGAGACAGTTGAAAAACCATCCAGCATCCGCTCGCTCTGCGAGTACAAACAGACCGAATGGCTATAGATTGCATTGACACAGAAAAGCAATCATCTTCAGCAGTATGTGCGTGGACACTAACTGTCCAAAGCCACCACTTGAATTTTTATGATCCAGAACAAATAACCAAAGGTCAGTACCCGGCCCAACTGATGTTGTGGATGAGCACAATCACCTCTTCACAGCAATGTTCTAGCATCTCGTGCCATCTCTATTTATCAGTTAATATAATATCATGGGTGGTGCTGGCCTATTGGGAAGGTTCCATGCCTCTAGACCGAGGTCATAGGTTCGAATCCTACACTCAGCATCCCACCACTGGCTTCCTGATCAAGACACTTAACCCAAAGTAACTCCGGAGAGACTGTCCGCAAGATAGGGAATGGAAGTTTTGTAAATGTTAATATTATCTAATTAAACACAAGTATCTGAAGCTTTGGAATACTGTTACACATTTAGGAGACTGTTACACATCAATCCTACAGTAAAACTCTAAAAGTGACTTGGATAATCTGTTAGCAACAAACATGTATCTATAAGATCCTGCTGGTATGACCAGTGTGGTAAACCTTCAGTCTGCCAGCAGAGCATTATAATGAGCTCCTCAACATTCAAATTGCAAATTATTTGCAAAGAGAATGTATTAGGAATATAAAACTTAAGCAATTCATTTTAATTGACAGCCCTAGTCAGATGAGAAAGCATCTATAAATTTTGGACATAGCATGCAGATTCTGTTAATGCTTAACGAAACACAGATCATAAAGTCGAATCTACCTAATGCTTGATTTGCATGCATATGCAGTGAACAGCCAACACTGGTGAGAAATGCACATCACTTGTATGCTTGTCATCAAGGGGAAAAAAACAATAAAAGGCTGTATCGTACAGAGGTACCCTTGAATAATCATGATGCAAATAAAACTCGAGGACAAACTGTATATTGACAGACAATAAATCAGGTACAGTGCTTCCCTACACCATTAACTACAGCAGACCTTAGGGCTTAAGTGTTAAACAAATAGTTTTAATTAACTCAAGAATTACAGTTATGCCTTGGCTTACAGATTTCAATGTTATTTGGCACATAAATGGACAGATAAAAAAAACAAATGGAAAATACAGTAAATAAAAAAATAACATCTCCAAATGTAAACAAAAAATATATATATATATTTGGTTCAATAAACAGAATTATAGCGCACTGGAACACTAACATTATAAAGAGTACATTACATATAAAAGAAAACATATTAAAACCATTCACAATCGACTAATCATTTCAGCCCATTTGTCTACAATAATGAGGCTAAGTAATTTGTGAACTTAAAAGGCAAACTGAAGTGAAAATCTCTTGCTGGTTCCCAAGAGGTAAAGAGAGTTCGTATTTGCTCCAAAAATCTGGTAAATGTTCCAAGCCTTCGCTGTGTCAGTGCTCCTTCAGCTAAATCAGTGCTTCAAATAAGATCTGACTCTCATCTGGGAACATTACTGCAGCTCTGGCTTCATATTACCACAGGAAACATTTGATTGCATGCAGCCATCATCGCATTGGTTCCAGGGAGCCTGTGACCTTAAAGTTGATGCCGTCTCCAGGCAGTGCAGAGGGGATAAGAGGACAGACCCAGCAGATGAACCAGTGCTCCCCCAGGCACTCCCGGATATTGGCGAGTGTGTCAAGGCTGTAGGGCCGGCGGGCAGAGTACCACTCTCTTGTGGTCTGCCCTTTTGCCATTAGCCCAACATGGAAAAAAAGGAAGGCAGAGACCAGGAGAAAGCCTATCACACAGGTGTCAGCAATGAAAGCAAAGGCGAAGGCTTGCGCTGTAACTTGACCTATTACCAATGCAAAAGAAAGAGGAAGACAATTAAATGCACAAAGGTTGGTACATTTCAGTCCATTTCTTCCTTGGATTACCCAAACAAGTCACTTCAAAATCTTCCCCTTAGTTACCAGGTACTCAAATCCTGACTGCACTGTACACAGCTTATATTCAGCTTTATTAATTTAAATGTAGAAATTGTATTTCACAATTTTTGTCATTCTTTTTTAAATCATAATTTTACAATAAAGTCCTGATAGAAACTGTCCAAAATCAGCAATAAAATTTCATTAACGTACCTTAAAAGTTTTTATCTTCCGCAAAGTTACTTTTTTGGGGTACTTTGCTCCAACAGCCTCAATATTTATAACTAAAGTGATGTTTGTAATGTCTTGCCTGTTATTCAGCATCTCATCTTACACTTTCCTGAGATCCATTTTACAGTATTGTTAAATGGTAGATCCAAATGTATTCAGATTGTCCTCAGATTATGCTTGTTGCTGATCTTTCTTTGTTTTCCATCATTCAGCACAAAAACTGTCAGATATTCATATTCATCAGATTTGACAACTCACTGTTGCCTTTTTTTCTGTGTTATACCTGCGCATTAATAGTTATTAGGGTGTTTATGAGACAATTAAGAAGCAGAAATAAACCATTCATAAGCCCTTTATAAGAGTAGTAACAATGTAAAGTGGAGCTCTGCACTGTATTCTCTGTTGTTTACAGACGTTAAACCTGCAATGTCCATAGGTTTTACAAGTCTGACAACTAAAAAAGAGAAACTGGCTAAAAGACACAGTGGTTGCCTGTGCTGTAATACAGGACTGAACAATGAGGTCATTCCAGGCTGAGGAAACAGCTGTGGACACAGAGATATAGACTACCCAAACACCACCGATGTTGTTGTGTGGCAACATAGAATCTTGAAATTTCATTGAAAATTGTGTAAAGAGAGAGAGCTCTTACCAGTGACTAGCATAATCCAGGGAACCAAGAGAAGCAGAAAACTGTGGAAGGTGACTCCTTCCTTCAAGATGACAATGAAGACCTCTGCGTTCATCACGACGGCATACAGCAGACCGGACCACATGAAGAACAGGCAGCTCAGGAAGTAACGGTAATTACGGAAACCCACACACTGTCCAAAGAAGACACAGTGGTGGTCTCTCCGCAACACACACACATTGCAGTCATAGCAATGTGAGCACCGTGGAGGCGTGTGTGTCTCACAGGTGTAACAGTACCTGTCAAAATAAAGAGAAAATTACTTACAACACCTATTATACAAAACATTTGACCATATAAGTATAGATTTTGCTTCTCCTTATTTGATATTACTATAACTTACACGAAATACATATACATTCCCATTAAAACACACGAGCAATCACTTTCATAGCCATTTTGCACTATGATCTCCTGGTATAGCACACAAAATCCTCACACAAAGCAATGTCAGTGTAACAGTTTGATACGTTTTGCAACTGTGTTGTTCATTGTCTTTTTATTTTTTGTTCTTACTTTATTCTTCTGTTGCACTGAGCATGCTAATGATAAAAGATTTCTTTATCATATCTTAGAGGGGAGAAACTGCTCTCCACATAAATGACAAGAATTACCTCCATCCCTGACCCACAATATCCCCGCCAAGAAACACTCCACGAATACTTGGGCTCGTCTTAAGAAACAGCCAGGCGTTCCAAGTTATGTTGGCCAGCATGAAATACTGAGCAAAGAGATGCATGGTCTTCCAGGAAGACGACCACGAGGACTTCTTCAGCTCTGGCTCCAGGGGCGCCTCGACCAAAACGAGATAGCTGACCTCGGCCGTTATGGAAAACACCAGCGCCGTGTTCAGCACCACAGGCATGTGGTTACACGTCTTCTCCACACGACACCACACCCTACTGCCAAAAGTGACCATCTTTCCCCAAAGTTACTTTCCAACTAATCACTTAGAATGAACACACTCAGGTTCCTTAACGAGGCGCAACCCTACACACTTCCCAGTCTTTATTATACTTAGTACGTTACCATAGCTAACCACAGAGTTGCAATATATCCCACTTAAAAAGGCAAAGCAATCTGCTAATTTTTTTATCCAGAGCGCCAAAAGTTGTTTATAAATAGTTAGCTGAGCACGTTGGGCGGCTAACGCTAGTTAATTAAAGTGACGAGTCGCATCTGCAGCAGCTACTTAATAAACTAAAATTCCTAAAAAATACTAGTGGGTCCACTCGTCGTATCTTCTACTTCATTCAGTGTTATGGGTGACGCTAACGGTAGCTACAGCACTGCAACATGGAGTCACAGCGTAAACATTCCCTTAAACTCCAAGGCTCGGACACTGGGTTCCTAGGTATATTAAGGGGAGTTGTATTTTCTTATCAGTTGCAAAAATCTGTTTGTATGTAACATCCTTAAGATTAAATTCGTACAGTTGATATGTTGTTCTGCCAATAAAATATGCGCATTACGCCCTTTAGTTTAAATAGATTGCGTTAAACTAGAATACGTTCCATCTACATAGCCTACATCATACAAAATACTTTTTATATTCATGCTAAAAATGACGACCGAAATAGTAAAATATATACGCAATTTAAACGAAATATGTATGATATAAATGAACAATTATGTGGTGGCGTGCTGTGTTTATTTTCTCTTTCCTTTTTCTTTTTGACCCCCTTTCCCAGAGAATAATCTCTAATCTCTTTTAATCCGTGGTCGTTGCATTGTCGCATGGTCGACTTCGCCCAGTATTTACATCTTTGATGAACAGTGTTCTGGACACTGACAGATTTAAAACCTAGGCTAACGTGATTTCGGATAAAGAGGTAAGTTCTCATTTTATTTGACTCCTTAACATTTTTATAGTAAGTGACCGGTTGGTCCCTTTAACCCAGTTCAAATAAAGTCCACTACGCAAAACCGCCCTGCTTCTAGCAAGATGTGGTTTAGACCTTTATTAAATACTGAAAATGTTCCTGGGAGAACTTATTTATTGCTGTAAAGCGTCTGGCCACGCAGAAGATCATAGTTTACTTGCAGAAAAACGAAAAGGTGAAGGACGTGTATAAAGATCGCGGTTTCTTGGTTGTGCGTTCAGAAGACCAGTAGAGGGCGACATTGCAAGAGAAACCTACCAACTGGCATTTGAAGCCGAAGTTCGCAATGTCTGCAACACAGCTGGTGGCCTAGTGATTTGGAAGTTGCCCTTGCAATCAGAAGGTGATGGGTTCAAATCCCAGGACTGCTTGTGGTACCATTGAGGTATCCTTGAGCGAGGTACTGTCGCCACACACTGCTCCCCAGAGGCTGTGTTCCTGAGTACCCGCTGCTTCACTTGGGTGAATGGTTTAAATGCAGTGAAATAATTTCTCCCTTTAATGTTCTGTTGCAAACCACCAGCGATCCCACGTTTATATGGAATGTTGAAAGTCGTAAAATACTGGTAAATCTAGCAAAAAAAGTTGTCTCTGGTTCCTATTTTGCCTCATAACACCTTGCATGTGACTCTTCACCAGGTTTAAAAGGACAAAACATATTAGTTTATGTCATAACTATTGTAAAACAGTGTCTAAGACAGGCAACACATTTGGTTAACATTCCATGTCAAAAATTCTGTGAAGTAGCTTTTGAAAATATTAAAAACTTTGGACATCTGGTAACTCAATTACCTGGTAAGTTTCTCTAGGACGGAGGAACGGGGCATTTCACATCAGGCCACTCTGAATGACTTGTTGCCCATGGCATTCTATAGAAATTAAGGTGGAATTCCACTTTGAAACTACACTATATGGACAATATATATTGAAACATGCCTCTTAGTTATTGAATTCAGGTGGCCCCTTACTTCCAGTGAAGGGCAATTGTAATGCTTCAGCATACCAAGACATTTTGGACAACACCATGCTTCCAAGTTTGTAGACACAGTTTAGGGAAGGCCCTTGTGCCCCAGTGCACAAAAACATGGTTGGCTGAGTTTGGTGTGAAATATCTTGACTGACCGCATTTGAATAATAAAGTCCTTGTTAGTGTAATGGTCAGGTGTGCCAAAACATTTGCCCAGTAAGTGTATGCTCAGAATCACACACTGTTCTAGGCTATACTGCACATGCTATATTAATGAATGTACTACTAATATAGTGTATTATTTTTTACATACTGTTTAGTAATGCTTGTACTGTGTATTATATTAAGATACAGAAAAAAAAATACAGAATTTGCCATAACATGTGAATCGGTCAATATTTCTATGGTATAACTATTGACCTTTTTCATATCTGGACCTAATTTGACAGAGGAAGGAGATATAATTTCCCCTATATATCTTTGTTTCTCTAGGTCCCCCAGCTTGAATTTCTTTGTCAACAAAACCTGAGAATGGATCGATGGAAAGATGCTGAGTCTCGACTACAAGATCGGAACCTGTGAGCCTAATTTTTATTTTATTTTATTGTTTTGTATAAATATGCATCGTATTGTTTTATGCAGTTTGTACAATGAACTGCTAATGTTCCAGATGTTTGTGTTTTATATTAAATCATATCATGAACTAATGCTGGGAGACAGATCATCTGTGGTGGGATACTGTGTTGTGTTTGATAGAAGGCTAGCATGATATCAGTGATGTGATTCCCACAGAATACTGTGCCTTACTCATGGTATCCGGGATCTAACAGTTAATTTTATTAAATGGGCTTTGCTGGGATTTTTGCTACTGTCCGAGGCGGGAAGTTACATTTACTCAGGTATATTTGTGGAAAAAAGACCTTTTCCTTTTTTTCACTTTCCCCCTCTTTTGTGTTTAAGCACTGCATTGCATTTTCTGACTTTCGAGGTTAACAATTGAATATAAATTATACTTAAAATAAAAGAAGAAAAGCTCCTAACAGATGTTTGATGTGCTAAGGAGTTCATCTGCAGTCTTATATGTTTCTCAGTGCTTCCTTATTATTGATCTGTTGTGTTATTTCTTGAAAAGGTACTAATACATGAATTATTATTACACCAGCATTTGTTTCTTGAATTGGAGTTAATGCAAATCTATTAACATCTGGTTAGCAGTTGCTTAAGGAATAAGTGCACATTAACCTAAACACTATCTGTTAATGCCTTTCAGTGATATATTTCTAAAATATTGCAAAACAGAAGTGCATTTCAATCATTCAGTACTAGTAGGAATTACAGTTTGATGAAGGAAGAGAAAAATTAACTCTGTGTTTATAGTAGCAGGGCCGCCCGACTGCAGTGCCGCTGGCAAGAGGTGAGCGAGAGGGAGCGCAGGGCACAGCTCCAAAACCGAAAACTGCTGCAGGACTTCCAGAGAGCTCAAGACACCCTCTGTGACCTGGTGGCACGCACTGAAGCTATGAACACCATACGAGTCAGTAAATTGTGAAGGTTTACAGGCTATTACCAGCTGTTTTACAGACACAAGTTAACCTTCTTCCAATTATTATATATATATGGTAGAACTTCATCCTCAACAAACTCTAAAAAGGAATATGATCGTGTGTAAAAATGTCATCCGAAATCCAGTAATGCAAATAAAAATGAGCTGTGTTCCTGTGAAGCAATGCACTGATTTAAAATGTATATACTGTACACCACTGTGCAAAAGAGTTAGAAGAGTTATTAAACTGGATCTCACTCCTTTGCTTTCGAATAGGTGGAGTATGAGAGATATCTGGAGGAGAGCTTCCCTCGATGGCAGCAGAAGCTAAAAAACAAGAGGCTGACAGAACAGCGCATGGTACGTCACACAGCTCTGATATGTTAAGCTGTCATTTACTCTGGAAAAAAAGACGTGATGTGATATTCAATTGTTACTTTGTTCAGAGAATAGAGGAACACCTAAAGACGTGCATACAGCAGATGGAGGAGGATCAAAGGACAGGTAGAGGCAACAAATCCCTCTAAGAACCAACTCTCCTTTCTCCCGTATCTCATCCTATCCCACATATTTTAGAGCACTGAGACAAAAGGAGAGAAGGTACTGTTTTGTCTTGCAAATTAAGACTAACACTTAAATCATTTTTATATAAACTTAAATAATAACGCAAAAGGTTCATTGAAATGATTGAATACCTAATGTATATTAACTGTGTATCATGTTATATGCAGAACAGTTTGCAAGGTTCAGTTGTAAATGGTCTTTGTACATGCTTTCAGTTCATGTTCAGACGCCTAGGAGCAGTCTCACCCATAAAGACAACAAACGAAATACTCAAGGAATCGTCCAAAATGACGTACAGCCAGTTCCCTTTACCTGGTTAACACAACCACATCCTTCAGAGGCTGAACCTTTGCAGAGCAATATCACAAAGGAGACCTTCCAGAACATTAATCATGCTTTGAATTCATCTTTGCTTCTGCCTGGTGACTCACTTCAAGGCCCGTACCCTGTAGTCCTGCAGGAACCCACTTCCAGTGACAATTTGAGGCAGCATCCAAAGGCCTGGGCTGGGGGAGCCCAGTGTGACCCTGCTGGAGCACCATGGACAGCTCTCCCTGTAGTGAATCCATTGGTTTGGAGGATGTTGGATATGTCTGAGAATGATGCTCATCTTCAAGGGATGTGGTGCAGTGAGGAATCAGAGGGAGAGAAGCGGAGGATAAACGCAAGCCCTCAGGCGGAGAAACAGCAGACCCAGAAACAAAGGAGGAAAATGAAAGGAAGTGATCATTCCTCTAATTCTAAGCTAGGTAAGTGTAACATTTTTGAATGCAGGACCAGTGGGGGGCGGTGCTTTGGGTAACTATTATTTCCATGTAATTAGATTGCATTTTGTCAGGCCTCTACTCTAAGACCTGTCCAACCTGGGCGTCCCTCCTGAAGGCTAAACTTCTGATGGTGTAGCTCTTAGGGTCACTGAGGCACGAAAATGTCCCTGACCATGATAAGGTGGCAATAACTCAAGGGAAACTGAAAAAAAAGAAATATTCCTCATCAGATTATAACAACTAGAACTATTTACATTTGTCAGGGACCGACCAGATAAGCATGGGGAGACGCAGAAAAATAGGTTTAAAAAAAGTTTTATTTTTCCAAAAGAGCTCAAAAAAATGTTTTGTAAATATTCAAAGAATAAATCAACAAAAGTTAACTTTTAGGCCTTAAATAATAAAGTAAAC
>JBBPDB010000032.1:846402-880993 GCA_037974465.1 Brachypetersius altus | reverse complement strand
AGACTGTGCCCTGTAGGTAGGGAATGGAAGTCGCTTTGGATAAAAGCGTCTGCTAAATGCCGTAAATGTAAATGTAAATATTTTATTACTGGCCGAGATATGGTTGGACAACCACAGGAAAAAGCAGGACTTTGCCCTGTCACACGTGTTCCCACACAACAACAGTACCACTTTGCACATAAGGGTTTCCCAGCCACATGCCTTCTTTACTTTTGCCTTAACTTCTGAGTTTTCTTTGACAGGTGTTGTTTGGGTGTACTTAGCCTGCAGTAACTTGGTTGAATAGCAAATGTTGATTTTAAGTATACCTTTACAGGTTTAAGAAACAGATGTGGACTACTTGAGCACTGATATTCATTGCTCTCGATAAGACCATCAGCTAAATGCCGTAATTATTTGAAAATTCACACAAAACATTGGCATGACTAAGTTTCGGTATGACTAGTAGACAGCAGGTTGTGCTTTGGTTATTAAAGTTCTTATTTTACTGTGTCTGTCAGGGACCGACCAGACAAACATGGGAAGACACAGAAAAAATAGTTTTTTAAAAAAAAAAGTTTTATTTTCCAAAAGAGTTCTTGACTCAAAAAATGTTTTGTAAATATTCAAAGAATAGACAAACAAAAGTTAACTTATAAATTTTAGGCCTTAAATAATAAAGTAAACAAAATTCAAACAAAGAAAACAAACTAACAGAACGGAACTCAAGAAAAACTTCTCTCTAACTGACATGCAGGGGAGCATATATGCTGGCCAACAAGACACACAAGGGATGACAACAATTATTACATTTACAAATAAACAAAGACAAAGACACTAGCCAGTTAACTTTAAACCCAAATAATAAATAAATCATATTACCAATGGTAAAGTAACCCAAAAAAACATTTAATAGAAAACAACTTAATTACACTAATACAAATTTCCTCCCCCCCATAACGGGGTGGCTGGATGGTAGCTGCTGAAAGTCTTAAGCTGAAGGCTCTGTCCCTGGAATCCCTTTTGCCCATGAAAAGGAAGAAGGCCGCCGGCTCCACGACCCTGACTCTCCCCTCCAAACTCAGCAACTTAAACTCAAAAGAAACAGTAAGTAATGGATCAACAAAAGAAAGAAACAACTGTGTGCACCCAGATGTAACTCAGTGTGAAACATTAAATAAACCTAAGAATAAACTTGGTCAGTCTCTTCAGTCTCTTAAATAAACAAAATAACCAAAGAAATTGTTTACCCTGCGGTTCACTGCTGCTTACAAGGTGCGGCTGTCCTGCCGGCCGTCACAACATTAATTGAATGGCCTATATCAAATGTATTCGAACCCAACAATAACACTGCCAATATCAACAAAACTAAAAAGGGTAGACTAAGTTATTAAAAAATATAAATAAAAAAACTAGAAACTGAACGATTTGAAAAATAAAAATTTAATCGAAAAATTTAATTGCTCTGCCACGCCCACTGAGAAACCTGACACCGACTATTTTGCATACTAACGGTGTGAGCTGAGGGGAGGGTCAGGTGGGATCTCTGCCGAGTGCTGTGTGAGGCTGCCTGCAAACAGAGCACAAAGGGGAAGAGCGAAGAAGAGGCAAAAACTATTTCATTTATGCCTTTTCCAGTGGATTTTTCAGCTACTGAAGTAAATTTTGTCCATATTCTGTTTGTGGGTAGCTGCAGAGCTAATGTTACAGCCACATTCTAAGGGTAAAAAGCTAGGCAATCATATATAGCAAAGCAGCAAAATTATATAGCTTTAAGTTGACGTACTTGTTCGGGGTTTTAGCTGAGCCAAGGACTTAATTAAGCCATTCAGCAAGACCAACTCTGCAAAAAAATCACATAAAGTGAAATTTTCATGTCATGGTACCTTTAAAGCAACCTGGAAAAAAATGTTGATGAGAGGCACAATGAGATAAATAATTCTTTGGAACCTGCAGTGTATTAAAACTCAGGTAGCATTCTTCAGCACGCTCAAACGATTGAGAAACCTATACGTACTCAATCACTGCCACTGTGCCCTTTATTTGCTCAATTCAAATGAAGTGGTCAAATCCAGACAATGGTAAAAGCTTATATTTTGTCTATCCACAGTCCATTTGTCAAACCTCCATGGACACAGCAGTGAGAGTAGTGCTTTGTCCTGTGAAGCTGTGGCAAGCTTTGCTTTTGGAATGCAGAAGAGAAGAAGGGAAAGAAGAGGAGATAAACAGACAGACCAACCAACAGAAGAAGGGTCCTCCTCAACATCAAGCAGCCATTCTGACATGAACAAGAAGAAAGACACAACCCCATCTGTCCGAAAAACCTTCAAGAATCAGAAAGTGCCCATAGCTAAAGCGAGGAGCAAATTTGGAGTGAAGCCACCAAAACATCTGGAAGAAGAGAGTGAACCACAGATCAGAATCCAGGAAACAGTGAAATGCAATTCCATTGCAGTGGAGAAGAAGAAGGCATACAACAAGAAGGTTAGGGAGAATAACCCCAAGGAAGAAATAAGAAGAGTGCATGAAGGAGTGGAGGGAAGTTTAAGTGACGATGGGGAGAGTAAAAGTGGAGAGGAAGAGGAGAAAACAGATGTGGCTGACAAAGAACAGAATGAAGAGGACGGGAGTGAAGGATCATATGGCAAAGAGAACCGTAGATGCTGCAGTGATGAGGAAGAAGCTAATGGAGGAATGGAAGATGAAGCTTTGAGAAGAAATGTATCTGAAGCAGGCTCCCTCTCAGACCAGCTGAAGGCAGAGGATGGAGGAGAAGAAGAGGAGGAAAGCCTAGAAGACGAGGAGGAGGATAGAGGAGAAGAAGACTTGGATGAAGAAGAAGAACAAGAGCTAGAGGATAGAGTAGAAAACCAGCAAGAACATGGAGAAGAAGAGGAAAAGGGACTAGGGGATGAGAAATCAAAGGAGAGTAGTGTGGAAGTCAGAGCATCAAGAAGAAGAAAGGAGGATGATAGCGAATCTCATAATAAAGAGAATGACAGTGAGGCTGCAGGATCAGTTTCAGTCAGAAACAACCATGACAGGTAGGCAAAAACAATATCCTCACTGAACAGTTTATTAGGAAAACATTTGTACATCTTGAGGAGGATTATAACATAGGCAAATTTTAAAGTAATATGTTCCACCGATCATAAATGATCTACTGGGATGGTATCTTTGTAATACTCTCACACAACCTCCTGATCCATCAGGAGAGGTTTGATGTGTTTGTGTGAAACAAGGAGGTATTTATTTAAACAAAATTTGATTTTGAGGTTTATGAGTCGCAAGGGTTCAGCCAGGTGGGCTGCTGTACCCACTTGGGCCAGCAGGAGAGGCCCAGAGGTAACCCTCCATGATTGGGAAACAGTCTGGTACACCTGTGTCCCACTCTACCTATCGACTGTTCCATGCTGCGTCTTTGTTTGTTGGTTGAGTTCTGGCAAAAGACAATGTCAGTATTCAGGTATAGCTGCAGCTCCCAGGTTTTTAAGTCATGCATCCACTTCTACAGCCTGGCTGGCATAAAGCACCCGTTCTGCTAGTCAGTTTCCTCATATTACCTATGGTCCACCTGCAAAAACAGAAGGGCCTAGTGGATGGCCTAGTGGGTAGGGTGTTGGCCTGGTAATCAAAAGGTTGGAGGTTCAAATCCCAACTGCTAGTGTTACCACTGAGATACCCAGCTGACTGCTTCACTTGGGGAATGGGTTAAAATGCAGAGAAAGAATTTCACATTGTTCACATTGTGCTGCGGCGTGTTCATGCGTGACTACAAGGGTTCATAAACGAAATCTCTACAGAAAGCATGACAATGCTGGGTGCAGTTGCAGACAGTTTAAGCCTCAAGTCTTTCTCAGCAGAATCCAGTCTTTGGCGATATTTAGTCTTAATGAAGTTTTAAAAATGATAAACAATAAAAAAATTGATTATTTTTGATTACTGCCATCACAATTTTAGTCTTGGGCAAAACCTAGAGGCAGTCTGTGCACCACACTTTCAGATACCCTTTCAGAGTCTCAAGTCTCTGTTCCGTCTCTCCTCCTCTAGACTGCCTCTGCCTTTGGTCTCGAGTGGCCTCTGTTTCCATTTTGAGATCTACAAGTCTTTAGCGGGGTTCGCCTCCATTCTCCCTTATTCCCTTAAAGAAAAAAACTTCTGTTTCTGTTCTGTTTTCCTCTTGTCCTCCGCTCAGCTTCTCCCTGACAGCTTCAGTTTCCCTTTTACACCACAACTCAGGCTTCCCCACTAACTCTTTCTGTGATTTCTGTTTCCTAATTACCCTTCTGCATTGCACTTACCCTTGGTTTGCTCAGTTACCCATGGTCCCTAAACATGGAGGCCCAGAATGAGTCCTCACATTACATAAATAAGATTTAATATTTGATATAGACTGGATAGCACCTGTATTAACTAAGGCTTAACATTCTGTCTAAATGAGCAATTTCATCATCGTGATTTGTAAAATACATTGCTGGTTTCAAAAATCTATTAGGACAGAGCAGATTGTAACATACAACATAATGAAGGGAAACTGCTAAACACGGTTTGATAATGATAAAAATGCAATGTTTATCATTTAAATTGGGAATTCTTTCATCAGAACTGTCCTATTCTCCACAGAACGTTTGTGTTTTGTGAGGCAGCAATGAATGTCAGCATTAATGTTATTTTTTACAGACAAATATGGATATCCTTTATGATAGTTTGAAAAGTATAGTACAACCATAAAATCTGCTGAGACTAAAAAGGGACACAGATGGGCTACACCAAGGTGGACCTATCAGAAAAGTGTGTGTGTTTTTTCATTTACAAAAGTAACACATTCCTCCAGCAATTTCTCTGTCTGTTCCCCAAAGCTGCAATGTTCTTTCTTGACTGTCACTGTTTACTGAAACTGGTTATTGTCTTAGCCTCAAGGAGCTGTATAAAGACGATGAAACAGAAGACGAAGAACTGTATGATCAAGAGATTGAAGATGACATAGAGGATGAAGATGATGACGTGGTGGTCGAAAAAGAGCATCCTTGGTCACGTGATCCTGCCTATGATTATACTAAATATCAGGAGGGCGATGATGACGATGATGTTGAAGGTCTTCTTGCACCACGAAACAATGTTCAGCAACACCAGTGGGTATTTTTTTTAATTCTCGTGTTATCACAGTTCATAGTAGTATCATTTTACAAGAATAATATTCAATTGCATTTTATTTTGTTTTGACTGCACTGTGCCTCTGCCTCCCACGACAGGACAGATGAAGCAGAGAAAACGGTGAAAAAAGGTGAATCTAAATGTTCCAAGCAGTTTTTCTTTTAATAATGAAATGTGTGTGTAGCATGCTTGAATTAAAGCTCATATTAAAAACTGAGAAAACAGCCACAAAAGGACATACAATATGTGCTTGGCTTTTGAGAGATATTCATTGCACAGTGATGCTGTCGTTTCAGCAGTTCCTGATTAGGGCCGTGTTTTAGAAACTGCATGCTTTAGATCAATGTTCACTTGTTGTCCTACGGGTTGATGTCCAGTACATTTAAGCGATTCCTCACTAACACTCTTGCAGAATGTGGTAATTAAAGGGGGAAATGTTCATAATTAAACCATTAAGTAAATAAAGTCATTTTAATTTGTTTTCATGTGAAAAGCTGTCATGAAAAAAGCTGTGACATCCGGGCGTTGTCTGCCACGCCCCCTCGTTCTTGTGCTGGGTTTATGTTTGGGTGCTCCCAGCATAAGGGCGAGGAGTTGTAGCAGACGATGCCTGGATGTCACAAAAGAAAAAAAAAATTTCAGCAAATAATTATTAGTTTGGTTCCCCCCCAAAAAAACATTTTACATGCATGGGTGTGTAGATTGCAAATATATGTTTATAAAATATCTTTATATAAAATATCTTTAATAAGAATTTCTGGTTAATTAATTGTGTGTTGTACCCCAGATTTTCACAGTGATTCAGAAAATGAAGGTTCGCAAAGGGACCCATTGTCTGCTCCAGTTAAGGAAGAGCCAGGAGACTCTGATGATGAGTTTGACCATTTTTATGATTAGACTGGCCTCGTGATGCCCAGTGGAGATGCATGTGAACCTGGCGGTGGGCAGAAACGTCATCAGCGTGAGAACAAAGAAAGGGAGGATCAAACAGACAGGATGTCGCAGTCTTAGTGTGCAGGTGACGCTCGCATACCTGCATGCAAGAACAGTGAAACTCCAATAACTGTGAATTCAGAAAATGAGCGAGGTTTATAACCAATACAGCAAACACAGCGGGGCAGGCTGAAAGATTATTAGACGCAGAGAATTACAAAGGGATGAAAGAGGAAGAAGAGGACAAATGGGTGCAGGGAGTCCCTCTGTCTTTTGTGTTGTTTGCTAGGAGCTTATCGGGCGGGCCTGAAAGAACCACCACACTGTCACTGTGCAAACACAGGTGGGTCGGCTCGCCTGACAGAAAGAGAAAGAGATATGAATAATGGAGGGAAGAGAATGGAACACATTAAAGGCAAGAGAGACTCTGAGTGAGGCAGAGCAATTGATCTTTCTTTAAAAAACTGAAATGGTTGATCTTTGAATGAATGGACTGTATTTCTTGAATCTGAATGAAGTTCTTAAATTTTTTTTACAAAGTATCTGTATGTTCTTTCTGTGTCTTTGAATGTACCAGTGGTTTGAGCGCTTTCATATTTAGATAGGGAGTGCGGTGTATGCTGGGGGTTCAGGCGGGGAAAGGAGGCCGAGTGAGGGGTGTTGACGCTGGCTTTGAGTGATGGCTGTTTGAACAGGCATGTTTACACTGGCCCTGCTGAAAAGGGACGAGGGACGCCAGTGGAGATGCGCAGGAACAGACGGGTGATAAAAAAAAAAAAGCTGCCACTATGTAAACCACATTGGCCCAGTCTTTCCTTCTGGTGGCCATGGTAACCCAGTAGAACCCTCTCTCTGCCCAATCGCATGCCCTCCTTTTGACGTGTGGAACAAAACGTCTCAGACGTGGCAGGTCAGGGCAGACATTCTGAATCTGTTACTACTGTGACCCAACTGCTACAAGCATTGGCTACCCCCTCTCACTCCCCACTGCTGAATGGTGAGCCAAACTCTGCTTGGACTGAGTTTGGCTTTGAATTATTTACTACTATTAGCAGTGTTTGCAGTTAATCAGTTAAGACCCTCAGAGGGTTTGTTAACTGTTTAAAATGTGTTACTCAGTGGTTATTAAAGGGCATACACACCTTAAAAAAACATTAGTAATTAGAACACATAAATAAAGAGGGCAACAGTGACCTGTTCCTTGCCAAATAGTGAGCCCACATTTGTCTACATTGTTAAAGCTTAGTTCTTGCTGGTTACGGATCTGAATTTTGTCTTTGCCATCGGGTAGACCAGTCAGCTTCATCAGATAATCATATTCATCAAATAAACCAGCTCCCTGTTATCCTTTTAGTTTCTGTTATTTATTTTTAAATGTATGTTAATTGTGTTATTGTGTTTATTAATGGTTTAGGTCATGTGATGTTACTAATAAGTTTTTACTGTAGATTTTTTTTACACTTGATTTTAGACCATTTAAATAGGTGGTCATATTGTAGAATGGTATTAACTCCAACAGTCCTGTGTACACCCCCAGTACACGATAATATATAAATGATTTGTTGATTTTGATGTGAGATATTCTTAAATATGACAGATTTTCTGCAAACAATATGATGAAATGTAAAAGCTATGTGGGGGATTCTCCAATCACTCCTTTCTGTATAGTAATTTTTTTATTTAGTAGGTATATATCGGTAATTATCTTATTTGTTATACCGAATATAAAGAACATTTTCCAATTCTGTCTTTTCTTTTTGCTTAAGACCTTTGATCATCACCCTATCTCTGAGGTCACCAATCTTACCCAACAAGAGCTGGTTAGAGCTGCAGATTTGCATTCCAGATGAGCAGAAATGTACATGTTTTAACTAATCACCTGTCTGACTGAGACTAACTGATTAAGCAGGTAGAATCAGGAAAGCTCCTGCTTGATCGGAATGAAAACCTGTAGCCATGTGTGGAGCTCTATGTGGATGAGATTGGTGACCCCTGTTCTACATAGCAATAATCTCATAATCTGATTACTTTACTGCCTTTAATCTGATTAGTGTCTTTTTGTGCAACTCTAAAGTCACCTTTTTGTGTTTTAAATATGTAATCCCATTACTTCTCTACCATCCTTGAAAATCCAAACCAGACTGTAAGTAAAACACGGCGGGCAAAAAACACACGTTTTGGAGAACAAACTTTAACTCTAACTTTATAGGAGAAAGCAAAAAGTATTCCAATTAGCAATAGATTCATTTATCATGAAAGTTTTACACAGTGTGAAAAGAAGCTGTCGTGTTCAAATAATCAAAAATGGAGATACATGGTTTTCTTTCAACAGCAACAAAAAGCTGGGATCCTACACGGTCTGCCTGATGCTCAATAATTTTTAGAACACTAATAAATTGAAAGACTTTTCACTCATCGGTCATACTGCCGTACACCACATGTCAAAGGCAGACGGGTTGTCCTGCATTCACCAGCGCGGGTATAGATCACATTGAGGCAGTCGCAACCCTCAAAACTCATGAACTCCCCATCCCTCACTCTTTTCTTCATGGACTGGACACACACAGAGGGGCCTGTGGCCTCGGCTCAGATCGCTGTGGGTGTCCCTGTGTTCCCACTGAGGGAGACACTGCTTTGGGGAGGTCCACCATTAAAGCCAGTGTCATCCCTTTGTCTACATACACTCGTACACAATGCTGCTTACCCAAGACACAAAGGTTATAGCAGGAGGGGTGGAGGCGGGGTCAGGACCTTTTATATAACCCTACCCAGCATTACCATGTAGCAGAATGAAACATCACACACTAGTCACATCCTTTCGCTCAAGCCTACCCTGAACAAAACATACACACCAAATCTTCATATAATGACACACCACACACTAAATAGTCATATTCTCCTCTCACTCAAGCCTACCCTGAACATAACACACACACAACATCTTCATAAAATATGAAGTGTTGATTAGTTTACCTCATTGGTCTTTGAAAGCCATTGCTATATTCTAATATTTAATGGCATTTAAGGGTCTGCCTAATTGCTAATTGCATTTAATGTTTGTTTTCCATAACACTGCATGCTTCTGTAGTTTTAACCATTATGCCATCAGCTTGCAGGCAGAACTGGACAGTGACTGCCTGGTATAAAAGGTGGTTATAGTCCCAGGCTATTGGTTTTCACACACTGGGGCAATCTTGTTAGGGGCAGCATGAGGAATGTCATTGTGTGCTCTGATGTTTATACGTTACAATGCGAGAAAGACAATGCCTCAGTTAAAGAAAGGGTGACTCCTTGGCACATGCTCCTGAAAAATCTGAAGAATGCAAAAAACAGTTTTGAGAAGCTTGGAGCTATAATTATTTTCTAGTCCATAAAATATTACAACTGGCATCTGCTAATATGTGACTGATTTCACTGAACTTTATTCATGAGGAACATTTCAAGAGTCGGGGTAAAGAAAGTGAAAGATATGGTACTGGTTCAAATCCTGCTCAAAATAATTGAAACATACAGTGTAGGTAAAAGTCAAATAAATAGTGAATAAAATATCAGAAAATATATGCATGAAAAAAAAAATGCATGGGAACTTGATCGATCGGCAAGAGCTTTGTCTAACTGAACTTGTATGTGTGGTTAGTAAAAATGTCACTGAAGCTTTTCCCATCTCAGTCTGGTTAAATCAATCAAGAACAACTGCAGATTTGTTATGATGGCATTTTTATTATTGATCATTGCAAAATATGTACATTTCAAAATGAGTAGTTCTACTGCTCCATCTTAAAAATAAAAGTTCTAAAATTGTTTTAAACATTGAAGGGTTCCTTGAGTTCTCAGTCGCACCGTTCCAAAACCCCCAGTTTGGTACGTTTATTTTTAAGTGTTTAATTTATACAGGGTGGTAAAGCAGTGCTTCAAGAGGAGCTTAGAACTGGCACAGAACACATGCTGAGGCCAGAGTAGTACACAGAGTCTCCTGCATAAGATGGTTCTTCTCTGCCTGTAAAATAAGGATTATAGTGGTGGATGTTGGAGTTTGACGATGGATAGTAGACTGGGTAATTCATAGGAGCCTCATAGCACTGGAAGTCCATAAGTGTGGGCATGGAGTGGGGTTGGTGGAAGAAGTGTTCCCCGTTAGCACAGGGATCCATTGGGCGGGAAGCGTTAGGCTGAAGCACAGGGCTGGCTGTGGGCATGCTGGGAAATGATACAGTTGGCAGGTGTGCAGAAGCATCTGTATTTGGGGAAGGAAATGATTTCAGGGTGTGGGTGGAATGCTGCAGAGGTGGGGTATCTGAGGGTGACTTTGGCATTGGAGAGCAATCCGTTGCCTGGGGCAGGGTTTCTGGCACAGGAAGCTGCGTGGATGCAGAGGACATTGAAGCTTTAACCTCTGACTTCTTCTTCTTGCCCTCCTCCGGCGCCATATCCCTGTCCACCTTTTTGGACAAGTGTTTAGTTGCATGTGGCGACGAGGCCCCTGGGCATCGGAAGCGCTTCTGGCGGCGCATATAGCAGCCGTTCTCAAACATGTTGCCTGAGTCCGGGTGCAATGTCCAGAAGGAGCCTTTCCCTGGAGAGTCTGGGGATCTAGCAACCCGCACAAAACAGTCGTTGAAAGACAGTGAGTGGCGGATGGAGTTTTGCCACCTCTGCTGGTTCTGTCGGTAGTAGGGGAAAAGCTGGCGTATCCAGTCGTAGATCTCATTCAGTGTAAGCTTCTTTGCTGGTGACTGCTGAATGGCCATGTAAATTAGTGAGATGTAGGAATATGGAGGCTTGGAGTGGTTGAAGGTTCGCCGGTACACACTTTTCAGATCCGGAAACTCTGGTCCATTATGATCAGTCTCAGGGCATCTCTGTTGAGGTTGCTGGGCCAGGACACCCTCAAGTCTGCCTGCATCTCGTCCTGTCAGTGATTCCCTCTGTGGGCCATAGCATTGGTAATGTTCTGAAGAGGAATACGCCCCGGCACTTAATCGTAGACTCTCTGGTCCACAGTAAACCTAAAACAAGAAGGAAAAAAGAGTCAGTCAAATGTTTCAGGTACCTGAGAATGTGATCATGTTCACGGAGCAAAAGAAGAAGTGTGTAAAGTGGCAGGGGTCAGTGATGTGTAGATGGACCTGTGGATCGGAGAGATTCTTTTCTGCTTATTAGAACCTTTAGAGGGTGTGGGCAGGTGAAAAGGTGAAAATGCTATAGATAAACATAGCAGTCTGGGTCCCATTTAGGTTACTGACTCACAAATATCTTTGTGGGTTGGACAAGACAAGTCTCATAAGCTGTACGGGTGCAGGTCATTAAAACCCTGACCCGCATATCACTAACACGGGCCTTTGATGGTCTATTACTTGGAGGGCATTGTAATGCAGCACTGACCCAAAAGGGAGAGTTTGATCATTTCATTCTGCTTTATGTAGTCTTCAATCAGGCTTGTGATCTTGCAGCTCATGTCAATTGGGATTCTGATACCTAATCACAGCCAACACCTCCTTTAAGATCCCTGTCCCTGATTCTATTACCCCACTGGCCTTGGGTAACTCCATGTAAATATATTCAGGCCACCCACCCTGCTGATAACCCCATTATCACACTAGGCCGCTCATTCCTTTCACCCCTGTTTTGTTCCTTTTTAAGTCACTCACCATCCTGCCTTTTTGCTGTTTCATGTCAGAGGGAGTGACAGAGGGCTCTTTTGAACTGTGCCTGCTGTTCTCTGTTGTTCATTTCTTGCCTGCACATTGTAGGCAATAACTCTGCCCTTTTTATCTCCCTGTGTCTCAGTTTTTTCAGGAACGCTTTCCTAGTTAAGAGGCTGTGCGATGTGGAAATCACACACGAGAAATGCTGAGCACAACCCCGGAGTCCATCAATGAAGTGCGAGTGGACCACACACATACTCTATACACAAATACACAGCATAGAGCACTGAGCTGAAAAGCCATCAACCGCCTTTTAAAATAGCCTCTTATTTATTTATTTGAGGGTAAATTGGCATTTAGGTATTTATTCAAAGGTTTTTTTTGACTAACTGCTTAGCAAAATAAAAGCTGAGGTAAAAATGACACCTTCTGTTTGAAGTAAATACAATGTATAAAGTGTGACCTATTCGTTATTACTGTTAATTAACTGCTGCTAATGATAATTTATGACTTATCTTTGGTTTCCCCAAATAACAAAGCGGAATGAAAAAAAAAACTGAAGGACAAAACTAAGCTAAATACTATTTTATAAAAATAATTTACTTGTTTAAAATGTATCTAAAAATTAATTTGTCGTTTCCTATAGTTATGCCCTGAAGTTAAATAAAAGACAGAGAAACATACAGACTATTTTAACGTAATATGAAGATGAAAAAATAAGTACTGCAGTTCAGTGGAAACAAAGTAATAAGGTCTGTTAAAATGGTTGAATAAATCTATATCTCTTGAAAAACGTCTTGCTAAAACTTTACTGAAACACAGTCCGGCGGTTTTAATTGTCAAGTAGGTTTTTAGGCCTGTTTAGGAATATAGAATACTACTACTTCTACCACTAATATTATTATGAATAATAATAATAATAATAATAATAATAACAATAATAATAATAATAATAATAATAATAATAATAATAATAATGATAATAATAATAATAGTAATAATAATAATGATGATGATGATAATAATAATAATAATAATAATAATAATAATAATGATAATAACAACAATAATAATAATAATAATAACCATACACACTATTATAAAAAATAAATAAAGACTATTTATTTTAATGTGGTTTCATACAAGAGAATGATAATATATAAAAGCAACAACACATAAACAAAGTGTTCTTATTGTACTAAAAGAGCTCAATGTCTCAGGAAGCCTTGTTTCTTTAACACCTTACTGTGGCGGGATATCTGTATATGTTTGTGTGTGTGGGTATGTGTCGGTGCAAATGTGCAGGATTCTTTTCATGATACTCAGTTTGTAAATGCACCAAGAACAATGACTATGGAGGCCTTCAGAGATATGTGAAAATAAACACCAGGGTGTTTGTGTGGGGCCTGTGGAAATAAATGCTTATGTTAAGGAAATTTCATTGCTAGTTTATTTGTTTATTAGTTACTACATTTTTATATATTTTTAAATAAAAGTTAACATGGACACATTTTAATACAATTTTCTTTTCAATTGATGAAAAAGTAAATTTTGGAATCAACAGGTTCTAATTCTCATGTGGGTGCTTTACTGTTGGCCATGTTCTTGGGTGTTTGCATGTTGGTTAAAAGCAAAAGAATCCAAACAGCAGAACAGAACCGATCACATTTCATTTCCAATGTTGAGCGATTTCTCTACTGTTCCTCAAGGGAACTCTGGACGTTTTACTGAACTGCAGAACTTCAACTCCAGAGTGGTTCATTTATATGAACAATGTGCTGGGTGGTTATCTATGTTCCTTGTATCTTTAGACACTTTGCAGCCTGTCACAGTAAAACATTTGCTTACTTTTCCTCAGTATGACAAACATAAGACAGTCTGGCAGGAGTAAAATAGTATTTTTACACCAACAAGGAGATTCAAAGCAAAGTATAAAGAAATGAGGCTCAAGACTTTTGCACTGTTCTGTGTGTGTATTTCTACATCCATATGTATCTAGATAGATAAATACATAAATAGATATAGATGTAGATATACAACTTAGGATGACAGTCATATGGTTAGTGATAAAAAAAAAAGTGACACACAACCTGACACAACCTGACAAAGACACACTGAAACAAAGGCTACTCACGCACCAGACGGGACAGAAGGGGTAACAGTTTACACATGGGTGAGAACAGGAACGAGAAGACAGGACTTTACAGCAAGAGGACATGGTGAAAAGCACATGGGTAACCTCGGCTTGCAAATGACCTTGTTTACATACAGAGTGAAGATTACAAGATTCACCAGATTTCCATGGACCTGTGGGGCAAAGTGACAACAGTGTGTCAATCCCAGTTTCTTAAAAGTGTATTTTATAACTGTGTAACTATATACTAAAAGTACATGCGATAACATGTTGGTACATAGTTTCTGTGATAAATTTGCCCTAAAAATTTAATAAATACTCAGATCAACTAAACAGTCTCTAAACACCAACTTAAGTCTTCGTGTTTGTATGTAAATAAAATGATATCACAGTATCATTCAAAGTTATTTACAGTAGTCAACAAACTATGAAAAAGTAATTTCAATAAAAGTTTATTTAAAAAGCTGTTCGAAATGATTTCCCTTTGCCACTAATACAAGACTTCAGCCTTGGTCGCCACTAATCAATTGCCTTGTCAACAACATTATGTTTCACCTCAGCCCAGTCAGAGATGCGGTGCTTTTTCAGGTCCTCGATATCTCGGTCTTGTATCAAACCCCAGATTCTGTATTCGGCCGGATTGAGGTCTGGTGAGTTTGCTGGCCTAAGGTGTGGTCCAAAAAATTCTGAAGTCTCATATCGGTGGGACCTCGTCCTTTGGGTCAGTTGGTAGCCTTCGCCCTGCGACCAGAAAGTCCGGGTTCGATTCCCACGACCGCTAGGCACCTCTGAGGTACCTAGGTACCGTCCCCACACACTGCTGCCCCCTGCTTCACTTGGTGAATGGGTTAAATGCAGAGGAAGTATTTTGCACTGTGTGCTGTGGTGTGTTCACGTATGACAAATGGTCACTTCACGTAACTGCACTATTGACTTTCACCACGGGTTCAACGAAGTACAGCTCTATGCAGCCAAGTTTGGAGACTCCCTCTGATACCATAATTGGCATCAGCATCTCCCTTCTGTGTTGTTGATGGCACTACGAACAGTCTGGGAATTTATAGGTGGTGCCACTGTAAAAACCTTATCATCGGTAAACCAGATTAAGCTAACGTTGTGCTCTGAAAACTTGCCCAGCAGCCGCTTGCACCGTTTCAATCGCGACTTTTCATTGCTTGTTGGTAACTGCTGTGCATGGCGCATTTCAGGTACTTCAACTTCAAGTGTTCATGGATGATCTGAACCAACGTTCTTTAGTTTATTCGCGATTCTCTATCTGTCGAGTTGTTCGGCGATTCTGTGACGCGCCCTCTTGGCTTAGCACAAGATCATGTGCAGCAACGGTGTTCTCAGGTGTACGCACGGATCGTGGTCGACCACTGCCTGGTTGCTGAACAACAATTTTTATTTATTTATTTTTTTTATATATGTATACAGTTCCGGACAAAATTAAGGGACCACTGCAAAAATGTTCCGTTTCTCAGGTCTTTATCTTTTATAGATATTGAAATGAACAGATTTACCTTAGTTTTTAACAACTGCTAGCAATATTTCTCCTAATTTCCAAATAAAAATATTGTTATTTAAAGCACAATTTTAAAGGAAATGACAATACATGAAAACACGAGAAATGATGCAGTGTTTACAAAATAATTAAAAGAAAGCATTTTTATTCTAAACAAATGTAGGTACATAAAATATACAAATAAATTAAGCAGAAATAATTTTATGCCTTATTGTGGGCTTGTGACAACTGGGATGGAAATGGAGAAATAAACACCCTCCTTTCAAAAAGCTGGTGACTTTAGTCTGTGCTTTCATCTTAGCTCTGTTTGTGGATCAAGAGCTGAAGGACACGTTACATTAGGAGATTAAGAAACCGGCATGTTCCTGAGGAGGTGGTAGATCCTGTCATTTTGGACATGATGGAAGCTGATGAAATGAGCCAGGTTTTGATGGTTGAGAAGAGAGGTTTCTACTGACATTGGTGTTCCTCAGATAACTGTCCTGAGTCCTGAGAACATCTACAGCAGCTTGCTTCAATTTTGCTTTGCCTGCCAGGTCACTTCGTGTTTTATTGTTATTGTCTCTTTATGTTTTCTGTGACTGTCCCACTGTATTTGGACTGAAAAATGCCACACTGTATTTCATCAAAAAAATCCAAAATTGGAAAATGCTTCAATGTAGGTTGTAGGTTATTTTATTTTGGTAACGGGACTATAGTGGAAGATTTCAGACAGGGAGGAACTGAGGCCTGGGACAGTGAAAGGCGGTTGAACTGCAAATTATAGAATACCTTTAAATTATTGTATACATAGCAAGTTATGGGATATCACCTGAATCAGTGAATGTATGAATGAATGAATGAATGAATCAATGAATCAATCAATCAATCATTCAATCAATGTTTTACTCCAGACTGCTTCACAGTCCGCTTCACTCAGGACCCAGGGCCTGGAGGTCACCCCCATCTGAGCCAGAGCCGTTGTGTTTTGGTAGGTTGTACTGTTACGCCCTCTACTGTTGTGTCGACCCCAGCCCCTGTCATAGAAGCTGTGGCACCAGCCCTTATCTCTGAAGATACAGCCTTAGCCCTTTCCCTTTTCCCCCGGAGGACACAGAGGGGCAATGAGCTAAGAAGCCCCGAGACACAGAGGTGATGGACCCACACGTGCCGCCCTGGCCATGCATAGACAGGCCAGAGGGGTACCTTTGGAAAGCGACTGTGTGGGGCCCATTGGGTCCGCGATTCTCGCCTCTGGCCCTCCCCTGCCTTTGAGTGGGCCCGGTGGCCCTCTGGCGCCCCGGACTGGCAAAGCAAAAAATGAAAAAGGAAAATCAAAAGAAGCCCACTGAAGTAATAAGCCATTTGTAAAAATTCATTTTAAGCAATTTAAGCAATTTATATTGCATATTATCATCAAAGGTCATTCAGTGTGTCTAACAGGAACAGATGAAAAATTAAATAGAATGAAAGAAAAGAATAGAGGGGGAAAATGAATACACATAAAGCAATAAAATAAGTTCATTAGAAGTGCCAATATTTACATCACAGGGAGGTTAAAAAGTTTTTTTCCTCACACTCATATCACATTTGCAAAACGGTTGTTTGAAGAATTAACAAGGTAAATGTTCCAAAAACCTGATTTTGCCAATTAATTATTTTAAAATCCACAAACAAAAGAATTTACAGTTAGAACCTTAAGACAGGGCCCATCTTGCTGAAACTTTTCTTTGAAAAGCTCCAGGCTTTAAACCTAAGGTCCTCCAGATTAGAGAAGATTTCTGAGGGAAGCCCTGAAGTTTTGAAACCTCAGGTGCCCCTAGGAATTATGGGTTGTTACAGTTAGGAGCATATGTGTTTCTGGTTTTAAAAATAGGTGCCAGCTGCCATTTAATATAACACAGATTAACTACTTTCTTTCACTGGGACATCTGTGCACCTTGCAGGTAATTAGAGCTTTGTTGACTTTGGGGAACCCACTGGTTTAACCACTGTGGCCAGCTGTGACTCCCTCTAAAGGATGGGAGGGCTTTGTACAACCAGTCAGTAGAGGTCTTTGGACATGCAAATAAGTTATAAACAAACCAGCAATGTACTCCAAAAATAAGTGTCCGGACCAGAAGATATTTTTTAGGTTTTACAATTTTTAAATTTATGCTAGACTGTGCAACAGTTTCATACTGCAGAGCTCTAAACATACATAAATATCAAGTGCATGCCAGACCAAGTACATTCCAGTGAAGAACCTCACTCTACACCTTCAGTACAGCTCATATTACACTCTGGACTTTCAAAACCACCTGCACTTTAACCTCTGATTATTATTGACTGCTACAAAAGGCATATAACTGACACTAACTCAATGTGGTTCGATGCTGCTAACCGTCTCCTGTGCTATACTATATGTATGGTGCAATATTCTTCAATTTTTAAGGTTTACATCCTATTCACACTATTCTGTTACTCTGCTGTATTGTATATTTATTGTGTTGTTACTTGCATTTTGTTAATACTGCATACTGAAAGTGGTAATCGACTGAAGTGTTCTTCACGAAAGTGGTTCTTCTGCACAGCTGCACCAAAGAACATACTCCACTGAAATGTTCTTCAATAGAGTGTTTTTAATACACATTTGTACGAAATAATCAATTTTGGAGGCCTGGTAATCTATTGAAATGTTCTCTAAAGTGGTTCTACCAGATAATTTTTTGGAAGTTTGGCAGTCCATTGATATGTTTAGGAAACTAAAAGTTGAAACATTCTGAAACAAGCCTAAAGTGAATCGTCTGCACAATTGCACCAAAGAAACCAATCCATTAAAATGTTCTTCAGGAAGCCAAAAGTGGTTCTTCTACACAACTGCACCAAAGAGCCCATTTTTGGAAGAATGGCAATCTATTTTAATGTTCTTCAGTAAACCAAAAGTGGTTCTTCTACCAAGAACAGCGACAGCCAGGCCGACGTTTAGAAAGTGTGCGGCCCAGCAGTAATCCCAGACAGACACTCGTTCCTCTTGGAGTCCCTGAGGTAGTCAATCACATATGCTGCACCCCCAGCACTCAGCACCATCTGGGGCAGCTGAAGAGGAAGCGGGGAGAAGATACAATGCAGCTTGAAGTGATTTAGTAGGTATGTTGTGCGTGTGGCAGGTACCTCAGGGGCGTGTTTTGTCATTTCCCGAATCGGAACGCTGACGTTCCTCTTTACATACTTATCTCGGCCCTTCAGGCAAGCAGAGACAATCACAGCAGATTCTCTTTTTGTTTTTTTTCCACAAACTATATCGTCATAAAACATCTTAACATCTCGTCCGAGATCAAGAAGGATAGGACGGCGTTAAGTGGAAAAGCAGATGAAATATTACTCAGCATACACCAGGTGGCCAGAGTATGTGCATTCCTAAAAGACCCACGTCCTCCGTTTTTCTTATAGGCTATTTTTTACCTTTTTAACCGTTAATGACAATTCTATGTTTTTTTTAACATTTACATACTACATCAAACTTTTTCACATGCTATAGGCCCTTTAAAAAACATTTTTTTTATGATATGGGTTCTTTAAATACTTTGTGAATTCTGAGTGATGCCACAGAATGACCAGTTTAGTTCCCTAAAATTGATTTGTATAAATGAGATGAGTAAGTATGACTAAAAGGACCATCACCAATACTGCTACTGCTACTACTACTAATAATAATAACAATAATTTACATTTCTGACACCCAAAAGCACTTTCAAGAGTTACCACAAAACAAGTATACAACTAATGAACAATTTATAACTTACAACTCAACAACAAGACTAGACAGACAGAATCTAGTCCTGTTTTGTGTAGCATGTTCTTTACCAATAGAAGTTTTCTTAATGAACTTTTATATGGAGGTTCCTTAAACTTATAAACTTCTTCAGACTCTCACATCTGATATAAAAATGGTACTTTCAAAAGCCAATAACTGAGAAATTCTTTTTGGAACCAAAAATGATTTTTCCTGAGCATCACTGAGGAGGCATCCTCATTTTTAAGAATGAACAGAAAAATGAAAGGTGCCATGACTCATGAGCAGGTAATTAATTGGGAGGGAGAATTTAGAGTAATTCAGGGAAGTGAACCATTCTCTTCTTGAGAGGAAGGACAGACTATCCTCAGCTGGTTCAGTCCAGCAGACATTCATGTTTGTTTTTTGTTTTTTCCTTTTGTGAGCTACAAATTAACTATTTACCTAGAAATTATGATTTTTAACTCTATACCTTGAAATTCTGATGTTTTTCTGGATTACAAATTAAATTTGTGCCTAGACTTGAAGATATATTTCTCTGACCCTTAGTTTGGTTTCCAGGTTAAAAAGAATAAGTGGGGAATTTCACCTGTTTGCACCACAGGACAGGGAAGACTTCTGGTCAGAAAACAACATGGTTATACCACAACTACAATACCTCATAACCAATTACCTTAACAAGAGCCCCATTTCATTGTTTCAGCCTCCAAGATGTTCTGCCCAAGAAGACCAGTCTGGTAACCAGTTACTGCAAAAAAAAAAAAACACAGTGATGTTCCAGTTGAATCTCCAGACGACTTCAGAAGCTTAACCAGCGGGAGGACAAATGCTTATAAATTTGCAATGAGATACAAGTAAGATTCATAAGTTTCAGCCTCCACTATGGACATTTCTTTGTTACCGTTATGTGTGTATGTCACATACTTCCCCTTTTTGAACAGAGCAAATGCCAATCGTTAGAAAGTGTTCTTCTCATCTGAAGGGGCCTTTCAAAGAACAGTCCCTCTCTGCAAGGACCTTCTAACAAAACCTCTTTTTACAAAGGCCAAACCTTTGGCTGGAAGCATCAATGACTGATTGTCTGCAGCATGAGTTGTTTTGCTGGCTTAAATGAATTAAGGACAAGGTGCTGTCAAGACGCCAGGGCTCAGATTAAGGTAGTGTTGAAATCCGAGGGTGATGCATCAAAAACAACAACCGAGAACAACAAAATAACTGGGGCCATGCCATGGAAAACCAACAGAAAATAAATGGTTCTTTAAAGAATCACTGGTTTCAACTGGAAGATCAAGAACTTGCACTAAAAAAAAGTTATGTTACTTCTTAATCTCTGTGGATATTTTGGGGCTATGCTGTGGAAAACCATTCAATAAATTGTTCTTTAAAGAATTATTGGTTTAAATCTGAAGAATTCAATCAACAACCTTTATTTTCAAGAGACGAATGTTACATTTTAACACAGGGAACAGGTTTAGATGAATTGTGGCTTAGAGAAAGAAATATTCAGTGCCTGCGTTGCCATAGAGAGGTTGTATCTTCACTCTTATCTGAGGTTTCAGTAGTAAGCCTGTTCTTTTGGATAAAAGCTGAAAGGCAGCTCAGGCATAGACAGGCCTAGGGAGAATGTTTCCCTTTACTACTGCCTCAGCCAGGTCATCGTTATATTTGGCAGGCCTTCCAAGAGCCAGAGCGGCTGTTTGCTGAATAGTTGGGACGGCATCCAACAGAAGAGGCCTCAGAAGGGACATTACACCTCAGCCAGGGAGGGAGAACACGAGTGCAAGAGGAGGTAAACAAGAGCAAGGAAACACTTGAGGTCACCTCGGAGGAAGGCTTAACCCATCCCGTTTCAATATTATTGACTCCTGACCATTATTAGCATTACTAGTAATTCACTAGTAACAACTTTTATGTGTATTTCATATTACGTTTTTTCTGTTTATATTGACAGAATTAACGTGCAGCATTGACATAAGTAATACAAGCAAACTTGTTTTAGTCTCACCCCATGCAGGAGACTCTGACGGCCAGGCTGCGGCACCCACGATGTGGGACGGAGAAATTCTGCAGGTCCTTCCTTCCAACCACTGTCAGACTCCACCCCAAAGACTTTACAGATGACCACACGTGCAGACAGACACACAGACACATCCAATACACCAGGGCAGCTTTCGCTAAATTCTCTTATGTGCAATATTACTAAGTGCAATTTTTCTGATACATCATGTGCAGTGTTTGGGTGAAGCTATTACTGCTGGGCAGAATGTGCAATTTAGAATGGTGCATGTCTAATGCTATGCTATTGTCAAGGCCTGTCTATTGTGTACCTGTGTGTGTGTATCTACAATGTTCTCTTCCACATCCGCTCTGTATATACTTATATACATATACTCAATATGTACATGCATACAGCTAGCCCAAGCCCACATCTAGTCTAACTTTTAAATGCGCAATTTAGTCTTCTTACTTTGTACAGATGTGCATATTTATATTCCTAGATTTTATACTGTACATTTTTAGACTGTACCTTTGAACATTTTATTGTATACTGTACTGTGGCATAGTACGTTTTCTATTTTATTTTGTTCTATTCAATTGCTTTTCTTAATTTTGCTGCTCTTAACATTGTACTGTCTACTTTCTGCTGTGACCAAGCAAATTTCCTACTTGTGGGACCAATAAAGGTTTATCTTATATTAATTATATTTTCTGATTTGATTTTAACCTTCACACATGTTGCAGTTATGATGGACTGAAAACTATGGAATAAAGTCATCAAATAATTATAATTATTTGATAACTTTGTTGTGCAGTCTTATGAGTTGACTCAGGGTTACACTTTACTGTATGAAGTTCTTGTATAACTATGTATGTGACAAAAACATTTATATTTAAAATTGCAAGAACACATAATCACAGTTAAAATGTGTCATTATTATATAAATAAAACAGCAATCCTCACTTCTCTCGCTCTTTTTGCGTATTTATACAGAGATTTGTCCATCCCCACTGGTCAAATGACATGGTTTTGTTGATTTTCTAATAAGAACAAACCTTTTTATATTTTTTGCGATAGTTTCTATTAATTTTCTACTTTTTACATACTGGAAACCATAAAACATAAAAGGGAGCTTTTTATATACTGTTTTACATTATGTCAAATTCAGCAAAACAACTAGTTAACAGCAGTAAAGTCCAAGAAGAGGAAAACAAATGTAAGGAAACACTTGGAGGCAAGTCAAGACTGCATGACCCAAAACACTGTGCAATAAAGTTACCAAATAATTTAAATTTATGACAATAATATTTTTCCGTATGGACTCCTTTTTTTAAAGTTTTATTTGTGAAGACTGACTTTAAGCATGATGGCAAAGCCCAAACCCAAGATGCTTAAGTTTTAAAGGGTAACGTCAGAATTGAACATATGTGAACGAAGGGAATATAAGAGTGGAATCCAATGAAGAAATATTTTTCCTTCCCAGTCACGACTGGGAATCTATAAAATATCCTTATCTCGGTGCTAATGTATATATGAATAGTTAAAACAGTGATATTAAATAGGGGAGCTAAATGTGTTGGTGTAAAAGAAACAAAGTAAACAGAGACAGTCCAGGCTGAAACATCGCTAATTTTATTTAGCTTTTGGGTTATTTGTAGGGTAAACTTCTATCCACAGAATCCCACACCAAGCCCTGTCCCCTGAGCTGGGTTGAACTGGCAGCTTGACTCTAGGGCAGTGGGCGTGTTTTTTTGGAATGCAGGTGGGGGAAAAATAGCCTCGTGATTGTCCCACTGTTGTCATGGTAACTAGGCAGCAGCCACCGGCGCCTCGGTTTGTAATTGGGCCCTCTGTGTTTAGTTATTTATTCATTTTTTCATTTACACAATAAAAAAGATTCCAGATTTTTTTTTAAACTTTTGCAAACGTTGTTATAAAAAAACAGGACTTTTTTTTAAACATTGCAAACTCTATTTATTTTTTAAACAAAATTCATTAAGCCAGTCTGGAATCTGAGTCTGGAAGCAGTGTGTGTGCACTCTGGAAGCAGAGTGTGTGCACAGAAAAGTGAATAATTAAATCCTGCTTAGGTTAAGTCTTAGGGTGGGACATTAAATGTACTTTCATGTAGTTGTGAATAATTCATTAAAACAGCATTAAAATAACGCAAAAAGAAAGTCCTTTTATCTGTTTCATTCTTCACTGCACTGCAAATTGTGGGTGTTTCTTCTCCTTTTGAAGATGCTGAGCAGAAGCTTCTCCATCCATTTAATTCAAAACGTGGTATTGCCAACATACCACTTAGTTTATTTGGCAAAATGATGACAAATTCTGTCAGTCGGGAGATTTATACGCGCATAGTCGCTGTTAATCGTTTTAATGGCTTCGTGATTAAACGATGCATCAGTTTATGTTCTGAATATCCACTCTGACCTGAAAGCTTGGGGGAACTAAACAACCTAAATTTTTACATGCTCCCAAAGCACCTACTTCTTAATTTTTCCGTAGCAAAAATAAATATAAATATGTAACATTAGCATTGCCTATATTACTGAAGGATACAACCATTTTACCTTTTTTTTATTCGACACCTTGCCAGATAATCCTTAATTTGGCATAAAATGACTTGAGGGACACTCACCATCTCGCCTTCCCCAGGAGAATAAAGGGTACATGTTAAACCCATGACTGAACATTTACGCTGCCTTTAAACTTTTTTCTCCAACAGACTGGTCTGAAGTTACTGACAATTTTCTTGACTATATGTTCTATTCAAATATTTCTTATGAGTAAAATAATTAATTAAATAGTTAAATGGTTCAGGCAGTAGCAGTTTGTAGAGTAAACACGAATTCGTCTTATTCTTTACACACAGACACGTTCTAAAAGTTGTTAACAGAATGATTTTAAAACGCAGTGAAGTGTTTTGAATTTATTTAGAACCTTATTTTTGCTCATTTTAACAACGTAACTTATAATTATCGCCTTTTAGTTTTGTTAAAGTAGCTCAACTCTTATTAGCAGATTCAGTAAATATTTCAACTTATCTTGCCTTCGGTTACTTCATTCACTGTGCGACAAAAGACTGTCAGATTTAAATTGGACTTTAAATCCTTTTGATTTTCTCGATCTCTTAATACTGGAGAAGAAAAAACGTTCACTTGTTACATTTTGGAAAATTATAAAAAATAACATAAGAAAATTGGTTCTCGCGTCAAATATATTTTTAAATATTTAACAATCTGAATGGCTTCGGTTGACTCAATACAAACGCGCAGACGTCTATAACTCACAGACAGGTGGCGCTGTGGTCCACCTGTGCGACCGCACTGGCGAAAACATGTAAATAAAATATACATATTTATGCATTTAAATTAGTTTTTCCCCCTCGAAATCTGGCTATTCTGTTAATGGGCCGCTTTATTTCTGTATTATTTGCACAAATTAGTAAGACTTAAACAGGAGATAACCGTGTTAGTATTGAAATTCTGATGAAAACAGTGTTTGCTTCTGACCAACGTTTTGGTGGCTATTTTAACCCCACATTAAGAATGAGACCAGAAGCGCCACCTTACATTCCTCATATAGATACACCGCAGTTCAGCATGCATGGGAGCTACACATCTGAATCGGAATTTTGGAGAAGTCTGTGTGCCTGTGGAAGGCAACCGTTTTCTTCTCTATCCATCCTTTACCATCTTATTTCAGCTCGCCTCACCATCCGGACCACAGTTTAAATTACACATTTCTTAGTCTTACTCATCTAATATACAAAAAGTCTAAAAAGTAACGAAAGTGTTTTTGACTATTTAACCACAGCATAACCGGTTTTGGTGCTATTGACATCCAGGTTTACTAAAGGTTCCCATTTTTATTGTTTTATTATTTATTGCATTTTTATTACATTTATACAATACTTTTTTTTTTTTACATCATCATGATTAACAAACACAACGTATTCCAATGGCGCTGTTTTAATGGTTCTATAAAGTAACACTTGCCAAACCATTTAAATGTGTAGGAAACAAAACTTTTCTGGGTACACAAAGAATCGTTCAACTGATTCATTATGGGAGCGGGAAATGCTAGACAGCAAAGTTTTCCAAAAAAATACAAAGTTTGCATAAAAAAAGGACCAAATAAATTTAATATTAGGATTATAAAAGTACTCTACATTCACATTCAAAGGGTATAACCGCTTATCTGTACCATTTTAAGACAAAAATTGAAAAGAAAATGAAACAAAACGTCTGGAATTTGAGACATACTGTAAATTTCACTCAGCAGGAAAATTAAACAGCTTTAAATTTTGAATGCAAACACAATGCCTTTCACTTAGTAAAACAAACCCTGTGTGAATCTTAAATTTGAGAAACTAGCCTGTCTGAACGCAATAAGTTTGCAGGGTATTTTAAAGTTAAATTAATAACCGTCAAAATTGCCTTCAAAAGACCTACTCTTGAGGGTTGTGAAAATTCTTTAAGCAAAAAAAAAAAAAAAAGCAAAAAATAACGAGATACGAGAGTGTGAATAATCTATTTGTAAGTTGGGCTACACGTTCATTTTTCCACATAACCATATAAGAGCCAAGAACCGCTAAGGAACTACTCGTTGGAGAATGTAGGAGGTCTGACTGTAAGAAAAGTAGCCGATTTTAATGCAAGCAAGAGGCGAGATTGGATGAAAGTGTAAAATGTTTTATTCTCGTGGTTGATTCTGTGCAACAGTCACAACACAACAAGGAACCGTACAATGGACCAGCGAGAGGAACGAACACTGCAGCTTCCAGAATCTGGTGTCCAGAAGGAGATTGGTGACTGGGATAGAGACCGTGTTGAGCACACGGGCCTCGTGAGTTTTATAAAGTCTTCACTGTACTAGAATCGCTGAACTGAACTGATTTTTGTGAACACGCACAAATTTCGCAGGAAAATTGAACGAGCCGGCTACAGCTTAGCGTTAAAATTTTCACCCTAAAACGGTCTCTAAATACATACAGGCCTTCTTTTTAAATGTCCTTTAAAATGAACTAAATATATAGATTTTTTCTTCGATACAATGTATATGCCAGCTGGATATATCAGGAATGATTAGTAGGCCTAAACTACCCAAGAAAAGGCAAAAACCAACGTCAACGTTTTATCATGCTTATGTTTTTTAAAGAACATACACGCTTAAAAATACAAGCAACACGTTTTGGATTTTTTTGTTGTGGTTTTGTTTTGTTTTTTTTGGAAAAAAATTAAGACCAAAGTAAAAAGACTTTTTAGTTTTTTGTTTTTTGTTTTTTTTTTAAAAAAAAACAGTCTTCTATGCAAACTGCTGCAATCACCAAAGCTGTACGCTGCAGCCCCCTCCAAAAATAAAAAAAAATGAAAAAAACGTAGACTGTCGCTCCCAAAATGTGGGTGGAAAATGCGCCACATCCACTATGTTAAAATTACACCTGTAATAAAGTGGATAATCAGGACCACAGAATGGCTGAAAACACGACGTTGGCATGGAAAGAGCTTGCTTCTGGACCCCCACACACTCCCGCCGCCCTCCCTTCACCCTCCCTTCACCCTGATGAAGTGGAGGAGCCGTTCAGGGAGGGTTTGCGTGCTTTGTTGCCGAAGGTGAACTGTCGACTGGGGCTCGTCATGGAGGAGCCGTTGATAGGGTTTGAAACGTGTGGGAAATGGGGGTGTGGAGACTGAAGGGGTGTGCTGGGACTGGGCAGCGGCGATGAGGTGGACGGTGCCCCGGCTGGACTGCAGGCCTTGTCGCTCGCAGAGTCGCTTTCTGAGCGGGTGGCACTGTTGAGACCATCCTGGGGGTGAGCGATCTTCATCTTCTTGCAGTTTGGGCGCACCCGATACTTCAAGGGCAACGGTCCATTCTTTGAAACATCGATATTTGAAACGTGGGGTTAGACTCAAATTAGCCAAGATGAAGTCAACAAATTTGGATATTTCCTCAGTTTTTTTCCACAAGCTGGGCCTTCGGGCATACTCAATTGTTAAAAGGTCAGCAAAATGTGTTAGTCCTAAAATGACACTGTTAAACTGTCAGTTCATATACACATTCTTAATATATCACCTACCCTTCTCCATGTGTAAATGTAAGCAATGTCCATTAATGTGTAGTAATCCTTCAGAGGCTCGTCCTCATACATAACTTCAATCTGTGAAAATGGTCAGGTTAGATATTTCAGGGTAGATTTCAAGACTAAAATCTCTAATATTTTACAAATTATAAGAAGATCAAAATTGTATTCATCAAGAGTCACTTTGTCGTCCCACACTGTGGGAAGTTTGGCTTGGGCATCTCCCAAAAGATAAAACACCTACATACACATTTTTAACACCAGCTGGAAATTTGGGCAAAATGTAACAAATACTCAGCTGTTCCCAAGTCAGAAAGGTACACATAAGAGATGTTAAGACAAGACAAAAATAATGAAGTAAATTATATAGAAATCACAAATGGTTTGAAGCCACAGATGGAATTTGTTCTTTCAATTCTCTTCCTTTTACATCTGTCCTCAGCTCAAATTTTGCTTTATTTAGGGATAAGAGTTTTTAAATCTATTTAAATTACACCAGTGTTTTTTTGGACCAATTATGTTGGCTTGGCAACAGCAGGATCTGCTCAGAGGTGGACTGCAGTAATAGATACTGTCCTACAACTGTTAACTGTCATTCAGTTTATAGGAGTCAGATTATTTTTGACTTTAGTTAAACAGAGGGTTTAGAACAAAGCATGAAACAAATTCTATCAATGTTAAAAATCAATAAAGGCAGATAATTTTGTTAAGACAGACAAAAAAAAACCAAACATCAACATGAAGAACCTTGAAAGGGTTAAAATGTGAAAATTACCTGGAAAGTACAGGGAATATCCATCTTGCTTCGCAGAAATTTCCTCAAATGCATCACAGTCATGGCAGCTGGACACTGTAAGTACCTCTTGTTGTTTACCTTGGAATGACAAAAAAAACGTAAGAGAAAAGAAAAAGAAAAATAACTACACAGCTGATATCAAAGGTTTTTTTTTGGCATTTCTGAAAGAGAAAAGCACCTTTGGTACAATAATCCAGCATGAGCTTATCTTGCAACAAATTTTCCCAATAATTCTGAAATCCCCCCTTGAATATGATATTAAAACACAAACACCAAGATATGTTTTACCTCTTCTTTTGTCTGTCTGTCCTCTGAACTGTTTGAATGTTTGCCCCTGAAATCAGCAAAATGGGGAATAATTCAATACAAGAATTACACATTCATACATTCATTTACAGCATTTACCAAAACACACCTCGGGTCAAAGAATTCAATTGAAAGGCTGATAATTTCATCATCTGTGATGATTCTTTTGTCCTCGTCTGCAACTTCCCCACGGTCTTCATTGGACCCATTGGCAGCTGGAAAAAAAATATTTATTTAAAATGACAAGCAGAGTTAAATGGCACTTTCTTTTGTAGATTTTTCTAAATAATTTAGATGTTAAATGGCTAGTATAAGTCTCAGAACTAATGATTTGGGAAATGTATTAAAGATAAAAGATTTACCATCTACTGATGGATGTTCAGCGTAGAAATCTCTCCTCCGTTTCATTTCATCTGCAGGAAAGAAAGCACACTCAGTCTGGGAAACTGATTCTCCTTGTTGTGAACACAACACCTTTTACATTATGGGTTTATTGTGTAAAATATTGGTATACTAGTACCAGCACCCATCCAATAGTAATTAACGTAACTCACTTTTGAAGAGTCCAGGAACCAATTTGTACACAATGTCCTGGAGAGTTTTGTCTGATCTAAAAAAGTGAAAAAGATACAATATGTTATGATGAAATAATGCTTTATTGGTCCCAAAGGTGTGATTTTGATATTTTTACAACAGCAAAGTGGAAAGAACACGAGAACACAGAAGTTGCACAATCTACATAATAAAAACTACACAAAACACAACAACGTAAAAACTGTACATTGCACCACAAAGTTACATAAATATACAAGTTTGTATGTACTTGCATCCAATGATATTGTATCCAAAGATCTTAGCTGAGTATACAGCAAAATCTACCATGTCTCAAAATATTCCAACTAGTGTCAACAATGGAGGAGGATAAGAAAGAATTGTATTTATCACGAGGGAAATTCTTGTCTCATTAAGATGGCCAGTTAAACGCACAAGAATAAAACACAACCACCGGACAAAAAAGAAACAATTAGCCTTAGTGCAACACAATGATGTAACGTGGCTGTAAGAAATAATAGTGTAACATCGACATTTCTGTATGCAAAGATTGAGAGTACATAATTTAGAAAGATTCAGAAGGATATCACAGCGGTAGCAGTGGTCACTACTGTTGATTTTTTTAGCCAACACATTTAACAAGAGAATGGACGGGTATGGGAAGTGAAGTGTTCTTACCTGATATTGAGGAGAGGCTTTGTTTTGTGGACTTGGACGTCACATATGGGGCAGTATTTACTGGTTTCCAGGTAACGGACGATGCACATTTTACAAACTAACAACGAGAGAAACTGTCGTTAGAAAGCGTGCACGAGTGACAGCAACGCAGGACACATTTCAGTTCGTGCACTTACACGAATGGAGACATTCTATGATTGTGGTCGCGTCGATGAAATATCCTCCACATAAGACGCACATCAGATGTGGGTTTAGCTCCGTGATCTTGATCCTCGTGGTGCGATGCATCGTCATGGAAATGTCAGATCCTGAACGGGGAACACAAACACAATGAGATCGCTCGCTTGTCCTTGAAGAAGCATGCAAAACTTTGAACAGACCATTGGACTGGAGGTTCAGCAAGCGCGCCATCGGTTCTTCAGCTGATGCCACACCAAATGCACCAGACACGCACGTGCTGTGTAGGTTCTTCGCACCGATGCGCGAGCACACACACACACGCACGCACAATGAGACTGGTCACTGGTCCTTGAAGAAGCATGCAGAACCTTGAATGGACCATTGAATCGGAGGTCCAGCAAGCGCTTGGTTTTTCGGTGGATGTCACCATTCGCAACCAAATGTACGATACACGCTCGCGCTGTGTATTCATTACACCCACCGCCCATGTTTTGGGGTGTTTTTTTTTTTCTTCATTGTCTGGGATGCTTTCAGTTTCTATAGCAACTTCGTTGCCTTCCACGTGGCGACAAATTAAATCGAAGCCACGAGAACGCAGCATCAGGCACAGCTTGCATCAGACACAGCTTGCATCGGCTCCATTTATAAAACATGCGAGGTTCTATCAACCCGCACCCCACCCCACCCCCCCCCACCCCCCCAAAAAAAAAATCTAAATGCGGTTCCTCACAATGCAATTAAGCCCAAAAATAGCGCAGTTGCTAAAGAGTAGGCTGCAACAGCCTCACATATAAAGTGAAGGCGGGTCAATTGTGCATAGAGAATAAATTCAAGTGTCTATAATACAAGAATATCTGCAATTGGATCGCAACGCCACTGGATTCTGGTCTACATGGCTTACATGGTTTACATAGTAACAATATAATTGAGATCCGCTGGCGTCAAAGCAAGCAACGTGGAGAAACATCTGACCATCACTAGACTACACATTCATAACCATACGTGTCCAGCTGTAGAGCACGCGCACGAGGGTTCAACGATAATGCTGATTCATAAAAGCTGAAGACAATTTCTGCTGAACAGCTGGCCAAAGAGCAACAGTGACAGAACTGCCTGGACAACTGTGGTCCTGTAGTCAGGAACCCGACACGAAGTGTATCCCATGTCCCCAGACGTTGCAGAACAACAAACATCTCGTAATGCATCGGTGCTAGGAAATATACCAACAAATTAAGCCCGTCTCAAACGAAGCAGACCCGGATGGGCCAAACCTTCCTGAGGAAACAAAGTCACCTCCACACATTAAGTGTTTTAAGCCCCGCCAAGTAACGTGAGCTCAGAAAATGAGATAAACACCACCCTGAAGGTACTTTTAAAGGGCTTTGAATCGCTGCCGTTGGGGAGGAACGTCTGAAGAGCTTCTGAAAGCCATGAGAAACCAAAACGATCTTCAGAGACCCTCCAACAACGGGCAGCTCGTGACCTTCTTGGCCAGCCAAAACACAGGTGAGATCTCAGATGGTCAAATGAAGACCGCTGAATACAAACACAGCTTCTTCATTAACTGTTCTGTTAAAAACGTGCCCACCATATTCTATACAAGCAAATTTGTTAAAAGCAATGCAAGAGGACGATCAACTGCTCGCACGTGCTGCAATGTTGGCAATCTGTTAATTCTCAAAATCAGAAAACCTGCTGGATTTTAAAGTCTTAAGAAAACAAATAGCACGCATTTTATTCGACTTTATTATGTACTTCTGCTGCCATTCTTGTTATTTTTCTTTTTTTTTTTTTTGCTTTAAAAGCACCGCAATCTAGGGCGCGAGTTCTGTCGCGTCAGCCTCCGAATTTAAGTTAATCCGAGTCCCAGTCCGAGACATTTCCACACCAACACAGTCCACTGGCTTCCCCACGCGAAGAAGATGCCGTGTGTTTAGGGAGTGGGAACAGAACATAAGCACAAGACGATGTGGACACACCAGACGCCCTGGCCCCACAATCAGCTCCCCCACACATATCTCCTACAAAATGATGCAATTAGACAAAATAAATGCAGAATATGAAGCGCGATCCAAAGTTGTCGTTACAAATACTTGGAAATAAACTAAAAATCACACGTCTTCGTCCCTGACCCGAAAACATGCATCCAGATTTAAAGCTCGCGCGCATACACACACACACGTGCATGCATGAAATCTAAAAGCACGCACGCGGTCCGAAGCTTCTGCAAAAACAGGACACACACATACATACACATATGTGTGTACACACACACCTGGCAGCGGATCCTGGAGAGCGAGACGACTTTTTAAGAGCACGAAAGTTGAAATAGGACGGCAGATGAAGAGGTGGGTGGGTGAGAGTGAGAGTGAGAGAGAGAGAGAGAGAGAGAGAGGGAAGAGAGAGAGAGAGACAGACAGACAGACAGACAGAGAGAGAGGGAGAGAGAGAGAAAGAAAGAAAGAAAGAAAGAAAGAAAGAGAGAGCGAGACAGTCACACACAGGGAATGAAGGCGAGGCAGAGGGAAAGGGAGAGACAGGGAGAGAATAAGAGAGAGGGAGAGGGAGAGAGAGAGGGAGGGGGGAAAGAAGAAAAAAGTCGATCAGCAGCAAACGAGCGCAAGCCGAGCGGCCATCTTGGAGACGGAACTGCAGACGCTGTCAGTCGCGGCGCCGCCGCCACAATGAGCTCCCGCGGAAAAAACGGCTGGCGCTGCCTCTCCGCACGGCCGCGCCCTGGCTGCCCCCTCTCCACCCAGCACCCCAGACACGGTGCGCTCCGTATCAGGCTCTCGGCAGCGCTGGGTCGGAGGGTGTGCGGTTGGCGGAGAGCTGCGCGATGACTGTTTTTCTCTTGTCGCAACCAGATTCCTCCTTCGCGGTCGCGCTTGCGGACGACTCAGTGCAAACTGACACCGTCCCCCCAACTGACACCGTCCCCCAAAATGGCCTGCAGTCCGCCCGCCCCGCGAGTCACGTGACGCGGTCCTTAAGGGCGGCCTGGGAATATGTGTCGGTGTATTAGATGGGGGGAAGGGACGAGGGGCAAGAATTGTGAAATGTTTGGAAGCAGGCGAGCGCTACGGTTTATATATATTTTTGCATACACTGTATCATGCATAAGGCATTGTGCGTATCATATATATCATGCATTATCTTTATATGTAATCTTTATATAGAATAGTTGTAGGGTGCTCGCCAAGCACCAGAAATTAATGCGAACGTATGAAAGCACATTATTTCTTTGCACACTTTGTTTTTGAATAAAACTGGAAAAGGGACTTGAATTTATTTTTGTAATTATTCAATATCATTTACATATAATACGTGTGGAGCTTTGACTGCTGACTTGTATATATTTTACAATCGCGAGGCTAAAATCAACGTTTATTACTGCACAGAGCGCCGCTATAAGAATGTGGACATCGCTGTTTTCAGTGTTAATTTACTGATTTGCTTTTTGGACCTGGGCATTCAGGACAGCGTGCTCAAATGCTCATCAGCGCATTCAGAGAACGTATAGCCCAACAAGTGAACCCGTGGTTCTGAGCTTTTAAGAACGTATTTAATTGCATCATAAATCATCACAAACAACCACAAAGTGGTTTATACAAACATGAAACAACCAACGACCATCATACTCATGTTATTTTATTAAACAAACATACAAAGAACAGAAAGAAAATAAAATCCAATTACACCGAGCCCTCTCGGGTGAGACTGAAGGGGGAGTCCCGTCATTAGTCCAGTCTTGAACGCTGGAGGTGGAGGAGCTCATATCTGAGCCGCCCTTTCTAGGCTCTTCGCCGCGTCCTTCATTTTTCCCACCAAATCCTAAACAAGGTTCAAATCAGAGACACAATTTAACACACACACTGCCTAAGCAGGCCATCCATTTCCCAGACCGTCTCTTATTTTTTAGGAAGAATAGACAAACACAATCAAGTAAACATGAGCCCAGGTCATGCCATTTCCCGTAATCTAAACCAAAAAGCAGATCTCTCTCCAGCCGATCTATAATGTCTTCATTTTAATGCTTCTGGGACTAAAGAAACTGCAAAACGCAGCTGGAATTGCCTGCGATTGACAACAAACGCGAACGCAGTTCCCCAGGAAAACTGTCAGGCTGTCTGTTTATTTATTAAATTGTTTCTTTGTTTACAAGTTCCGTATCCAACCGTCCAAATTCCAAACATCCCAAAGAGGAAAAAAAAACAGATATTTCAGGAGTATGCTAAGAGTTGCTTTACATATGAAGGATGTCTACAATTTTTAACCTCTAGAATAAAAGCGGGATATATGAAGGCATGAATGAAATGACGGAATGTTTGCGCACTACTAAATTCAGGTGATTCATAAAACTGTCTCAGAAGTTTCCTCGTACTGAAAGGTCACAGACAATTGATTTTCAAAATCAGCTTTGTGGGAGGCAAGAAGTTCTGCTCGTGCCATTCCAGAAATAGCATTTCTTCAACATTGTGTTGTAGGGGCAATGCACTATTTTTACAACTTCACAAACACGGCGCTTGAGGTTTTTTTTATTTAATTAAATATATTTCAGGTTTTTAATGCAGTGGTAGGCCTAGGAATCTCAACATTCATTTTTATTGCAAAGTTAAGATAATTGAACCAGGTTAAAAAGTATGGAAAATTCAAAAACAGACCTCTTTTCACTATTGACTTCTGGTCCAAAACGTCCCGATAATTGAACGCCCCCCTCCATTTTCATAGGCATATCATATTACAGGAGCTTATTAAAATTAGTTGGGTTTTTTTTTTTGGGGGGGGGGGGGGGGGAAGATGGCAAATTTGGTTTGCAAATTGGAATGAAATTCACACTTTAGGCCTGTCCTGTTCAACTGACCTCG